>VZRQ01000461.1:351350-408298 GCA_013397975.1 Machaerirhynchus nigripectus
GGCAGATAACCACAGCAGGAGGAGAGGTAACACACCATCTAGAGGCAGCTTGTCTCAGCTTGGATGGTATTTCTGAAAGCCCTCAAGAGGGTAATCTCTGTAACTGTTACTTGATATTACGCTGACTGGAGTCTTCCAAATGCAGGTTCTTAGGCTCAGTTGGTGTACTGATTATTAAAAATACTAATTCAGGGGATCTGAATTGGATAAGGGGGTCCAGTGCCTCTTCAGCAAGTTTGCTGATGATACAAAACTGGCAGGGGTGACTGATGCCCCAGAATGCTGTGAGGCTTTTCAGAAGAACCTCAACAGTGTGGAGAGATGGGCAGAAAAGAACTGTCTGAAATAAAAACAAAGGAAAATTCAGGGTCCTGTCCCTCAGAGGGAATAACCCTAAGCACCAGTACAGGCTGGGAGTCAACCTGCTGAAAAGCACCTCTGTGGAGAAGGACCTGGGGATCCCGGTGGACAACAAGCTGTCCATGAGCCAGCAGTGTCCTTGTGGCCAAGAAGACCAATGGTATCCTGGGATACATCAGGAAAAGCATTATGAGCAAGTTGATGGAGGTGATTCTGTCCCTCTGCTTATCTCTGGTTAGGCCATACCTGGAGTGTTGTGTCCCATTCTGAGGTCCTAAGTACAAGAGAGGCATGGAGCGCCTGGAGCAGGTCCAGCAGAGGGCTACAAAGTTGATCAAGGGACAGGAGCATCTCTCCTATGAGGAAAGGCTGAGGGAAACTGGACCTGTTCAGCCTTGAGGAAAGATGACTGAGAGGGACCTCATCAATGTCTATCAGTATCTGAAGGGAAGTTGCCAAGAGGATGGAGCCAGGCTCTGCTCAGTGGTGCCACCAATACTACAAGAGACAATGGGCAGAAAGTGATGCATAGGAAGATCCACCTGTATATGAGGAAGAACTTCTCTACTGTGCAGGTGACTGAGCACTGGAACAGATTGCCCAGAGGGGCTGTGGAGTCTCCTTCACTAAAGATATTCAAGAATTGTCCAGATGCAATCCTGTGCCATGTGCTCTAGGATAACCCTGCTCGAGCAGGGAGGTTGGACCAGATGACCCACTGTGGTCCATTTCAACCTTATCATTCTGTGATTCTGTGATCTTCAGGTCCAACCAAATTATTAGGATCATAGTGGCTAAATCATAGTCCAGTTGTATGAACTTAGGGTAGTTACTATGCTTGCTCAACTTGACATATAGACAGAGGTCAGTGTCCTAGGTTACAATATAGATGTATTTATGTATTCTATTACCACCAGCTGTGGGCCATTAGCTGTTATCTCCTGCTATGACCCACCCCTGATAACAGACACTGGGCCAGCAAGAAACCACTGCATGACTCATGGACTTATCTCATCCTCTTGTGAGATGCTCCACCCAGGAGGGAGGAGCCAAGCATTCCCACCTGGATATAACCTGGCCTTGGAACTGCCTAAGGCAGCCTTTTCCTCTGGATTCCCAGAGGAAGACTGAAGCCTTCTACACCACTACTGGGCCTTCAGAGGAAGACCAGATCCTTCTACAGGACCATCATTCCAGGAGGACTGCAGCCACCGTTTAATCAGACTGCTACCAACCCCCTGACCGTCAGAGGGTCAGGTTTGTACTCTGACACTGTCAGTGGGTTGTGTTCTTTTTGTACTATTGCCTTTATTTTATTTTTTTTCCCTATTAAATTGTATTTCTGACTTGGAGTCTCCCACTAGTTTGCTTTCAAACTAGCACAGTCAGAAAACTTTGTAATAGAGTGTAGTTCTACACAGCCCCTGGGAGAAGCAGAACTGCCATGTTAATCCTAGGCCTGAACCTGTGTTCATGGCCAGGCTGTTTCCACAGGCTTTTTTAATGCTCTGAAGAGCAGACAGATGGATGAGACAGATGCAAGAGCTGCTGTGCTGATTAAACAAGGTGCCAGTGGCAGGGAGTCTCAGTGTAAGCCTTAGCAGATGTTGGGTTTTAGTGCTATCCTGCTCTCACCACCACACTACGTGGACAACATCTGTCTTGTTCTCTGTAAAGTCAAGCCAGAGGGAAGAAACAGCTTGATACTAAGTCACCTTCCTTCAATTGCATTGCCTAATGCAGAGACCAGTCACAGGCTGTTTCCAAAAGTGATGTAACATGTGAAGGTTGGACCACTCTGGAAAGCATCCCACAGATGAACTATACACCTGCTTTTGGTCTTGGGACAGCACTATGAGACTGTATAGGATATCCAGGGCATCCAGGTATTCATGATCAGCAGCCTACAATGTAAGGAAGGCAGATCTTGGTGTCCTGGACAGTCGGAGGCAAGTAATCACAGTCCTTAAACAACTTAGTTCTCTAGAGGTAAGCATTTAATTTAGACATCATTACAACATCCCTTCAGTAATAAAATGAATGTGTGACCTCTGCCTGCCCAGACAGAGGCAGACATTTGTAGTCAAAATTCTGAATGCAGACCCCTGTTTAAACAGGACAAGGCAAAAATCAAGTTTGCAATACCTTTAAATGAAAATACTTTTAACAAAGCTGGATCTAACAATTCTTTTTCATAGTCTGACATTGTCTTAGCATATTGAAATTCAAGACATGATATGGTATTACCACTTTCCTTTTGCTCCCTCAAAAAATGCTTTAATGGCCTTTAAAACCAGCATAATCTAGCCATGATTCTATTGTCAACATTTGAGACTAAAACTTGCTCTTTGGAATTTAGCTATTAGGTAACATAGTCACGTTTCTTTCAACTGTGCTGTGAACACAGAATAAATGGCTTGTGATGTTTAGCACTCTTGGTTAAAATCTCATTTTTACGGTTCAAGAAAAGTGCTATGACCCATGCACTGCAACTACTGATTTATCTACACAGCAGCTTGGGTACCAAACCAGTTTTAAAATACTTCTGAAAACATCTAATGTGTTATGACTTAAACACAAACAACAACAAAATAACATTGCTGAGTTTCTGGCAAGTGTAAAAATTCAGAGAATTTGTTAGAAAAACTGAATGTAAACAAAACAATGTATGTCATCTTAGAGGCAACTTGCTTGAGAGAGAATTTGTAAACAGTACAAAAGAATTATCATACCCTAATGTAAGAGGGCAAGTTTAGGCATTCAGATATATGAAAATGTCAAAGACAATTAAAAATTTAAATGATTTTTTTTCCCCTAAAACATCCTGAAAAGCTTCCCTGGTGAGTTCACACTATGGAAAAGCTAGGAACAGATTTACACTGGCTACATCACTACAACCAATCCAACCAACATCAGGCTGACTGCAAATGCTGGCATGCAGTCATACAACTTGGACTGGTTCCCAGTTCCAGCCTGGTTTTGGATGCCCGTGCAACACTTGTTTTGAAATATTTTCAAAATTACAGAGTATACAAAGCTAAGCTGTCACATCTGGAGAGCTGCTGCTCTGAAAATTTCTTATGTGTGCCTCAACAGAACACTACTCCTCATCTTGGACTTCTAAAATTTTCTTCTGTATAAACATTATTCAGGTAGGTTTGAACATTTTTTCAGGAATAAATATTAAATTAAAGCAGACGTGAGTCCTCTGCCACCAGTCCCAGCACAGGACTATACCCTTCTGTGGTACAGACAAATTCATGGACTCTCCTTTGCTCCATCAGACTCAGTGTCTTTCTTTGCAGCGGGAAATACATTCCTACAGAAATGTATTTTATTACAGGAGGATAGTTTGTGAAGGGAAAACTATTTGTTAGATATGTGGAAAAGCAAATATAGATCTACCTTGGGTATCTTTAACAGGAGAGAATTTTACAAAAACTGCAGCAAATTTACCTAGATTATTTAACCCAGGTTTTTAGAATCTAAATCCAAGTACATAAGTTAGAAGAACTTTTCTTTAAAGCTGTGCTTTTGCACAGAGCCCAAATCATAATCTTCTATTGCTAGGGTAGTTCCTCTCTCTTTTCCATACCTCCCCTGATGAGCTAGAGGGTTCACCTTCCTCTACAGCAATTCACTCTTCAAAAAGGATGGTATGGTCATCTGTGCTTAAACCTATGGCAAGTCCCTGACTGCACTATGAGAATAATGAGGAGCTACTCTGTCTTTGCTCCTGTACCCTGGAGGCTTCAAAGGAGATGGTGCTTTGACCTTGCCCATATGCTGGCCAGCGGATCTGGCTGGTTGAGCTGGCATTCCTCCAGGAACAGAGAGATTCTGCACTGCCCAGGTTCAAGGTCATGTCCAGGAAGCTAAAACTATCTTCCAGTGTTATAGACATGTGACAAAAGATCATTCCCAGTGAATATTGCAAAACTTTCCTTTAAAACAATATATAGTTGATGACTCAAAAGTATTTAATCCTACTGTGTTGTTTTGCAGAGGAATTTTGATATCCAAAATACTGCTGGAACAAGGTGAGAAACCTGAAAAAATAATAATGGAAGGCCTTATTTTACAGGTAGAAGTTGCTTGTTTAACCACCAACTTTGTTAAAATATTAATGATAGTCTTTTACAAGAATTTGGACAGTGTATTCTATATAATCCTAGGACCACTAAATCAAGTATTTTAGAAGGGACTTCCAGAGGTCATCTACTTCAACCACCTGATCAGAGAAATTCTAGGTAAGGCAAATTGCTCAGGGGACTGTACAGGGAATTATTTTGTGTCTCCAAGGATGGATATTTCACAGCTTTCTGAGCAACTAGTCCAGTGTTTTTTGATATGCTCATAGTGAATGCTTGTTTCCTTATCTTCCCATATTCCAACCTGTGTCCACTGTCTCACACACTTCTACAGTACATTTCTGACCTCTGTTTTCTCTATGCCTTCCAATCATTTAAAAGCAGTAATATGTTCCCTGACTCTCCTATTTTTGGGCTGAAGAGACCTTGATGTCTTTTGGTTGTATGCTACAAGTTCCAGCGCTCTAACCATCTTAATGCCCCTCCTCTAGACTTTCTCCAATCTATCCATGCCCCTTTTGTACTGTGGAGCCTAAGAATGGACACAGTGCATGATGAGGTTTCACAAGAGATAAGTAGAGAGGAATAAACACTTTCCTTGGCTTGATATCGACACTCTTGCCCAACCACAGTTGGGCTTCTTTGCTGCAGGAGCACATCGCTGACTTATGTTGAAAATATGAATTGAACCTATGCTTCCAAACTGAACTAACTCAATAATTCCAGGCAGACATTTAAAATATTTCCACTGAATTTTCAGGTGAGTTTTTATTTCTGCTTCAGAAAGAAATAATAACAAATGTTTTTTGAAATTGCTTGGGAATGAAAATGAGATTTACCATAAAATTTATTAAATAGACTTTTTGAAGCTTCCAGTCTCTGATAATTAAAGTACTGTAAATAGGAAAATAGGGCAGATAGATATAACTGCAGAGATGTGTTTAAGTTTTGATGTCCCAGTATATATGTCTGTTCTTAACCGAAATTCTTAAGGAGATATAATTTTTTCTAAACAAAGTTAATGTCTTTCCAGATCTTCTACTTGTAGAGTAATATAAGGATAAGTAAACAACTGAAAGGATTTTTCTACAACAGAAATATATATATTGTGTCATGACATATTGTAGATTTTTTTTAGACTTTTACATTTCTGTTAGCTCAATCAACCCTTCTAATCGTTCAGACTGATGTGCAGCATATTTTATTAAATCAGCTACTGGGGCTGCACTGTGCAGGAAACAGGAGTGTATAAACACAGCATGCAATAGACAAATAGTTTTAACAAGTATATAGCTACACATACAAGCTACACCACTAGACAATGCACAAATACTGAGCCAAAAAGTCATACAGGAAAAGGGGCCAGGTATTTCCTCCTCTTCTTGAGCAAAAGGTATTGCCAAAGCACTGTATACCTCCCATGACTCTAAATAAGCAGTTCTGGGGATTACACAAGATTGTCCTATTCTTCTGTACATGTTGCTGCTTGACATATGGAGCTGAAGGAAAGCTTTGTCCATCACATGCAATGACTGATGTTTATTTGTTTGCTTTACATCACTATTGTCACCACAGTTTGAAAATAGAGGAATATATTTCTGAGTCTCCGTTTCTTACGAATATAAAACAATTATGCAAATAGTTGATGCATTATGTTATGCATTTAGATTATGCATTTTTGTTGATATTGCAGCTCATAATGAAACTGAAATTTGTTAGACAATTCTGTAGTGTTTACTGTCCTCACTCACATTTTTCATGAGTATGTCTGTCCATAAGAGTTAATATTAGTGGTGCTGGACTGTTTGTAAATCTTAGAAGAGTATTTCTCAGTGTATGTCATTGTGTGACTTGTATCCAAAAACGAAGAGCTAGTGGAAGCAGGAAACAAAGTAGGCCTCTGGTGAAAACAAAGATTTATTTGTCTACACAACAGTAATACTAAAGGATTCTTTGGTAACCAGCTGTGACCTTTTTCTGGTCAGAAACCTTGGTAAGGCAATTGACTTATAGAACCTATGATCTAAAATGAATCAGATCTAAAGGAACAAAGAGATATATATCCAATCCCCTTCTGCATCTTCCTTATTTTTCAAATAACTTAGCAAACCATTCCCTAGTTCTTTATCACTAAAGAGGTTACACATCCAAGGGGAAAACAGATTCATCACCAGGTGGTTTTTGAGTCCTTTAGTGTGCCATCTGAGCAGTCTCTTTGACAAAGATTTGGAAAGGAACTTATGAGGTGGTGAACTTGTGACTGAGATTTCCATCCTGACAAGAAGTTTTGATGAACCTTCTCTCTCTTTCAGAAGCCCAGTAGTTCTCAAAGTGCTGAAAGACATTTTTCCAAGGCATAGCAGTCTTACCTTGAATCAGCACCAGCCTTCTTCAGCTCATTGGTCTTCTGTTCCTTTCCTAATTACTTCATCTACACTTGGCACATTCAGCAGGTATCTCAGGAGGAAGTCTACGTGGGTCAGCCACTAGGCTCTTTTAAACTGTGGCCTGAGGTAGGGTTGAGACACCTCCTTATATCACTCATGCTTGTTTCCTTTCAGAACACTGAAAGGTCACCTGTACTTTAAGTTCTCGATGAACTAGAAATCAGGTAGGAAAAACCCCAGAGCACATTACCTTATGTTTCTTCCTCAGTATTGCTGTTAAAAAACCAAAAAGTCTTACATTTTCATTCGTTTGTTTAGCTCATGGGGATAAAATGGATTTTTTGAAAAGAACTGATGGAGTAATTGCAAATAAGTCTATAGAACTAGATTTTTCTCCACTGAGGTTTGAAAAAATACTTTGATAATCACATATTTTCCTTCACTATCACAACACATTGAAAAGAAGATAAGACAATTTTAGAGACTCTCAGATCATCTCAGATGTCATGACATTCTCTTTTATTCATCTGAATTTGTCAGACCAACACAGTTCCCTTGATAACTGCATGTGCTGCCTGTGCAGCACCTACACTGTAACTTGAAAAAAGGATGTTAAGGAAGGACCCCAATGATACTCAAATGATTTTCAGATATCTACTTTGGAGACAAACAAATATCTTGCCAGGTTTTTTTTGTTTGTTTGATTTTTTTGTTTGTTTTTTGTTTTTGTTTTGGTTTTTTTTCCTTAACTTCACAAACATCAAACAACAAACCCTGGGAGAAAGTGCTATTGTAAACTTTAGTTGTCCAGGTGCTTCTTTAGTCAGGTAATTAACACTTACTGTGGATGTTGAATGTCAACATGTATATAATCCTTTGTGAATCTTGTCACAGATTGTCCTCTTGTCACAGATCTCATCTTCTGGTGAAGATTTTCAAACTATCAAGGTGGTATTTCTCCAGTTTTAATAGGAATTTAACTCCTTTCATATCCACTGATTTGAATCTCAGTCTTCCATCTGTTAAGTGTTGTGAAGGCATTGCTTTCTCACACAGAGAAGTTTGTAATGCCAGTGACACTGTAATTTTAAGATGTTTTCAGATTCTTGTGCTAATGGGAGCTATATATGTAAATAAGATAATGAATTTGCTATACTGAATAAAAGTAACATCTCCTACCAAGAAGACCACAATAGACCTTTAAAAATCAATAAAATGCTTCTTTGGGGCTTGCACGCATTGAAGCGTACACTTCAAATTGACCTAGTGCTCTCTTTTACTAGGAAAAAGTAGGTGTATTATTATGTAATAAAAAACCAAGTGTATGGTGACAATGTCAGGCGGAAATCTTACTGAATCATACATGTGAGATTGTGCCTTTAGGGCACCACAGAAGTAAAACTCATCTTCAGTTTCCAAGAACACACGTATCCATTGCTAGTTCCATTAAATCAAATAAAAATTTAAAGATCTATGATCCAGTCAAATTAATTACATGAAAAAAAGAACTGTAATTGAGAGGTTAGTAAAGGGAATTTGGGGGTTGCCTTTGCCTCTTCCTCTCTTGTCCAGATTTGAGAACTGTCTATTTTTCCTCTGTGTCTGACAATAACTCACAAGGTGCCATGTACATTTTTACTCTGTGTTTTCCTTTTCTTCAATTTTTTCCTCCTAACACAAAAAACAGTGTCTTCCTCTTCCATACCCCAACACTTTTCAGTACTGTTTAGGCTTTTTTCCTACTTCAGGTCTTTTGGATATCACCCAAGCAGTATGTAAAGGTGAGCAGGCCAGTAAGGTGCAGTCCAGATGAGTCTCTTCATTAGCATTTAGGTGCTGCTTACAAGTTGCTTTAAGGATATTTCCTCTAATCCCAAATGGAATATGTTGGCTAAACATCTCTCTTGGGTCCTCCTGACAATGAAATCAAGGCAAGAAAAAAAATTTGACCTGGTTCCATCAGTTGCAAAGGGGTGTGGTATAGCATACCACTGGTTTTGCCTCCAGTTTTGGAAGTAAATTTCTTTAGAGCTTTTTTTGTCAAATATTGGATTACTTTCATATGATGGTTTACATATTCTTCTCCACAAAGAGACCTGAAATGCAACCTGTAGACTGAGCCCACTGACCGTGCTGCTACAATTACCTTGTCTAACATCAAGTCCATACCAAAATATTTTGGAATAATGTATCTCAGAAGAGTTTCTTTCACACCATTCTTGTAGAAGCTGCCACACAGAGTCAAATCTGTCTTTGAGTTTATTAGAAACCATGGAGTATCCCTTAGTTTTTGATACCCAAACAGTTGCCAGGTGTTTGTTATTTTGCTGTCTGCTCTGCAGGGGTACTTACCAAGAGGTGAAACAGGCATTTATCTTCAAGGAATGTAGTATTCCATTACTTTTTTTTCCTGCAGCTTAACTTCAAAACAAGTCTCACAGCCTTTGTGTAAATAGCCAGTGCTATAGGATAGTGTACACATTTCTTTTACAAGTGATCTGTTTTATGACAGAAAGCAAGCAGATGATAGAATTCCAAATACTGAATCTGTGACAATTGTTTTCAAAAATTCACAGGGCAAAAAGGTCATAAGGCAAAGCAGGCATTACTCAAGAGCAGGGACATTTACACTAAGACAGAGTTTGCGACTGAGTCTCAGAAAACAAAAAGTATTGTGTTATATTATAAATGGGGTAAGGGAGAAAACAGCCTAAGAGCAATGTGGTATTTGCTGTCTTCTTAAATTTTATATTGGGAATTTGTTTTTTCTTTTTCTTTACATTTTAACTCCTACATCAGCTTTGATTTTCTTGGAAGAGTCATTAAACTCTTTGGTGGAAGTCCACACTTGCTTCTCTGCAGAGAACAGATAGAGCAATATTTCAGTCTGATCACTGGTTTAGACTTCATTGTACTAATCGTCATGTGAACAGCTGATCCATGTGGCTAACTATAGCAGCAAATCTTTATTCCCTTTTGCCCAGAAAAGTTGTTAAAAAAACCCCTACTTTCTTATCAGAAAGGTAGTAAAAAAAACCTTGTGGGCTTTTTGTTCACTTTGCATTAATATCCTTTCTCTTTCTGAAGGAAGAATGAAATTAGCATCGGTTCTTTAAATGAGAATTGACTTGTGTTGTGTTTTTTGTTCTTGTTGCTTAGCAGCAGCAATGCAGGCACATGGGTGGGTCTGCTTCCAGGGCACTTCTACTGGGATTTGAGCTCTTCAGGGCATTTTCCACATTAACGAGATAATGTTGAATCAGATGTTCTTTTAAAAAAATCCAAAAAACAAACCAAGATCTCGAAGCTAAGTCTCTGTTACTTATTTTTACTGTAAAGTGGTTAAAGGGAAGGACAGATAAATATCTTTGAGGTGATGCCTGCCTTGCAAGACAAATTCATATCCTTTGGTGTCAATGCATTTTTTTATTCAATCACTGCATATAATTTTCTTTTGTGCCTTGTTTTATGCAAAGAAGACAATTATTTCAGTTCTATAAACTGAAATAATTGGAGCATCTGACAAGATTAGGAATTAAAGATGTAATTTTTTTTCACAATATCTACCACTGAGTGGTTGATGTTGTAAGTGATTAACAGTTCTATTTGCTATGGAAGTCTAAACCCCTGAAAGAGTGGGGAATTCAGACGTGCTATCTGGTCTTTGCCTGTCTGCTATAAGGGTATGCCTGCAAAGATGACATGAAATCAATATCCTTTCTCTATGATTTCTGGACTTTGAGACATATTGATATGCAGCATCTGGCTACTGCAGATCACAGAGGATTTGCTTACACCCCTTTTGCTACAGCTCAGTTGCTTTAGTGGATTTAGTAGAGGAAGAAACTTCAGATTCTCTATATATCTGTATTGCATAAACAAATGTGTGCCCATTGAAAAAGGGGAACATGCAGGAAAAGATGCTTAGGTGACTAACCAACTGAGTTTGCCGCAGTAGGAATGGTTGTATGCAGACCTGCGACCAGCAGTACATTAATGTTGGATATAATGTAAAACTACTTTGGTCCCTGTAGGGACATAAATATTTGAACTATTTTAATCGACCATTAAGTTAAAGAGACCATTTCTGTCCATTTAAAAATTAATTTTAAATAGTATAAATTTTTTACATTTTTCCAGACTTTAAAAAGCCACTTATTTTAAAGATTAAAAAAAAAAAAAATGGCTGTCATAGTTTGAGATACTTTTCCAATTGTATCAATTGTGATCATTCAGGAGGCCCTGTTGGCTACGTTTAGAAGACAGGAAGTAGATACAGAATGGGCTACTCAGATCTGCAATTTTTAACAAGTTTATCTTTCTCAGACCTTATAAACCACTTCTGTTTTTCCCAATATTAAAGCATGAGTTTAAATTCCACTGACTGAGCTAGTCTGAAGATTTTTATGGACAAAAATTCCCTTATTGCCATCCCTATGTATCCAAAATCATGTGTTACTAAGCATCTGTCAAAATGAACTAATTTTGTTTGTTTAAGTATTTAAGTCACTAGGAAAAATATTTCAGACTTGTAAATGAAAAAAGGTAGTACACTGGAGAGTGATCTTATGCTGTGGTTATTACTTTGTCTGGAAAAAATCAATACAAATGGTATAAACCTGTAGGAAGTAGAATAAAAAATACATTTAAGGTCAGATGATGTTTATTTACCTGTCAGTCCTGTATATTCATATGGATTATTCGGTATGCTAAGGATTTTATGGGGTAGCTCACTCAAGTCTGCACTAATGGATGATCTGTGGCAGGGGAGGAAGAAAATGTATTTTATTCACCATTAGTGCCATTATAAATACTGTAGAAGGCTGAATACTTCTTGTTTCTTTTGGAGTAAATTTCCTAACTTTATTTCAGCCTCATTTTAACCCCTGCAAAACTACTTTCTTACCTAACTCTGGTAAACAAATATTATTTCTGTGAGCAAAACATTTGGTATTTGGAACTTTTCTACGCAAAAGTCAAACCTGTTACTCATACCTGCCTTTTGTAAAAATGCTCTGTAAGTGGACATCAATTACATCCTAGGACAAAAAGCACTGACCCATGTCAATTTTTTCTTCCCATTAATTACTTTTCTTCCTGATTCTTCAATCAATACATTATGTATTGTTTTCGTGTTTCTGTTTCTAAGACAAATTAGAACCACAGTTGCTGTTAGCTGTTTTCCAAAGTTGTAAACTTTGCCAACTGGTAACTTTCTTAGCTGAGCTTGCTTGGAATAATGTATGAGTATTCAACTCTAATTGACCTTCTGCACAAAGATACCTTCCTTTCCATATCAAAAGATGGCATGCTGATCACAGCAGTATCTGGTTGGATCAAGGAAAAGGCCTTTTGTAGCCACTTTTAATTAGACTGTGTACTGAAGTCTTCCTTCAGCTGCAGTTCAAATACAAACGGAATGCTTCCCAGGGTCAAGGCTCCTGCCTTGCAGAAGTCAGTCCTGGATGTGAGCTGAGGAATTTGAAAAATTCACAAGTCTGTCCAATTATTCTGGCAAGAGTAATCACTGACATCAGTCAAACAAAGTCACTGCTTTCATGACTCATACTTTTAACCTCCAGTCTACCAGGTGGCATGCCCAGTCCTGCTATCACATCATTTTGTTTTTAAAGAGGAAATCAGGAAAAAAAGTGAGGTAAGGAGTTTATATCAGAAAAAAACAACTATTTTGAGCTAAAATTAAATGAACTATTCCTAGCTGACTTTCCTATTAAACATTCATTTACTAAAAACTACTTCTAAGTAAATCATTATGGGGGTACTCAAGGGAGTATTTTATAAGATCAATACCCTTGTTAGATGGCCATATAAAAACTGCAGACTGGCTAATTTTTTTAAAGCACTATATTATTGGGTTTCAATCTGTGCCATAAACACCTTGTTCCTCACCAGTCTCTAGGGGAGATCCACCTTGAGAGAAACACCCTCTCCAGACATGCGCCCCAAAATAAGGTCCATATTCAGAATTCACATATGGTTTTTGCACTTTCCCGCAAATGTGACTATTTTCTAGAAATCTGTTTTTGCTTTATACTATTTATTCTTCTCTAATTAATGGCATGGGAGGTTCTTCATAGCCATACTCAAAACATATTATTTTAAATGAAATGTTTTAAAGATGCAAGAGAATCCTTATTCCATTTTAATCAAATGGATAAAGATACTGTCTGGGACAATATCTTTAGCTATGGAATGTACACTGAAGTATTGAAACATATGGTTTCTATGAGAAGCTCTTGCGTTTGGGGTTTTTTTAAGATGTCATAGCAGAATATTCCTGATGGTCAGAGTAATATCAGTTTAATTCAGAAAACCTGAGTAATAGCCACTAATTTTTATTTGGTGACCACATATGAAATCTCTTGTGGTTCAACAGTGACAGTTACTGATCTTTAAAATTGCTGTCTTACAGACAGACCCAAGAAGAGTATTTTATTTTTAATGGAAACACCTAATACTGTTTTATTGTTTATAGCTGGGAAAGTACAGTAATGATTTCAATTTCAGGGCCCTAGGTCTGCTTCATTTTTTCAAATATTTTGTCTCTGTAGGTTTTATAAAATATGGTATAGTCTGTAACAAAATTTTATGGTCAAGGGTGGCTGAATCATTCAATATTTTCAGTTACACAGTGTCTACTTATCTCCTTTGACAACTTTTCATTATGATAAAATGTATGGGAATAAACATATACAGTGAATGTCTATCCTAATTTGTCAGCCTTAAATGAATCCTGTTCACTATCAGTTTTTTTGTAATTAAAGTGGGCACACTGTTATTGGAAGTAATGGCATAGTTGGTAATTTTTATTGATTAGGAACATACATTAGAAAGAGATAAATGACCAATCTAATTGTTTGTGGATTATTGTTTCCTGTGCAGTCATTACACTGGGTCACACTGAAATAAAGGATACATTTCTCAAAGAGAACAAATATTGCTTTTTATTAACTGAGCCAAATGTTTGTGAGTGCTGGTAGAAAAACATACAGATGCAGGTCTCCCTGGGTACACAGAGAAAGACTCAGGGACAGGAGTGGAGTTGTAGTCCTAAGAAAACTGAGACATATGAGGAGAATACGTTCCTCACTAAAAGGATGAGTAACAGAACCAAAGAATCATTTGGTTGAAAGGGGCTCCTTACATCATCTGGTCCAACCCTTGACTCAAAGTGGGGGAACTTCAGTGTTTTTCAGGTTGCTCAGGTTGCTGCCTTTCAAACACCTCCAACAATGAATGTTCTGACATCTCTTTGGGCAACATGCTATAGTATTTGGCTGTCCTCATGGTGACTTTAGTTTCTTAATATTTAGTAGGAATTTATTTTATGATACCTCTCCAAATGGAGTTTGAGTTGTTCTCCATAACTATCCAATACGTAGTTGAAGACATCAGTAAAATTACTGACCTTTTCTTACAACTAAACAAACCCAAATACCTCACTGTCTTCTCTTACATCCCGTGCTCCAGCACACTGACTGACCTGGTGGCACTCCACAGGGCAATCTCCTGTTTGTCTGCTTTGTATTGGAATGGCTTCAAACTGGACAGAGTGCTCCAAATGCAGACTGAAAAATTCAGACAGCAGGGAATAGCCATTTTGTTTCATTGCTGTTCATATTGTTATTGACGCTTTCTTTTTCACTTTACATGTACTTCTTTTGCAAGTAATGGAATTATTTTGCTTCTTTTCAACAATGATAATGGTGAACTCAGGCTCTCCATCTGTCCTGGTTTTGGCTGAGATAGAGTTAATTTTCTTCACAGTAGCTTTTATGGGGCTTTGTTTTGCATTTGTGCTGGAAACTGTTGATAACACAGAGACATTTTAGTTATTGCTGAGCAGTGTGTACAGAAAGTTAGAGCCCTTTCTGCTCCTCACACCAGCCCACGAGTGTGAGGACATCCCTTTGGAAATTTGAGGTCAGCTGTCCCAGCCACGTGTCTTCCCAACTCTTTTTGCATACCCAGCCATCCTCAGTGAGGCCGTGACAGCTGACCCCAAATTCCAAAGGGATATCCCACATAATGTGGCATTATGTTTGGCATATAAAGCTGGGGGAAGAAGAAAGGGGAGATGTTTGGAGTGATGGCGCTCGTCTTCCCTTGTCACGGTGATGTGTGATGGAGCCCTGCTTTCCTAGGGATGGCTGAACACCTGCCTGCCCACGGAATGCAATGAACAAATTCCTTGTTTTGCTGGGCTTGCATGCACAGCTTATAATTTACTTATTAAATTGTCCTTACCTCAACCCATGGCTTTTCTCTTTTTTTCTCTTCTTCTCTCCCCCATCCCACTGTGAGGGGAGTGAGAGAGAGGCTGGGTGGTGCCTAGTTTCCAGATGGGATTAAATTACGACACTATCCATAGTAATTCAGCTTCTATCTTTATTTCCAAACTAAAATTAGTCCTGGTGAGAGTGTTGTCTAATTATTTTATCAAAAGTACATCTGCACACCCCTAGATATCAACAGTATATTAGAGAATGGGTCACTCAGTTGCTACAATGGAATTCATTTTGCAAAGTTTAGAAGTAGTTCTCAAAACTCTCTATTTTCTTTGCTTTTTCAAAAGGCTTATATTTAGATTCCAGGTGTGCTGTGTAACATGATGAGAACTTTAGGATGTTGGAATCAAAATTCAAGATTTTCAGGTCAAATTCTATCTGAACAGGAACTTAAACAAACTGTGATCACTATCCTTTTGAAGAAACTCCGTTTCAGGTACCCTCTAATAGGATCTTCAGGGCACATATTTTATGTGAAAGCAGATGTTTGCTACCTTGAAGAGGCTGAGGTATGCCCAGTTGCTATGCACATGCTAGAAAAAATGAACTGTGAATCCACCAGTAATCAGCTGAAGAGGAAAAAGAAGTAATGCCAACAATGAAGAAATCTGACATAATTCGTCTCCCTGCTAACTTCAGAGAAACACACAGCTTCTGAAAATTTATGGAAAAGAGGGAATGAGAATGCCACAAGATAAAAGAAAAAAGACTAGAAAAAATAGCATTTGAAATACTCCTCTGTGATACGAATAAGAGACATTTAAGTAAGAAAAGGTAAATCTCTCTTTGCTAGTTTGAAAAAAGGGTTCACAAGGTGCCCGAATGTACTAGTCAGCAAGTTTGGGATGGACTGGTTTCTCTTTTTCTAATGTTGGACCTATCTAAATTTTGCACAAATAATTAAAAATTCATTTTTCCAGAGGAGAGACAGAAGCATCCTGACTGCATAGTGTACTGGCTGGAATAGTTAGGAGATGCAACATAAAGTCATAGCTTTGTTCAGTTTGAAGTCTTAGCCTTTGGACTGTGCTAGGATGACTCTTCATTTTTTTCTTTGAAATGTTCTACTGCAAACCTGAGAGATATTGTTCATAAAAATTTCTTCAAGCTACTTTGTTTTTGCCAACAAATAGTTGTAATGGTTTTGGCAACAAAACAGTTCTGACAAGTCACTCTTTTCTAACTGAAAAATATATTTTTAGAAAAACCACACTCATTCATTTTAACTACAAAATTTATTTCTGAAATGATCCTAACTTTGGTACCTGTGTTGCAGTCATTTCAAAGGAGTAAAGTTACACATACCATGGAATTTCATCAGCACAGATGAAAAATCTGAGCAAGAGGCATGATGAATGGGTATAGCAGTATTTTACAGCTCAGACAAGCTGTACGCCAGAGGAGTGGAGATATTCATACTCCTGAACTCTGCAGTTGAATAGACCTGGAGTTATGGATTGTGGCAACGGCAGCACACTTTAACATTGTTTTTTCCTGAGGCTTTCTGGGTTCAAGAATATAAATTTCTGAGGGAACCAATCATTCTGGTGATTTTGTTGTATCAGAAGTATCATACATTTTTTATTTGTTCATACGACCACAACTGAAGCAAGAGAAGACTGTCTTCTACTTTTAGGCTTGTACTATCTAGCATAAGAACTGCAGGAGTACTTAATAATAATAATAATAATTTTAATTTAATATATTAAATTAATATATTTCACATTCCATGAGAATATAGAGAGTATTTTCTTTGGGTTAAGTGTCATAAAATTAACATCTATTTTAAGTTTTGATAGATGTCTTAAACAGAAGTAATTTAAAATATTGAAATATATCCAAGGCGTCTGCAAATTTACCTGCAAATTTACCTGCAAATTCTCTTTATTTTTTGTCTGCAGACATGAAAATTAACTTTTTTCAAGTTTTTTTTATGTCTAGGAAGTATTAGTCTATTTAATCTCCTATCCTTTGGGTTTCTTTAAAAAAAAGTCTACATGTTTTTTTTTAATTGAAACTAATACAGAAGAATTCAGTTTGTGTTACCTATATGATCATTAAAGCCAGGATTTTTTAATGATAATAACAAAGACTGGTTGATTCAGTCCACTTTTTTACAAAAAAAATGAAGAAACATCTTGCAGCATACATGGTCACTTCTGGTCCAGCTTTCTTTTATTAGTTTCTTTATGCTTTGTAACTCTTTTCTACTGGAGAACTAAAGTTAAAAGAAAAAATAAATAAAAATTCTGACACTGAATACACAGCTACTTCTTTTTTTACCTAGTTTACTACATGAGGAGTGTGGAATATGTTACATTACATATAGGATCTAACTCTCCTATCTTTTCTGTTCAGTTGTTCAGCCAAGCAAAACCAAGGAGAACAAAATGGTGTATTTTGAATCAGAATTTTACAGAGTCATCAAAGAATGAGTTGGAAGGGACTTATGTAGGTCACGTATTCCTGCCTCCTATTTTAAGCAGGACTGTTACTCATTCTAGATCACTTCAGCAGTGGTTTTGTCTAGCCAAATCTCAAACTCCAAACAAGTTCCTTAATATCTGTCTAAAAGCTCCCAAGCTGGATTTTGTGACTGCTGCCTTAATCATACCTCACAACATTCCAGGTTCAGCCTCACCAATGCTAAACAGAGTAGACTAAAAATTCCCTTCAGACTTCTGTCCACACTTTGGTCATACTATGACCCAATAGCTGACACATATCTTGCAATAAGCAAGAACTGCTAACTCAAACTCATCTTGGGTCTGTCACTTGGCATGACGACCACTCCTTAAAATTTAGTATCAAATTTTCTGAGAGCGCACTCCATCTCATTTTTAGATCATCAGTGGAAGTATAGAAGACAGATGCACATATACCATGTAAGTAACATTGCTTCTGATCCCTTTCTGATTCCATTTTCACTTCCAGTCCATAAAGAAGCAACCAAGTCATCTCCAGAGAAGTTAACATGCTTGCTTCTGTTTTCCAAAACAGTACCTTTTTTTCATGTGTTTTACAGCTTTGTCTGATGTTTAAAGTTTATGAACATCCTCTCAGCTTCCTGCAAGTTCACTAGTCCTTGTTGGGAAGGAACAGGGTTTTCACTACCAGAATATCTCAGGGTATTTTCACATTGAATGGATAATTAAGAAGTTTCCTGAGCTGACTAGCAGTGTGAAAAGCAGAGAGGTTTTCCAGACCAAGGCCACCGTTGTCACTGTTCATAGACTCATAGAATAGTTTGGGTTGGAAGGGACCTTTAAAGATCACTTAGTCCAACATCCTGGCAACCCATGGCAATCTAGATCTTCAGCTAGATCAGGTTGTCCAAAACCCCATGCAACCTGACCCTGAATGTTTCCAGGGATGGGTAATCTACCACCTCTCTGGTCAACCTGTGCCAGTATTTCAGCACCCTCGTTGTAAAAGATGTGTTCTTTATATTTAGTTTGAATTTACCCTCTTTTACTTTACAACCATTACCTCTTGTCCCATTGCTAGAGGCCCTGCTAAGGAGTCTGTCCACATCATTCTTCTAAGCCCTCTTTAGGTATTGAAATGCTGCTATGTCTCCACAGAGCCCTCTCCTCCAGGCTGAACAAACCCAGCTCTCTCAGCCTTTCCTCATAGGGCAGGTGTTTCATCCTTTTCATCTTTTTTGTGGGTCTCTTTTAGATCTGCACCAACAGGTCCATGTATTTCCTGTACTGAAGACTCCAGAGCTGGATGCAGTACTTTAGGTGGAGTCTCATGCGAATGGAGTAGGGGGGGAAAATCACCTCCCTAGACCTGCTGGACACTTTTCCTTTCCTGCAGCCTAGGATACAGTTGGCTTTTTGGGCTGTGAGACCAGAGAACACACCATTGCTGCAGGCTCCCACAGCTGATTTACAAAACACTAGGAAAACACTCTAGTAAGACATTTTAGAGCAAGACCAGACCTTTTGCTCTATTAGCTTAATGCTTCTATCAAAGAGAATGCAAAATAAGTAAAATTATGCCTTGAATTTAGGATAGATGTAAGTGCAGCCAGTAAAGTAAAAGGAAGAATTTTATGGCAGCAAACTGGGAAGGATTTAGGAATATTTTGCTTAGTTTACATGCATGCCTACTTTATAGATATGTTATAAATGACTATATATTCCGATATGATAAAGAGTTCTTAGTAGTTTGCCCCTGCAATGTGGAATATTGCTACTCACAATACTTTGACGGATCCAGTTTCTACAAAACTGCCAATGTAATCAATCAAAGGACTTGTCTAGAAATCCTTACAGTTAGACAAAAAAAAAAAAACAAACCCCAAACATCCTACTCTTTTAAACTTTAGTATTTTTATAAAATCTATATTTATCATGTAAAATCATATCTGTTCCTTATCTGATCATGTGTCCCCAGGCATGTGGTAAGAAACCAGTTCTTCTGGTGTTTTCTCTGAGGCCAGATTGTTCTCTTTAAAACAAGGTAGGCGTGAATACCAACTATGCATTTCAGTGCAACAGCATATGCTGATCAGTAGAGCTCAGGATGTAATTACATATGTTGTTTTATCCTATATTATGTCCTTCTATCTTCTTACATTTTGTATTTCAGTTGAAACTCAAAATCAAACATATAGATAAATTGCTGGTATTCCCTGTTGACATTTAATTCCTTGGATCCCAAATCATCTCTGTTACCTAATTATTATAATTCTCTGCATTACCTTTAAATGACTGCAGTCAAATAATATTTTAATTAGAAGTATTTCATGCAATCTTTTTTTTTTACTTAACCCCATAGCCTAATTCAAAACACGAAAAAATTTTGCAGCAAATTTAATCTAAGATGAAGGGTGATAAACTATTCAGGAATCCCCTGATTCATAATCTAGTTATGTCCTCAATTAGGTAAGGCATGTCTGGTCTAGGAATGAAAACCAGTAGTACTTGCTGCTCTCAGTGTAGGGTGTAAATGTTTTACACACTGTGGAGTCACAGAGCAGCTGAGGTAGAATGGCAGTGGCACCTCTGGGGATCATCTTGTCCAACCTCTGTTCAGAGCAGGGTCAGCTGGAGCAGGTTGGCCAGCTGGGGTTTGAGTATTTCCAAGGATGGATGCTGAGAAGCCTCTTGCAGTGCTTGACCACCATCACAGTGAGAGCTCCCTTATTTTAAAGCAGAATTTCCCATAATTCTGTTAGTGTCTGTTGCCACTTGCCCTGTTACTGGGTACCACTAAGAAGAAGCTGTCTTGACTCCTTGGCATCTAGTTTGGCTTTTTTTATAGACACTAATGATACCTCCCATGTCTTCTATATTTTGGTATACTGTGAAAATTGAGGGGATGTGTTATCAGATGGACAGAGGCACGAGATAAATAGTGTTCCATAGTGCAAATACAATGTTTAATTTATCTTGCATACAGTACATGTTCACTTACACAAACAACACCTTGGAAGTTCTTATAGCCAAAGCAGGGGATATTTATGTGTTAAAACTGACTTGTTTAGGCGGACCTCATGGCTCTGCCTTTTCCACAATGTCCTCCCTCATTTAACTTCTACCTCTGTCACTGACTTCAGAATCATGGGCACTCATGCCTGTCCTATACCTACACAGGCATGTGGCACTGCTTGTTTCAGAAAATGGTGCAAGAACTGGAGCCACCCTGACTGTCCTTTGTTCAGCTTCTTCAGTACCGCACCACTAAGACATGGCATTGCTCTCATCCTTCTTCACCCTACATTTGTTTAATGAATGGCAACACTGAAGACCCAGAACAGCAGCTGAGCAGTCCCTGCATGTTTTAGTCAATACCATCCCATAAAAGACACCTTAGCTTGTGTATGTGGTGTTATTATAATGATAATAATATGGTTCGGAAGTTTCAATACCTGAAAAGATAAGGTGGTGTCAGTGAAAGGTTGCTCCCAAGCTGACTGCCTCCTCTTTTCAGTAGCAGTTACTTAGCTTTGACAGAGCACTGTGTTTAGGAGACTCCAATAATTCTAGTTTTGGAGCTAGCTGAGGAATCTCTGAATGATATAGACTCTATATACATATATTCTCTATATAACTTTCCAGAACTCCCTTAAAAAAACCCCAGCCTTCACTTGCAGAATAGACTTAGACTCTGTGCCTAGTGTGGAAGAACATTGGAAGTGGTCCTGTGGTGTGAATGATGACAAGTGCATATTCTGTACAGGTTGTTTTGGGTCACTAGACAGATTCTGCTGTTATGTGCTCTGTAGCATCTCTAGGATGTCTTGGCCTATTCTTACAACCAGTGATGCCCGTTTGCTGGTGTTACACACAAGTCCTGCATTACACATTGTGGTATTGTATTTCCCCACTCCTCCTATTACTAAATGTCTGTTCTTTCCACATGGTTCCTCCCTTTCCCCGCCCCTAGTCCTAACCACTCCCTCAGGTTTCTCCCACTGATTCTGTTACCCCAACTCCCCCCATGTACTTCCCCTATGCCCCGAGAGTCCATGAGCTCTCCACCGCTCCCCGCCTCCCCCACCTGGTGTCCCCAGACAAAACCACTGGCTACAGGCCTGTGATCCTCTCTGTCTTTGGGGATCAGCCTGCCAACAGCTCCCCTCTCTCTGCCTGGGGGAACCATGCCATGTGCTGGCTCTCGGCCTTTGGGAGCCAGCACATGGGCTGGCTCTAGGCTTCTGGGAGCAAGCATGTGTGAGAGACTGAAATATTACAGTTTACGACTTAAACTTTTGAAATTAAGGACTTTTAAAACTGTTGCATTTAAAACTTTTTAAAACTGTGTTGCAAAAGCTGCAGAGAAGCACCCTGAAAGGGGCTCTGCTTACACTGCTCGCTGATGAAGGTAAGATAAAGTAACAGCTCAGGGCTGGGGACATTCACAGAGGCCTAAGCTTAGCACCTCCAGAATGGAGACCACAGCCCCAGGGCTATCAGCTGGCAGGCTCGAACAGACCCTCGTGCCAAAGGGTGGAGGGAGAGAGGTTTTGGGTGTGTGCTGGAACAGCCTCTGGTCAGAGGCACAGTGACCGCCCATTCTCCACTGTGCAGAGCCCAGCCGAGGGGCCCTTCACCCATGGGGGGGAAAGCTTATCCACAGCAGAGGGGGTGACATGGCCCAGCAAAGGGCCCCCCTCAAAGGGGTCCCCAGACCCTGCACCAGAGCACCAGAGATGAGATACGTGGTTGTTCCCACCTGGCCCAAAGTGTATATTAATCCATGGAAATCTTTACTCTGTGGTGTGTGGCGGCGTGTGGCGGCGTGGCCATGGCGGCAACAGGGGACCCTCACCACCAAGACGACCAGATGGAGGGGAGCAGCGAGACATCACTGGGACCCCTGGATGGGTGATATGCTCCCACCTAACCTCTGTTACCTCTCCCTGTCCCCGGACCCCCCATGCACACTTCTTTCTCTGTGTCTTTCTTTCTTCTCTCTTTCCTTCTCTTTCCCTCTTTTACTATTAAATAAAATACATCAATTTTTTGGCACCAACATCTAACCTCGTTCGGTTTTAATCTTGTTTTTGGGAATATTTTGAACCTTCTCTAAGTTCTTTCCGGTTTATGCACACAGACTTAGTTTTCTTTTGCTCTTCTGGGTTTAAACCGTATCGTAACAGCGTGGAATAAAGATCCTTCAGTCCCCATGCAGGGAGCCTTCTCATCTCCTTTATCATCATCATGTTGCCGAGGCAAGGCCCACAGCCGGCCGGAGCAAGTGAGGGGCAGCCTGGAAGAGGCTATGGGATGCAGCGTGGCTGCTCTCCCTAAGAGACCCCCACAGCGCTCTCCAGGCAGGCTGTGGCTTGCCATGCCACTGCAGGAACTACCCACCACAACAACACGTAAGATATCAAGAGGATGCTTGCACATATTATTGTGAGCAATTCTCAGAGATGGATTCTGTACATACAGAAACACCTCTTGCCCATTTACTCAAGATAAATGGAAGAAACACCATCAGCTTCAGGGGCTCTTTGTTTCTAGAAAGATTTTAAACCTCAGAAATGTTTTGAAGACTTTTTTTAATTACAGTATAATTGAAAACAGAACAACGAAACAATCACGGGGCATCAATACTGCAGGCATTGTTCAAATTTATTGGGAAATGAGAGTCCTTGTCCCACAGGATTATTCTCTCTCATGCTGATCTGGCAGAAAAAGCCATCTCTCTCAGCCCTGAATGGGAAATGTTGATACTTCAGCTTTCTGTCACAGTCAATTCAAGTGGAGCCCAATACAGATACACACATCTGTGTAAACTGTTCTTTGTTTTGCTTTCTAGGATAATTAAGTAAAAGCCTACTAGATGAGCACAATTACTCAAAATTAATCACTTTCAAGCTAGTTAAATCATGACAGATTAATTGCTTGTATCTATTCCTACATTAGGATTTGTTTTATCAGCAGAAATACCCAAGTAGTTCTCCTGTTCTGGTAAATAATTGCTCTTTTTATGAGAAAATTGTAAATATTTGTTTCTATAATCAATTATACTTTTAGTTAACCTTTAAAAATAAGTTGGCTTTAATTACATTTTGTATGGATGATATTTGGCTACACTTATCCTAAGAAAATTTTTAAACCTTGGAAGTCTTCAAGGCCAGGTTGGATGGGTCTTTGAGCACCCTGGTCTAGTGAGAGATGTCCCTTCCCAGGATGTCTAAGGTCCCTTCCAACCCAAGCCACCCTATGATTCTGTGATTATTCTGATGTCACTTTGTTTCTTTTGGAAAATTTAGGGTATGTAATGCCACTCTGGGCAAAACAGTCTGACAATAATATTGAATGTACTTTATGACAGAGGATGGGACTCAATTTGTAGAGGCAGTTCAGGAATTTAAATACTTTATGATGTTCTAGGATATAAGGAAGAAATTTTTTGAGGGTGGTGAAAAACTGCAATAGCTTTCCCAGAGAGATGATGGATACCCCATCCCTGGAAACGTTTGAGGTCAGGTTGGGCTCCGAACAATCTGATCTAGTTAAAAATGCTTCTGCTCTTTGCAGGGGCGTTTGAACTAGATTACCTTTATAGGCTCTCTCCCAACCAAACTTGTTTATGATTCTTCAGTTCTGTGATTCTGTTTCAAACAAGTTTGGTTTGTTTATCAACTCTGGAGATGAGATTTCACATTAATTACTTGGACAGTCAAGAAAGTAGCTTCTGTGTATTACTAATATGTGAAAGATCTGTTACTTATTTGCTTTAAGCAATGCAAAATTTGCTCTGTGTGAGCAGCACTTACAGTTTGTCAAGGTTTGAAGTCACCTTAAGTTTAGCCATCCAAATGTTAAGCATATAAATTATTCTGGTTATCTCATTCTGTAACTGCTGGAAAGGAAATGAGAGAGGCATTGTCAAAGGATGATTGATTCCACCTAGAAACCCATACTGTGATCGTATTAATTAATTTTTCTTAATGGCTAAAGTTATGTGAGATGAACACAAGCACTTGTTGCTAGTACCAAAGACTGCTAAACAGAAAGACTACTGTCTCCTGAGCAAATCTTTTAAGGTTGGATAAGAAATCCTGTCTCCTGAGCAAATCTTTTAAGGTTGGATAAGAAATCTGATATTCTGTCTCACTGACATTGTATGGCCGTTTATCCTGTCTTTTCAACTTATTAAGGTAAGCCCTCTGCTCTGTAGGCAGATTTCTCCCTATTGACTCTAAACAGGCCAAGGACCTCTTAATTTTAATGTCTTGCTTTAAAATAGTTTATGTTAAATGAATGCCATTCACAAAGTCTAGAAAGCCTGATGGCTATTTAGATATTATTATGTTTTTGGGTTCAGGGCAATTACTTATTGCTAGAAAACACTTAAGGGCTAGAATAAATATCTGAACCTGTATTTTTCAAGGCATGACTTCAAAGTTTATGATTTCAATTTATGATTTTCCATATTTTAATGATTAAAATCCCCACAGCTCTCTAATACATGGAATGATAATAACTATTAGAAAAGCTAATTCAAATTGATGCCAGACCCTCTGCATTTTACTGTTATTGTTTCAAGAATGTAGTACTGCAGTGCTGAAAATGGATTTGCTAAAAGAAAGGAACCAAAACCTTGGCAATCTTCAATTTTATTTTTGAGTTCAAATAGAAGTCACCGGAAAAAAAATCTTAGTTCCTGTGTTAGGGGATGAGTGGGAAAAGTACAATGCTAAAGAATAAGAAAATGATACCTTAAAAATATATTAAAAATTCTTAGTTGAAAGTAACAGGGCGCTGACCTAGAACAGATTGAGATTAATGACAAATGGTTCTGCTATTGCATTGATCAGTGCCTGTGGCTATTTAGTAGGTGATAAAACACACAACATTGATTGAGGCTACTGGCAAAATGTTTTAGATGTCAAAGCTGCAGTACTTTTCTTAAAGCTCAAAATAAAGCTTTTAATTAGGTGCATATAATGGAATATATGCATAAAAACATATATACAAGTAAATAATTATGTCTATTAAATAAAATGTTTAAGAACTACTGGCAAAGGCATTGGTTTAGTAGTAAAAAGCCATTTAGATTTAATAAATGTTCTTTACCACTATTTCAGTAAGCTATCATGTAATTAGTAGATCATACAGTGAATAAAATTAGCAAAATATTATATACATGGAAAACCAAACATTTTAGTTCTTATTGTGTAGAGATTTATCAAAAGAAAGGATATTGAAATGTCTGTTACCTGAGAGATCTGTTTCACACTTAGAATCTTCCTGTGGGGGAGAATATAGATCTGAACTCCTTAGTGACACAGTAGAAATTGCTGAAATGTTGAAAAGATTTAAGAGAAAATGAATGAAATAGGAAAAAGACATGAAAAAATAAACATCTTCATCATGTAAAGAACTAATTATAGTAACATTGGTTACTTTGGCAAATTGTCATTTGGATTGTAAGACATAATTGAACTTCCAGAAAGCACAGCAATTACCTCAGAAATGAATGCCAACCTTGTAGAATCTACCAAGAAGAAAAAATAGTGCTGGTACAAGAACAGAAACGTGTTGTGAATTTCCTAGGCTTTGTTTTTATCTGGTTTCTGGAGTTCCAGAATTGTCTCTTCTATTTTTCTTGGAGCAAATAGACTCGATGGTCTTGATCAGAGCAATAACTGCCATACACTGAGTTCATTCACAGACTGTATCAAAGTGAGCAAGTAAATGAAAACCTCAGAGGGAGGGGGTATATTTCACATTCAGAAGCTGTTCCCCAGTGTAACATGGAGAACTGCAACCTCCTTAATTGGGTCACTTATTTTCAGGCATCTTTTGCCATTCACAAAGATCCTGCAAGCAGGATATACAGCTTAAATGTTCAAAGCAATTATTTACGGTCTCATATACACAGCTGATAGAAAATTCATGCTACTACACCTAGCATTAATTTGCTCACTGGCCCTGATGAGACACCAGATGACTTTTTGCTAGCCAGGCAGTCATCAGTCAGCTGTTAAAGTGCTGCCTCTATTCCTTGCAGAGGGCTGATCCTCAGTCTTGCTAAATACCCATCTACTGATCCTCTGTGTTTTTTTCTTAGGACTTTATTGCTCAAGACAACTTGTCAGTTGTTTTTCTGGTTTTTTGGGGTTTTTTTGGTTTGTGTGGTTTGTTTTTTTTTTGTTTTTTTTTTTTTTTTTTTTTTTTTTTTGTTTTTTTTTTGGGGGTTTTTTTTTTTTTTTTTTTTTTTTTGGGGTGGGTTTTTTTGTTGTTGTTGTTTGGGGTTTTTTTTTGTTTGTTTTGTTTTTTTTTTTTTTTTGGGTTTGGTTTGGTTTGGTTTGGTTTGGTTTGGTTTGTTTCTTCCTTTTATTTTGAATTGGTAACTATTATTCCCTCAACAATTTTACTTCTGTGTATGTTTTTGTTTTTCATATCTTGCTTGGCTTCAATTTGTGTACTTTGTCACACGTCAGCAACAATTTTCTCTGACAGAAAGCCACCAGCTGTGCTATACAAAATTGGGGGTTTGATTACAGAGAGATAAACCCTTTGGCTGTAGGTTACAGGGTCTTATATATTTGTGCTTCCCTATCTGGTAACTTGATCGAGGTCATGTGCAAAGCTCCATCTGGTTGAAGATACATATATATTCCTTAAGTTTTCTGAGCGCTTTTTCAGCTTCCTGATCCCTAACTCCTTTGTCTTACAGTCAGCCTGGCAAAATTCCAGACACACATCTATAATACTGTTTTTTAATAAGTGTAATCTAAATCATAGATGGATGAATAAAATTTTGATAAAAAATGTTGTGTTTCTTTGTGTGATTCTTTTTTCTTTATGCAGGGCATAGAAATGATAGATGTCAAAATGAAAATGTCAGCATCTACTCTTCTTTTATCATTTTACTTCATGTGTGCATGCCCATTGAATGAATCTTTCTTCAAAAGCATTAGGAATTTTTTAGCTTAATCAGTTCTGTCCACTGGAGTGGATAGAAGTAAAGATGTCCTTGTTTCTTCTGTGGAGTGATTACTGGGCTCTTTGACCAATTCCCAATGTGTGACTGCCAAGAAGAGGGAAGGAATAATGAAAAAATAACCCTTTTTGATCATAAAAGATAGCGGTAAGGACCTGGGAATAAAAGAACAGGTAACTTATGTATTTATGATATAATATTTATATTGGAACAATTGCCCTAAAGTCTCTATATATTCTGTGTGAGAGATTGTTTCATATAGGAGAAAATAATTCTGCCCTATGACAGTTATCTAAGCTAAATCAGATGGATTATTCAGATGAAGTCCCCAGTGACTAGAAAAATGGAAACATCACACCCATTTAAAAAAGGGTGAAAATGAGGGCCCTGAAAACTACCAAGTCAGTCTCACCTCTGTGCTTGGTATGAGCACGGACTCACTACTCCTGGAAGCTATTTCAAGATATGTGGAAGACAAAGGTGATTAGACAGCTATCATCTCTTGGCCAAGGGCAAGTCATGCCTGACTAATCTATCAGTGGAGTGACTGTTTTGGTGGATAAGAGCGGGCTTATCCAGACTTAGGTGGATAAGCAACTTATGTCATCTACTTTGATTTATCTAAGGCCTTTGATGTAGTCCCATACAACATTATTACTTGTAAATTGTAAATTGGAGTTGATGGGTATGGGGTTGATGGATAGACTGTTTAATGGACAAGGAATTCACTGGATGACCACCTCCAAAGAGTTACAGTCAATATCTCGATGTCCAGGTAGAAACCAGCAATAAGGGGAATCCCTCAGACATGCATACTGTGACCAAAGCTGTTCAATATCTTTGTCGATGGCACAGACAGTGGGACTGAGTGCACCTGCAGCAAGTTTGTGGGTGACACCAAACTTAGTGGTGCAGCTGATACACTTGAGAGAAGGGATGCAATTCCCCAGAGGGCCTGGACAGGCTTTAGTGGAAAAACTTTGTGAAATTCACCCAGACAAATCCTGCACTTGGGTTGGGACAATCCCCGATATCAGTCTAGACTGTGGGATAAATGAATAGAGAGCAATCCTGAAGAGAAGGGCTGGGGTATACAGGTGAATGAAAAATTGGACTTGAGCTGGTGATGTGCACTCGCAACCCAGAAAGGCAGCCACACCCTGGGTTGCATGCAAAGCAGCACGGCCAGTTTGTAAGAGGTAATTCTTCCCCTCTACTGCCCTCTTGTGAGACTCCACCTGGAGATCTGCATTCAGCCCTGGGGCTGGTAGTACAAGAAAGGCATGGAACTGTCAGAGTGGGTCCATGGGAGGGCCGTGAAAACGGTCAGAGGTCTGGAATACCACTTCTGTGTGGAAAGGCTGAGAGAGTTGTTCAGCCTGGAGAAGAGAAGGCTCCAGGAAGACCTTATTGTGGCCTTTTAGTATTTTAAGTGGGCTTATAAGAAAGAAGAGAGCCTTTTTTCCAGGACCTGTAGTGACAGGACAAGGAACAATGGTTTTAAACTGAAAGAGGGTAGGTGTAGAAATATTGGAAGTGGAAATATGGAAGAAATATTTTAATGATGAGCGGGGTGATACAATGGGACAGGTTGCCCAGAGAAGCTGGGCGACAGCAACTTCCCCATCTTTTGAAGTGTTCAAGGCCAGTTGGATGGGATTTTGAGCAACCTCATCTAGATTTGGTGGAAAATGTTTCTGTGCATTACAGTGGGGGCTGAACTATGTGATCTTTAAAGGTCCTTTCCAATCCAAACAACTCTGTGATTTTAAATACTGTTTTCTATTTGCTTAATGTAATTGAACTAAGTACTTCACATGGAAACCTTCAATATAGATGTCTAAAGTCAGGTGAATTGAATCCTATCCACAGTGTTTTTAATGACTAAATGAATACATTTGATGTTGAAAAAAGAGATTAACAAGGGCATAGAAGAAAGAATTAAATATGGAATTCCTTTCAATACTTGAAAGTGCTGTTCATGGAAGTGGAGACTTGGCATGTGTAATTGTTTTATTATTTCAATTTTGTTTCAAGGGAAATTTTGGGAAAAGTGTTCTCTTTAAATGTAAAAGTGTTGCTGAAGCAATATGGCAAGACCATAATGATTTTATTGTAAAAAATGGAAATATGGGAGACTGAGTAGCAATTTGTTAGCATTTAAAAATACTGCAATAAATATTAAACAGACTTTTAGTGTTTTTTTTTTCCCCTGCATGATAAAATACTACATAATGCTTCAAAATGGAGTAGTATAAATAGTGATTTCTTCCACTTGAAGGATGTAGAATGTGGTTTCACTAAATGAGGAAACATTCACAACAAAAAATTAATAACACCAAACTGATTGGAAACTCTAGAAACCAGAACACAATATCTGAAGCCTCCAGTTGCAGGAATATATACTACTCCCATCTGTCAGACTGAAAAAGGTGTATTTGAGAGGCTATATGACATGTGGATGAGATCAGCAGGTATTGTCAAATCTTGTTAGTAAATCTGACACTTATCTTCGACTAAAACCATTTTTTTCAAAACAGTGATAATAAAAGAATACAGGAAAAAGTACCCTTCAATGATTTATTTTAAATGAATTAATGATTAAACCCCTAACAACGGAAAGTGAAATCACAGAAATAGTGGTCCTTATTTATGTCAGGATGTAGTTATAAACTCCTGTTATATGTAAGTAACATATTGAACTAGAGATACCCTCTAAGGCAATTCACAGGATTTCCTATCTTTACTAAAATATAATAAAATTTTACACCTGTCTTGTCACCTGTCATACATTCTGTGCATACATCTGAATAAAAAAGTCTCAATTTTTAGCTTTTATTAGAAAGAGCTTTAGGTAATATGAGAGACATTTGTCAGAACCTAGTGTGTTCCGTGTCTTAAACTATTTGAAGATCTCAGTTTTCTGAAGGAAAATGTCATAGGTTCCTCTGCCTTTCTGTGTGTCATTTGAGAGATCTTTTAGAGTTTATCCAATCAAGGTAGCCAGGCATTACTGATGCTGCTGCTGATGACCAGTTTCCATAAAAACCTGACTTTGGTGACTGATCTTATTTATTTTTCAACTGTTATGCTGAGTCTGCCAAGCAGCTCTATAGTTTCCTCCAGTAAAGAGGGAATATGTCATATCTATGCCACATCACAGAATCATAGAGTCGTAGAATGGTTTGGGTTGGATGGAATCTTAAAGATCATCTAGTTCCAACCCCCTGCCATGCACATGGACACCTTCCAGTAGACCAGGATGTGTGGAGAGCCATCCAATCCGGTGTTGAACTTCCAGCTGTGGGACATCCACAATATCTCTGGATAGCCTGTTTCAGTGCCTCACCACCCTCACAGTAAAGAATTTCTTCCTACTAACTAATATAAACCTACTCCCTTTCAACTTACAGCCATCAACATTTGTGCTGTTATGACATGCCCATATGTCTGTGGCTAGGGCATAAAGTCACATGCAGGGCCTATGCTACTGTGGGACAGCAATGATTAGGAAATCCTAAAGCCAGGAGTCGGTTTAGAGCTGCCAGGCTCTCCATACCAGGGTAACTGTGTGATGAAGTTCATGTTTTTCCTGTTCTATAAGTCAGTCTCTTCATCTCACATTCCCAGGTGAGAAACAGTGAGTAAAATGCCAATTTCAGCCTTAAAATCATATTATTTATCTATTAAGCAAAATTAAAAAAAAAAAAAAAAAGCATAGCTTTCTTGGAATGTCAATATTTTCTAAACTCATTAGCAGTCTTGGGGGTTAGAAAAGTGCATGTGGCATCATACCAAGTAGATCCATAGTTTGGTTCAGTTATCCTGATGGATACACAAGCTACTGATGTTCTTCTATTTCACCGATATTTTACTTTTTAACTAAAACTTGCAAGAAATTGTAAAAAAAAATTTGTTCTTTATTATTTTTTTTCTCTTTAAGGTTTATCCTATACAATCTTAAAGTTTGTTAAGTAGTCATAAGAATTTTCATATCTTGAGCGTTTAATGTACATACTGATCTCTTGTGCTGTTTGTATTTCAATACAATTGTTCCAAACATAATTCCAGGCAGTGAGTTTTTATGGATATTTTTTTCAATGGGATTTTTTTTAGAGAAAACAACAACCTCAAAAAAAGCAAATAAAAAAGTTGCCATATAAAGCAAGAAAAAGATAACATTTAATCTTGCAAGTTACTAGAAACCTTGATTACTGATCTAGAACTGAAAAAAAATGTGGCCTGTTAAAAATATGACATCAAAGTATTATTAACCAGTGAAGAAGCAAACAGTATTCCTGACCATATGAGAACCTTTCAGATATTGTAAGGAAAAATCCTCAAACATTTCTGAAACTTACTGTAGGTTTAGTTGTAGATTTGTCAAAGTATTTTGTATTGTTTAAGATAGCATACAAGATTTTGTGCAGATAAACATCAAGTTGATGAAAATGTATTGTTTCTGGTTTTGTCTAGCTTTAAATTTCCTGGGCTGAGAACTGAAGTAGAAAAATGAAACACTATAAAACTCATGCCTGACAAAACCATTTCTTGTGTTTGTCTTGTGCGGCCCTTCATGTATTTGTAAATGTAGCAACTGTCCTATTCTTTCTGGAACTTTACTTCTCAGGGAGTGGGTGAAATTATCTTCTCTTCTGCTCACATTAACATGCCTTGTCTTTATTTTCTGTCCTGAGTGGTTCGGTGTGCATAGACAGTATTATCTGCACTGTCAAGTCATCTTGGAGCTCAGACTCGGCATTTAAGCACCAACTTTGTGACTTTCCACATTGCCTATTTTGTCACTCAGCATCTCTCTCTGGCATGGGGTGATCTGGAGTTCGCTGATCTGGGTCAATGCTTGAGACTTCACAGTAGGCAGCCAGAGTGTGGACATGGGCAGCAGGAGCTATGGGGTCTCTCTGGAACAGGCAGAGCAGCAGAACTAGGTGAGAGTGGGAATTGCACACAGAAATGGCAAGAAGTGCTCCTTTTCCATAGCTGTAGAAAAGCAAGGGATCCAGTACATCCCAAAGAGAAAGATTTTGAAAACAAACAGTTTTTACTAGTTAGAGACAATATCTTTTTCCAGTATTTGTACTCTGTGTCTCCTCATACTGTTCCCCAGTTAGATCCAGGACAGTAATTTGACATCAGATTTAGAGTTTACCTTTTGAACAAGTACAGTAAGAGGAGAATTCGGATAGGAGATATTTTAGTTGTCTGCCAGAGAAAAGTTCCTAGATATGGAAAACATACACTAAAACACTAAAACTACACTAAAACTACACTAATACATCCATAAATATTAAAAAACCCCACATTATGATTTCCTCTACTTTTATGATTTCAAGTGGGATGCTTTTTTCTCCAACATTTCATTTTTCAATTCTCATAGCACATCTATGTCAATGCCAACATATTTACCTAATTTGATATTAAAAATGCTATACAGTAGAAAAATGGAGGAATAAAATTATCAGGTTTTGAACAGCTCTAAATATAGTTTCTAATACATTTATTATATTTTTACATAGATTTAATATATTAATCCAGTTATCTATTAACATTCAGACAGTGGGGTACTTACATATATGGTTGCTTTGAAGACTCATAAGAAAAAACATAAGAAAAACATAAGAAAAAACATAAGAAAAAACACCTGGGCTACCAGTGTATGATAACATGATCATGCAAAGATCCTCACAGCTGTGACACTTTTTCTCAATAACTTTTTTATCATAGAAATACAGAACCATTTAGGTTGGAAAAGACATTTAAGATTATTGAATCCAAGCACTAAACCAGCGCTGCCAAGTCTGCCTCTAAACTGTGTCCCTAAGTGACACATCTACATGTCTTTTAAACACTTCCAGGCATAGTGACTCAGATACTTTAGAAATATCCTGACTGATATCACATGTTGCTTCATTGCTTTATTAACCTCAGGATGACAACCTAAGTTACTCACATATTTCAGGACTCTGTTGAATTGAGGTCATGGGAATGAGAATAGTAGAAACTGGGTCTATGATGAAATGCTGTATTTAAAAGGGGGGACAATATAAGCTGGCACAATTTTGTATGTTCAAATCACTGCTGGCTGTTCAATTTATTGCTTATATTCTTACACCTTACTTATATTCTTAAATCCTTGTTTGCACTCTTTGAGAGTCCTTTCTTTCTTGCATGGGAGAAGTATACTTAAATTAACAAATATACGGCCTGAGAGTGATCCTGTATAAGCAGTTTTTCTTCATTTCAGTGCTAGTTGTTTATGAAATATGCATGAGGCACAAAATTTGCATCTGCAGATGCACACACATTGCAGATCCTGCATCTGTTGGTTAAAATAAAAATAAAACAACATTAACAAGAATTATCAAAACCAGCAAATGGAAAACTTTCCCATCAGAATTTCTTCAGTTAAATCTTGGGGGAATATTCAAAGCAATGTGCTCTTTGTGTTGTGGTTGGTTTTTGGTTTTTTTTTTTTTTTCCTTTTCCTGGTCTTTCTGAACCAACCACTGGAAATGAAGCTTTGGTAGCATCCTGCTCATTGTGTGTTGAAACATTACCCAATTGTCTCATAATGACTTTAATTTCTTCAGTGGCTTTGAGACTTCAATGGCTTGACACTAGCACACGTACATAGTTGTTCAACCTGTGATACAAATTATGATGCTTTGCTTTCTAATTTGATGAAGTTTGTATAAAAAAGAAACCCCAAGGATACCCACAATCAAAGCATGCAGATGCCTCCCTCCAGGTTTGTCACAATTTGTGGCATTCTTTGTTTGCTAGCATAATTCCATGATTCCATAGTACTGAATGTCAAGTTACACAAGAAAGGCACTTCTGACTGCAGTATCTGGGTTACTCTGCATTAGGAGGCTGACAGGTAAGAAGAAACGAAGGGTCTGATGCTCTGTGAACATCTAGGGCAAGCTGCATTGTAAAATTTTATTGATAATTAAAGTAGTGATAGAGCTTAATGAGACAATATAAAAATTGTATGTTTATTTTTCAGAGTGGAGTTTTTAAACCTATTTAAGCAATCTGAGATGGAAAATGTATTTTGCACATTTAATTACATAATTTGTTTAAACAATTTTCAGGGTGCCTACAGGTTTTCATAAGGATGTTTCCTACTTGTGCACAGATTCAATTTCCTTTCTGTTATTAAAGAAATTCTAATAAGATTAAGATGAGGTTAAGCAGAACCTGAAGATTTCAGATGTTATTTGTCTGTTAAGATGAAAGAGAGTTCTTTTCACAAAAGAAGTCAGAGAGAACAGAAGGCAGCAGCTTTTTTCAACTTTTGCTGTATCCCACAACTTTCTTTGACTCCTTTTGTCCACTGAAGTATGTTTTTCACCAAGGTGTCTCATTCTGAACACATTCAAAATAGATGCCACTACAGCCACAGACGACAGTGACTGTGGCTTTGGTGTGATGGTGTCTATCTACGAGGATTTTAATGTTTCTCAAATAACTAGAAGCAAATTGTTTCTATATTTAATGATTGAAATGTCAGTAATTGTGCCTTGGTCCTTTTTCACTTGATAAACTTTGGGTAATGTAAGTTAACTATGAGGAGATCTTGGAGGATGCAGGCAGTCCTCTGTACACTGGTAAAGTTTGTGAAATAATTAAAAGTATCTGATGCTACTGTGGAAAACTAAGTGTGATATAGCCAGGTTTTTTACTCTATGATCAAAAATCTGGACAAAGTATTATGACTAGTTTTATCTAATTTTGTATGTGAAAGAACAGGAAAGAACAGTTGTAACAGCTCTTTTTTCTGTTCCCAAAACTCAGGGTCATATGGCTAAGAGTTGTAGTAACCTGAGCTTTAAAAAAAACCCTGTAGGAAACATGCCCACTACCCACTGAAGCATGAGATCACTTAGCAGCTGTTAAAGCCTCTGTGGAGGACTGGGAAGCCCCAAAGGCCTTTTATTTCTCTTTTGCAATAACTCTCTCGATCTAAGAATGTTTCACATTAGAATTAAAAGGCCAATAAGCTTCTACCTTTATTTAGTTTTAAAATAATAGAAGCAAGTCAACAAGGTCTAGGAGGTCTACTAATAAGTTGAATAAGATTATGGTGGAACTTGGTTCCATCCAAACTCTTGTCCTCACATCTTCAATAAACAAAATCATAAATCTTGATGGAGTTACATTTGTATCAGATTGCCTTTACAATTTGTCAAGTATTTTGTCTTTAACAAGCTGAAATAGTTTCACACAAGTAGAAGGGACTGTTTAAGCAAGTAACTGTTGTGGCAGCCCAGAAGATAAGGGGCTAATGCATGGTAACCAGATAGCCATGGAACCACCCTGGGCCTGTTGGTAAGACCACGCTGTGCAAACAGGCAAGAAAGAACAGGATGTAACTGGGATGGGGGCCATATTTAGGTAGGGCAGCACTTTTCTGGACAAACAATTCTGCTCTTGGAGATAAGCACAACACACTGCAGTGCAATTGCAGGAATGAGGTCAAGAAGCAGGTATGGACTGATGATCTAAGGTTGGTCCAACAGGGGGCGATCAAGACCACCAAAAACCCCCAAAGCCCTTCAGCCCATTTCCAGAATGATCTAGAAGAATGAACTGCACATGGTAACTAATTAGCATAGAAAGTGAAAAACAGCCCCAGGGTGGGGAAAACTTACCTATAAAAAGGTACTCTCTCAAAGCCCAGGTGGTGCACCCCCAGGACCCTGGAGACCACATCAACTGGGTCAGTGCTGGAGCCAAAACTGATGAGCTTTCTTTCTTCCTTTGTTGTTGTTATGTTGGAGTTTGAAAAATAACCCTTACATTTTAGGGATAACCTTTGCTGAAAGCTTGACTTTGTCTGATCATCTTTCTTCTGTAGGTTAAGGTCCCAGCCACCTGGACTCACCAGTTTCCACTCCTTTGGCTAGATGGCAACCATTTCTAATCCTTCACTGCTGATAAATTTATCTCAGGTTAATATTTCTCAGGAATATGTTGATAAAGTTGTTAGTAGGTTTTCTGTTACATCTTTCTTTTTACCTGCGGCTAAAAGTTATTAAATGAATTAATCTCCTGGCCAAATCCTTGTTTTAAATAATTTCCTTAAAAATATAAGTGTGGCTCTATAAACTGCTCTAGAAAGAACAAAGCACAGTCTTAGCTCTGGTAGTATGTTGGAATTTTCAAATGTTAGTGAAAATGGGCTTTGATATTTGTTGGCTTAGGTTAAAATTCTATTAAAACCCTTTAAAGTTTTTAAAATGAAAACATGGTGTAGTGAAGGAATGGCATGCAATATTTAAAGAAATTTTTTTTTCATTTTTTGTAGTATATTCTATTTTTACTCAATATTTTTTTCAGTATTAGTAAATCTGAAATGGTAGCAGCCTGTCGTATTAAATTCTGTCACAATCATACATTTTATCGTCATACTGAAAGAACAAACTTTCTTCCACCAGAACTGGAAGGATTCCCTGGACAATCAATGGAGATGCCTTATCACTTACTGCTTTATAGGGTTCCATTTATAAATATATCAATCACATCTTTCCAGAACAAATCACACACTGCTCCTGTTGCAATGAGACAGTAGGAAGCCTGGTGTCTTGAACATGAGAATGAGGATTAATTTCAAGAACTGTTGTTTTCATAATTCTAATTTTAGATTATATAGATTTCTATAAATATAGATTATATATAGTACAGATTTCTTTTACTAAAATATAATAAACTATTGCTCATACCATATATTTTTCCTCATGACTTGGTTTTGTAAGTAATAAAAGACCTAAAGTAGAAATTTCTTTGCAAGATATTCTGGAGAAAGATACAGCAAAAATATCAAAGATCAGGAAGAAATAAAAAACACCCAATATTTAATGTTTGGCTCACGAATAATGAAGTTAAGAAAAAAATTATCATAGTTGTCCTTGTGCATGATCTTTGACAGTATAGGTTTGGCAACAATGCATCAACAGAAGACAAGATCAGAACAAGGCCTTGAGGAGAGTAACTAGAAGGTCTTCTCAATGTCTTGCATTACTTCTCTGAAACCAATCCATCAGCTCAGGAAAGATGCGATCCCTACCTTCTTCCTAAATTTGCAAAAATTTGCAAAAGTCATGGCAGTCCTTAGAAGATTAGCATATAGGTCAAACATATAGATTCTTCCTGTGATGCATTGATTAACCTCCTATGGCATGTTGTTTCCTATAGTTCTCATGTTTGATTTTGAAAAAGAGCCTAGATAAATTAGTATTTTCAGAAAATGCTAAATTTCAAAGTTTTCAGCTGTTACCATGGATAACATCTTCCTAATATCTTTAACCTAGTTGTCACAAGGATAGGCTGTTGACAACAGACAGCAAGAAACAAGGTCCTTTAGCATTGAATGACAAGTAGAAAATAGGATTTAGTAAAGACTCTGTAAGCAAAGATCTCCTCCACAATGTGAACTCAATCTCCTTGATTACAAACAAACATCAAAATATTTGTACAGCCAGGAAAAGGCAGATTGACAGGACACTTTAGAGCTGGTTTTACGACAGTTAAAAACCTTTCAAAGGACTTCCTTTCTTCATGCAGCCAAATACCCATACCTACATTAACACAATGGCAACGCTGCAGAGTGCAAAGGGACAAAAGATGAGGAAATATGTAAGTAGAGCTTGCAGCACAGCATTGCTGAGCATTCTGTGAATGATACAGAAGGCTTGCACATATGGGTATTTTTCATATATTAGAAAATGTCACCAGAATGGCAGGGAGACATTTTTAGCTCTCTGAGGCATTTCTAACCCTCCTCTTTCCCGCAGGCATCTTCTAACTCTTGTTTCTGCCTCCTACTTGCCAGACTGTGCAACAGTTCTACCTGGACTGCAAGAGTAGCTATCAACTTGGATCAGGCATAATTGCTTTAAGTTGATGTCACTTTCTTACCCTGCCTTTGCTACAGGTCACAGAAGATAAGACGGGCTCACAACTGGACACAATCTCTCCGCTTGCCCTAAGCCAGTGCAATCCCCCAGGCATTATATGACTTGAACTTGATGTAAGACTCTATTAAGTATCCATTGATGTTTGCGTAATTCTGCAGTTCAAGAGTTTGACCATCTGCAGCATTTATTAATTAGGATGAGATAAAGTTTCAGCAGGAAGACACCATTTATATTCCAGAGAATGAACACGCTATTAATGGAATTAACTGGGCAAGGTTTATGGGGAAAAGTAGCATATTTCACTTCATTTTAATAAAGGCTATTCTTTCTGCTTACATTTTTTGCCCTGTTTTTACCACCAGACCAAGCAGAATTCAGGGTCTATTTTTCAAGTCAGATAGCAATCACAAGCTCAAATCAGGTGCTTGACCTCCATTTAGGAAATTAGTGTTTTTATAACAGGGAATAAATTCTTTTCCTTTCTTGGTGGCACATGAATGTTTCGGAAATGGGGAAGAGTGTTATTGGAATTTGTCCTGTCTTTGTTCAGCCTACAGCCCATTCTTCAAGCCTTTGTCATTTGATTATCTTGATCAAGGTGATTAAGGGCTTTATATTTTGCCTCTCCAATTTTCTGTCCTTGTGAATGCTGACATGGAGGAATAAAGAACAGACAACTTCAAAGTAATTCCCACAACCCAAATTCAAGCTCCTACCTACACCAGAGACAGAAAAAGAGTGACAGTGAGACTGAGCATTTCTGAATCTTTTTAGGCTTTCCTTCAGTTCTTCTCAGAAATGTGGATATTCTCAGACTACAAGTGGAGGAAGCTAGATTGCTCTGGCTTTGCTCATTCAATATCCAGTACTTTATGATGAAAGAGATTATTAAAGAAAGCTGTGATGTGTCAATGCACAGCAAAATTGCGCTGAACCCAAGGATAAATGTGCACAAACCGTGCATCTCCTTTTTCCATTCTAGCATTTATATATTATTTATGTCTGCACTGAGAAAATGAGAAAGATATTAATACAGTCTTTTTTAATGTCACTTAGAAGTATTTCAGCATCTACTTTCCTGCTACAGGCCACTAAAAGCAAGTTTTTATATATTCTCATTCAGAAGAGAACAATAACTAGATGACCTTCTGATCTTATCATATTATTATTATGCTGTGTTGTGATCAAATATAAAAATTTAAATATAAAGCAGCCTTGAACTTTCCTAGGGAGAAATAACAAAAGAAGACATACTTATGTGTCTATCCTCACATTTTTGTCTTTTGGGCAGAGCAAGAACCTGAGAAAGCAAGCATGTCTCCCTTTTAATTTATTTCACTACAAAAATCACTTTCCATTTTGTTGGGTGCTGACTATGTAGTCCTCTATAAGCAAATTCTTACTATTTTGCTTAGGGAAAAAAAGTGTACCAGGCTAACTATGATGCTGTGCTGAAATATTTCCCTCTTTTTCCAGATATGATTTTGATCAAGCCACCAGGCTGTCTAAGCCTGCTATGCTAAAATGCCCAACAACATGCATGATTGTGGATTTAAGCTCTGAGCAAAGCATGAAGTGTGGAAAACATAAATATAAATATTGCAAGTAGAAAATGACACCTAAGGAATTTCTAGCCCCTTCGACAGCACCTGTTGCCTCTGTTAGGACAGTGGCTGTAATTTTACAATGCCTTGTAGAACCCCAAATTCTGCATCAATTAGTGGAAATTAAAGAATTAAAGTTTCATTACTTCTACGTGTTCTTAATAGAGTTAAGAAGACCTATAACTCTATTTACTTCTTCCAGGCCAAATGAAGTAACTAGGTAGCTTGAATAAGAATTTCTTATTCAGCAAAATGAATAATTTATTCTTTGATTTCTTACTAAACTGGAAAAAAAATAGCACTGTTGAAGTATCATGCCAAACAAATTTTCTGTGCTTGGGAAGACAATAAATCATACCTGGGGGCCTGACCTAGATAGTTCATTCCACTGAAACCAACTTTTTTTTTTCCTATTTAAAAGTTTCTGAGAGCCTTTGTTAGTACTATAAAATACAGAAATAAACTTTGAGTGTCATGGTCTATCTCCAGCCTAAGTACCACACAGCTGCTCACTAACTACCCCATTCTTCCCTGGTGGCATGGGCAGGAGTACTGGAATTGACTAGTTTGGATCAGCTGTGCTGGCTGTGCTTCCTCCCAGCTTTTTGTGCAGCTCCTCACTGGCAGATCATGAGACACTGAAAAGTCCTTGACTTAGAGTAAGCACTATTTAGCAACAAACAGAAGATCAGTGTGTTATCAGCAACAAACATAACATCACTGTGTTATCAACATCGTTCTCATAGTAAATGCAAAACACAGCACTGTATGAGCTTCTGAGAAGAAAATGAATTCTATCCCATTTGAAACCAGAACAATCAAATATTTTAGACTAAAAAAATTAAATATCTTTACTTTCAAAGCGACTTCCTTAAACTCTTTAAACTGTCACTAATTTCAGCATGTCTCTGGACATGCATTCAAATCAGATTTACAGGAAAGTTTTGAAATCCTCAGTTTAGCTTTTTACTAACCATTGCTCATAATCCTTATGACAACACTCTAAGGTTCATAAAAATTTCAATAAATATGTTTAGGTATGAATGACCTAACTACAGGGTGGAGTATTAACTGTTGAGAACCTTGATACAGAGCAGAGTGCGTGAGAATCTAAAGTGAGCAACTTACATTGAGAAAAAGGCAGTATTGCAAGGTTCCTCATTAAGCAACACTCTCTTCTCTAGCAAGGCATTTTAACACTTAATTAGAGTTCAAAATTAAACTTCCTAGAAATAAGGTTTGATTTTAATTTTGGTTCCTTCTTTGAAGGCCTTCCGTACAAACGTCCAGTAATCACACCAGTACTTCTCATGGAAACCTTTCAGTAGACCTTCCCACTTTCCCTTGGCCAGTTATTTCTCTACCACCCTCTCTAGACCTGTTTTTCAGCAGGATAGCTAACAAGTAAATTTCACCAGGAACTTCTTTGTCTCTTCTATTATTTTATTAGGCAAATTTCTCACTGTCCCAGTTTATTCTAGCCTTCTAACTTTACTGTCCTAGTATTCACCCAACACCCTAATGCATTTCTCAGCTGGTCTACTGCCCTTAGAGAGCTCCTGCAGACAGTGAAATTATACATCTGATGCCACTGCCCATTTTTCAGACTAATACATAGACAATTTGGACTTGTCCTATCAGATATTTGCCATTTTATTTTGAATAAAAGAGCCAGATACTGGAAATTGTATAATGTCACAGAAATGCTTTAAAGAGTAGGAAAAAACTGATTTAAACTAAGCATAAGAGGTCTGGATTAAAAAAAAATAAAAGTGTTTAAGGTACTGATGTATTAAGTAGGGAATACTTAGGTTTTATTAAGTGGGACTGCATTTAGCAGTCTAAAAGAAGCATATAGAATCATAGAATGATTTGGTTTGGAAGGGACCTTCAAGATCATCTAGTTCTAACCCCGTACAGTAACTACGTTTATTTTGGATATTTCAACTGTAAAGTTTTCTGAATATATCAGGGAACATAACAGCGCAGGTCAGCTGTTTGTGACCAGATCTCTCTCTTTTCTCTTTGCATTTGAATAGTTAAATCATCTCTTTCATGCTACTTTAACTCCTTTGTAGTTTTTTCTTGTTACTGAAAATATGAGTGAAGTGCATTCAACACTGCTGAAAATCTCCTCCTGGTAGGCATTGTCTCATATGACATAGTCCGTTATACTTCATAAAGCTGACACAAAACTCCCCAGTGTCTGTTTAGATAATGTAATTGAATTAATCACTTACAGCAAGCTGCTCATGAGAGGGATATAAAGCAACAAATGTCAGACCTTTGCCAGAACAGAATAAGACATTATTGGTGAAGAGAGTTTGCATTATACCCAGCAGCAAATTTTGGAATAGTCTTCATGTTTTATGTCAAAATTTTCTATTGGTCTCACAAAATTAAGTACATATTGTGATGGCTGAACTGAGATAAAATTTCGAAGTTGACTAATTATAATATCAATTGTAAAGACATATGAGCGACTAGGTAATTTCCAAAGATATATATGTGCTTCTCATTTTCTCTGTTATTGTCTTACCCCTCAGTTCTTGTTATCCACAAGGTGGATAGCAATTGAAACATCCACCAGCATAATTTCATCAAATGTCTTAAATAACGTTGCATTACACATAGGTATTCTGATAGCACAATAATATTAGGAAAATCTCTCTCAAAATGGCCAAATACCTCAGCTGAACCCCTACTGCACAAATGTACAAAGTGAGGCCTCCAAAATAAGTGGAGGCAGAATATCTTATTTCAGTTTTTTTTTACAATACTGTCTTATGTAAATTGTCAGCTGCGTATTCAAATAATTGAAACGTGTATCCAGATACTTTCAGAGGTATTTTAATTATTTTGCTAAGAAAACTTTATAGTCTTTGGTACATGATCAAAGAACAAAGAATTGGTTAAATAATTTTGCCAGATTATTTGCATTAGGTCTCTGGATTTTAGACTTTTTATGAATGTAGCCAATTTTATGGAAGAATCCTCCCAGGAAACACCTGATGGCCCTTGATTTTTCCTTCTTCAATGTCAAATATTCTGTGAACAAACTTCTTCATAGTGGAAGATGAGAAATACTTAATATACTGTGAAACATTTGATGTGTGCATAAGACCATGAATTTTCTTATCTTTAAGAGGTAAATTCTACTCTCAGTATTCTTTCTTTATTTTTAATTCCTCTGTAATTGTAGAGAGCATTTCTGAACAATGACAGTAGTTCTTACTTTACTACTCAGTGCTTACTATGTAAGCACAGCAGATAAAACCAACAGATTGAATACAATAAAAATATTAAAGTAATTTCTTAGAAGTTGTACAGTCTGGTCTTTATTTCTTGTCATAAATTATTCTATACCAAGTAAAAATGTGTGTGCAATAATATTAATCGCCTCCCAAAAATACTATTAAAAATACGTCAAGGTTCTGAAGTTTCCTACATACTACTAAAAAAATGAAATTTAAATCTACCTGACTTCCTTCTCCTCAGATGCCATCTTTTCTAAATCTGTCACCATCATAACATGTATGCCACCTTCTCCCTGACCTGTCTCACTTTTTCCCTCAGTAAAATAAGTTCAAGGAGATATTTTCCCTTCATCCCTATTTTGTCTATTATTTTACAAGTTCCTGAGATTCTGATCTGGTGTCTTTAAAGTCCATTTATCATAAAGGGCCCTGTTTGTTTTGAGTGCCTGGGTTTTTAAAACCTTTCTTACTGGTTCTGCAGATATAACATCTTTCACTTAAAGCTGTCTAAGTGGATTTGTGTCTGGTCATGATGCCATGGTATAAATTTGGTTTTTCACATCGTAACACGGGCCTATGTACTGCACATGCTAGGATATATGACTTAAAGTCACAGGAACTGACTGCAGAGGACAAAGAGGCAGGTAAAATATCCTCCATCCATCTCCATTTCATCTCTTCTTTGGAAGTTTGATTCTTAAACATGACTATCTTCCTCAGCTTCAACTTTCTCAGGAAGCATGTATCAGACTCCTGCCCAAATATAATGTCAATTTTTTTTGTTCTTATGCAACTCTCAGTGACAGCAGAATGCTTTCCCTGGAGCAGAATGATGGATTCCTGTCTTATCAAGTAATATGACCAATCCTTTGGTAGTCCAAACAACTTCTATCAAAGTCATCTGTTCCTCCTGTGAGAGTAAAATATCTTCTCTACTATCAGAGAAGTTGCTGCGTTTTCTCAAGTAACCTTGAAGTAATGTGTTCCTCCATTTTTCAAATGCAAGAGCATGAGGAAGCTCTAAATGTCTAGTTTTCAGAGAGCAGATACACTGTGTTTCACTCTAAACTCTTTGAGTAACTCTAAACTCTTCACTCTTTCTCTTCGAGTACCTCTAACCATCAGCCACTCTTGAAAATGTAGATGGAAGTCTCTAGAAATCCACATCATAAAATGCAAAGATACGTAGTTATTACCTCCCTGGAAAGAGTCTACTGCCACAAAAATGTTCTCTACTACTCTGTGATAATGAGCACACAAAGTTGGAAGTTCTGCTGTGACAGCCACACACTGCTAGGGATTATATATAAAGATTTTATACTAATTTAATTCTTGTATTTTTCCACATGGCACTTTAATGAGTTCTACTTTACTTGTAGTTGCTGAACAGCCATAATCAAATCCCCAAAAGATTTTAGCAATCCTGTGCAAGAGTTTTCTGCTGAGTTTAACTGCACTGATTATGACCATTTTCAGGTACCAGTACTTACATAGCAGAGAACAATAAGCATATAAAACAGCAGGGAAACACACAAAATAATGTTGTTGATGACTTTGATGAGCCTAGTTGTCTCTACTGTCCTGATTCAGAGTCATTAAAAGAATGAATTCCTGCAGTGGTGCAATTTTTTCTGATGAGAAAGAGCTATACTATTTGAAGTTCAAAGCACTAGATAGGTAGAGAGATAGATTGAAAGATAGAAAAATAAATACATAAATAAATAAATAAAGTCCAGGAAGTTAATAGGCATCCAGTCCTGGTACTTAAAATTCCCTCTCCTCCTCAGATCAAATATGTTTTCATTAATATAGTGAAAGATGAGACATAATAGCCAAATGGGCAAAGTTATAAAATAAATACATACATATGTGTATATATAGGGTTATAACTATATTATCAGCCAAGGACTTCAACAATAAATGATTCTGCAAATCATCAGGAACTTTAAAATTTAAACTAAAGAGACATATTCTCATCTGTCTTCTGATGAACTGGAGAAGGAATACACGTTTATCAATGCTGCCAGTAATTATCCAGAGAAAGAAAGTGATAACCTTTATCATGTCAGGCTTCTTAACTTAAAATATACAGTTTCTGAGGTGCTGTCAAGTACAGTTAACTAATAAGAGCTCTGCTGGAATGCAGTGACAGTGTGCTGACAATCTCCAAGTCTCTGCAAGATCAAGGCGACTTAGAACATTGTACCAATTATCTGTTGGGTATATAACAGTTCCCTACAACTGTCATGTCTGCAGAAAGAGAAGTGAGAATGAGGAGACACGTGTGGTACCATGGTCTTTGGTGCTCTGAACTAGGAAAGTATCAGAGAAAATGCTGAGGATGCAGAATCACTTCCACCTTCATCCTTCAAGAGCTGCTGCATATTTGACTGGCTGAAGAGGTTGTGTCTGGGTGTGCTAGCTCAGACCAGTCAGAGAGCTGATGGGAAAAGAGTGATGTTACTTGGTACAGAAGAACCTATCACCAAACTGAATACGAATGCAGACTGGCATGACATGAATCATTCTTTACACAGCAAATAAATAGCAAGAGCAAAAAATGAGCCCAGCGTGTTTCGTAGCAGTCATCTGCCAGCATGATAGGAAACTGTTGTAAATATTTACAGTTTTAGTCTTTGGCAGTGAAATCATAGCAGGTATTGCTAGCAATACTCAGTTTAGCAGGTCAGCCAGTTGCAGTTATGAATCTGGAAATACTGACAAAAATTATAAAAGAAAAAAAGTTGTCTCGATGAAAAATTGAAAGTTCAGCATTATCTAATACTCTAAAGTTTTTCGTCTTGGTTTTACTTTATTATTAATTTCACTTTTCACGGAAAAATATGGGGTTTTTTTTAGGGTTTTCTATTGATTGAAATATAAAAAATAGGCATTAGAAACACTGGGGGAAATTACATTTTCTCTTTTGGGGCCCACCAGAAAAAAAATTATACTGTAATTTGGTCATAGCAGTATAAACATGAGTTTAATATTCCACGGTCTTGAACAACCTGAACTATAAATTGCCCAGGCACAAATAATTTTTCATTATTCTATTCCTAGAATTATCTTAAATGATTCTAAATTTTTTTGCAAAATGCTGCAAATACCATAAGAAATTCTCTTTCACTGGCCAAGTATAATAACTTGGGAAGATTAAGAATTGTGAATATATTCAACAAGAGAGAAAATTGTGTTAATTTTTGTCTACAATATTAAGGAAACCAATCCCTTTTGAAAAGACTGAAAAATTTTCCTTTCATTTTTGATCAAATCTATTTTTGGAAAGTTTTCTGAAGTGTATGTCTCTTTTAAGACTGGATATTGATCGGAAGTTTATTGACTGAGGAAGAAGATAGGAAGGAAGCTGAACACATTGCAGTGTTGTGTTACAAGTGCCAGCTTAAAACAAACAATGTATTTATGCTTGGCAATACCATAGCAGAGATAAAGCAGCCTGCTTGGGAAAACCTGTCCAAGAACTCTCTCACATCTGGGACTACAAAAGATCAAGCATCTGAGGGAACAATACTAAATTTCTGTCTTAATTCTGTGGGAGAATTTGATGCAGACACAGAGGCTGAACAGTGAGTATGAAAAGAATGTAAGAGTTTGAGTTGTTTGGTTTTTACATTTTTTATGATACTTGAAAAATAATGGGCCAGAGATACCAAGAAGACAAAAATCAGCTGAAGGCTACTAACTAAATTTAACTGATAAATTAGACTACGTCTATAGTTTAGATTTTCAACTTTGATGCTTTTTTCTCTTCAGTATAAGTTGTAATATTCTGTGGCATTCTTTATCAGTCACAATTGACCTTAGTGCTGGATCTCGGACTGGATCTGGTCACTGCAATAACTTTCTCCAGAAAAAAACCCCACAACCATACCCCCAAAACATACCCAGAAGAAACCCCAAAAGCGAGGAACAAACTAAAAATGAGTATTTGACAAATAAGGGGCCAGAGAACTTCAAGGCCACTAGGTTACACTCTTGCCTTTAGAAGTAGCATTAATAGGGAAAGCTGACTGCACATTCCCCATTTAGCTGATAGTACCTGTGCTGGGGTCCATGACGCTGCACTTAGAGCACCATTGAAATGGCAAAGGCAATCCACGAATTTCACCAGAGACATGCTTCTTTCTGCATCTTGTCTGGACTGATGCTAGTCAAAGTTTCTGCATTACACCTCGTTCAGCTGGGCTACTCAGTGTGAAACCTTCCAGAAAGGTAGACTGTGCTGGCTTAGGAGATACATCTTCCCCTGACCTTTTATTTTATTTTAGACAGTCTGGTTTTTAATGCTTCTCTTAGTATAGCCCTGGTTGCATTTCATGTCATAGGTTGCCTTTATTAATGAAGTGAGAGACCTGAGCTTTGGATATGACTCACCTCAGGTATAAAGCACTCTGCACATCCTAATTTTAGATGAATAAACTTTCAAAGATTATTGCAAATGACTGCATGTCTATTCTTCCTTGATACTCTTCTGTGATACACAGTTGATGCTTCTCTCAAGAAGCTCCATTTTGGCATTTTTTCCATTTTATGTGGTAAAACCAGAATGAGGCCCAAGAAAACTAATAAAATCACTCAGGAGTTGAAAATCAATGTAAATTTTTTGACATGGGATGTAATTTTTAACAGGAAATAAAGTTCATGGTCTTGACATTACTGAAAAAAGTATTTGACAGTAAGGAGTGAATCTCTGAAGAGGAGTTAAACATCATGATACTTAACGTAGAGATGCTGTTTCAGAAGATATAATATAGACTCCAGCCCCTGAGGAGAGACAAGTCAAAGAACAGAATTCAGATGAGTGCTGACCTGATCCACGTCAGTGGGTGGCTGATAGCCACAGGGAAGTACTGAAGTGGGGAGACAGACAGTCATGTCTTGGCTTAAGGGGTGTTTGGTGGCTAACCTTGGCACAGAAGACTGAAGGAGGAAGAAGTGGTTGTGGTGATCTTACATTTTTGTGTGATGCTGACACTTACTGCTTCACCTTGTGTAAGGGGATCGAGAACAACAGTCTGGGGATCTCCACTCTGAGTAGTCTATTTCAAAACAGAAATATAAACTGAAGTCTTCTACATCCCAAGCTGTAGTAGGATATAAAAAGCAGCCACTCTCACAGACCTTTCTTCTTGTCTATGTCTGTGTGGAAGCAGGTATGCTCAGCCTACCTGTTAGTTCAGATAGCAGAAATGAGTTTGACAGACAGGATTGATGTATATGTGTTGGGTGCTGAATTAGTCAGACTTTCAAAGAGGCATCTCATAATTGAGAGGAGAGATCTAGATTGGGTTGGAAGAGACCACCAAAAGTCATCTACTCCAACCCCCCTTCAGTGAGCAGGGACATCCTTAATTAGATCAGGTTGCCCAGAGCCCCATCCAACCTGACCTTGAGTGAGTTCAGGGATGGGCCATCCATTACCTCTCTGGTCAAAAAGCTGTTTTACCACTCTCATTGTAAAAAACTTCTTCCTTAAACCTAATCTGAATTGACCCTCCTTCAGTTTGAAACCACTACCCCTTGTCTTATCTCAACAAACCCTGCTGGAATGTTCATCCCTATCTTTCTTATAAGCCTCTTTTAGGTACCAAAAAGGTACCTAAGTAAGGTCGACCCAGAGACTTCTCTTTCCCAAGTTGACCAATCCCAAATATCCCCACCTTTTCCTCACAGGAGAGGTGCTCCAGCCTTCTGATCATCCTCTTTGCCCTCCTCTGGACCCACTCCAACATGCCCTTCCTTTGCTGAGGGCTGGACACAATACTCAAGGTGGGGTCTCATGAGAGTGGAGGGGAAGAATCACCTGCTTAAAACTACTGGTCATACTTCTTTGGTGCAGCTCAGGAATTTCACTAAAATTTATATTAATTCTTAACCTATAACAAAAAATAATAGTCCTTGAAAAATCCTGAGTCTTAATAGTCATTTACAGAGAAGACAGACATTTCAGCCATAGAAATATTGTAGACAAAGGCTCTAATAAAGCTTCTGTTCTGATAACTTTTTTTCCTAGCAGTTATTGCCACTTGTTAAATGTATTAATGTATTTTGCACAGGCATGAACCTTCTGTGGAATGATGCAGTAACAAGACAAGCAAACCTACAGCTCCATTGTTGTGAAAAAAATCAAAGATCTCTTCTATGCATCAAGAGAAGTTGGCAGAATATTATAATTACTTTAAAAGGAAAAGGAGGTTGAAACAAATGGGTAAGAATCAAATGGACAAAAATGATTCCTCAGCCACCTCCATGCAAATGAAAACTTAGCGTTAATGTGTTTAAAGGACATTCATGTATCTGACATCTTAACTTCAAGTAATATAAAAAATTAATTACATTTAGATAACTTTGACTTGTTCTTTTTTTCTGTAGTCTTACCTCAAGTATGTAGAAGTAAAACTAGAACTATAGGTTCCCGGTGAAATTGTTAATACATAAAAGGCCCAAAATGGGCTCCTGTTCACAATAAAACTCTATTTAGCTCAGTATTATGACTCTCTGACAATGGTCCACAGTGGAGGTCTAGGAAAAAATACAAGCACAAGTATGCAGTAATAGCTCCCCAGACTATCTGTCTAGTCTCAAACAAATTGCAGTTCTGGGACTTTCTGAGTCAGTGGGGATCTTTTCATACTTAATAGCCTGCTACAGAACTTCTTCCATGATTTAAGTTAGGCACTTCTTTAGTCTCTCTGGGTTTTTAACATGTACTCTTGGGCAAGTAGCTCCACAGATTAATTACACAAATAACAGCTTTCTTCTCTTTCTTTTGAACCAGCACCTTAAGCAGTTTTTACCACACTTTAGTTCTTGTATTTAATCAGCTATTTGCCTTCTTGATTTCACTTGGGATTTTATAGATAAAGCCCAACAAGTTCTGTTCACATGAATAGAACCATTTGGGTGCCAGCCTATAGAATGATGGATCTTGATGTCTCACACTTCATGATAATGCAGAAATGTAGAGAGAAATTATGTGCAACAGAAATAAATCCACTGAAAAAACTGGTTGGTCTATCTGGTCTAAATAAATTAGCAGTCTAAAATAATACTTTTATAAATAACTAGTAACCTGATTTTGCAGTGACACAGCACATGCCATACCCTGCTGAAAGCAAAGAATATCTGCTATTGCTTTAGTGTCTTTTTTTACATTGTGAATTTTCAAATTTATTTGTAATGATAAAAATATGCTACAGCTATGGCGACACACCAAACTAGTACTGCAAGTACCTTTTCTGGCACATTTTGCAGAAAAAGAAATCATACCAGTATTTTGATTTGTCTTTATTAATGGCTTACATGTTCACTATGGCCACAGAGTCTTAATTTGTGCTACTCTTCACAAACTTCATGTGAAATTCATGATTGGAGTGATCATGACAGATATTACAGTATCATGCTGAGTATACCTCAAGGGATATTTTCACATTTTCAAAATTGTATTAAACATTTTTATGTTGCTTCAATCCTCACAAATAGTAGGAGCTAAGATTCTATTGAATTCTTGAAGATTATTGGAAAGAGATGTGGTCTTAAGACCTAACCCAATAATTTTACAAGGGAATGGGATGTATTAATGTTAATGTTACTCTCGTAAACATTTCTGACATTGACCACATTATGCCTAGCAGATCAATATTTTTCAGCCACTTAATTATCTGGGTGACTGCATTTGCCAATTTGAACAAAAATAAATGTCTTACCTGATCAAATACTTTATAGAGGTTAAGAGAATTGCTTCAAAAAATAGTGTTCTAGTCTTAAGAATTTGCTATGTTTCCTACAGCACTGATGACTTGACATTTTTTCTGTAAACTGATTTAATTTTTTAAGAATTTCTATTTCAGAAGTGATATTAAGGAGCACTTAGCTGTACCATAAGACAATCACTCAAAATGGTGTTATTTTTGGCCTAGGGTGATTTACAAATTCACTTGAATTTAAATACAGAAAAAATATAAATGCTGGATAAATATAAAAGCAGGGCTGTCTCTGCAGGTGATATTATTCTTAAGAAACTGGAATATTATAAATTGAAGCAATCAAATAGGCAAAAAAAGTAGGGGGAAAAAAAAAAAAGCACCAGAACTGTTGTTTCCAGTAATGCAAAGAAATTTTAGCAAAACATTTGCTATCGTTTCCAGCTAATTAAAGTAAATTATATATCTCCAGAAATGAAGGAAAATTTCTTTAGGGATATTTAAAATCTTATTACAGGTCTAGATCTTTACTTTATAACTGATCCTATGAGAAAATAATCCCAGACTCAAGGATTTCCTAAATTTTTGGTGTTTAAACAGAGAAGGAGACCACTGAGACTGCCATCACTGTAATGCTATAAAAAGCAATACTCTCCTGGCTTTCAGAAGTAACTGGTTTCCATCCTAGCCTATTTAGTTTTATTACAGGAATACATTTCACATTAAAATCTTACAGTAATGCCTACCAAAGCAGTACATTGTTAACAGAAGTGCAGAATGCAATAGGGAAATTTATAAGCTCATTTCAGGAAATGAAAACCAACAAAACCTCACCAGAAGATGTTATCTTTATGCAAAATTGGAAATACTTGAGAAATTCCCCTGATGCTGCCATACTTGCAAAATGGAATGATAGTTTCTACTTCAAGTATTCCTTTCTTCTCGATATGTGCTGAACTTGGTAGAAGTACCAGGCACAAGGTGGACATAGAAAAGAATGACATTCCGAGACTTGTGAATCTCTGCACTCACAGAAGAACTGTAATTCCACAGCAATACGACTGCTGATATGTAACCATCACATCATAGCTCATGTTCCATTAGAAATGCTCAGGTTTTGATGCAACTGTGCAATTTTTAAGTCATGACATACAGGAATTTTTTGTTGTTGTTGTTGTTTATGGAATTTGAAGTTGCAGTTAGACTGCTCTGCCTACTTTTGCAAACTGTTAAAAAAGGGAAAGATTGGAAATTGTTCAGAGAAGAGTTATTGGAATGATCTGTAGTCTGCTCTGGGAGGCATGTTAACATCTAAGAACAGTCAGCTAATTGATTTATCAAAAAAAGATAGTTATCTATTAAATTATAATACGAACCAGTGCCTAGATGAACCACTGTACCTTGAGGGCACAAAGTATTGAATATTTTTCTAAAGGCACTGTCTCTCCTGTCTAAAAAAAGACAGGACAAAAGGCCTTTTGTATGATATTTAAAGCCAAGGTGAAAAGCTGCAGCTGAAAATATTTCCTTGACTTACATCCTATAACAGAGCAAACTTCAGGCTGGTGTGAAGAAGAAGTATCTTAATATGTACAGAAAGACTTCAGTAATCTTCCTAACATGCAGAAAAATTGGACCTGGGAGGAAAGCAGAATAATCTTAACAGATCCCTTCCCTTTTAAAAATGAGAAAGCCCTGAATTTTATCTAATGACTGAAGGGTTTGACTGGGCTGTTTTATACCAAACTGCACTTCTGAAATCTCCCATTCTCCCCTTGCCTAGCCTCCCACCTTCAGGAAAGACTAAGCAATGAGACACTAAGCAATGAAACACTGAAATTGCTTACTTAATCTGAATATAAAATAGGTTTGGCTTTTTTTTTTTTTTTTTTTTTTTTTTTTTTTTTTTTTTTTTCTGGGAATTTCCACAGACACAACTCTTTTCCCATTCTTCAATAAAACACAGAAAGTTTTGAAATATCATGTGACTTGAACACAAAACAATGTTTATTTCACTCAACCAAGACAAAATTAGAACATCTCTTGCAATATTTATTTTTAAGTCGAAAAAACCCAAAATATTAAAATTCATTTCAGTTCAAAGAAAGTACTTATGAAAAGATAAAATGTAAACTATAGTTAAAAATGCCTCATCTAGCTATTTCTCTGAAGGGAACTGACATCAATTCAAGATCAAATACTTTTTTGAAGGATATGGAAATATTTGTTCTAGAAATATCGATGTAGGATTCTTCTGACTTGCTTAACAACTTCTACACTGGCTGAAGATTTATTGGCAGGGAAATATGACAGTTGAGAATCAGTGATTCTTTTCAAAACACATGTGGTTTTGAATTTTTTTTATAGGAACCCAGTGGGAATTAGTATTGATGCCTTTTCCTGGTCTTAAAATCAAGAGGCGAACACGGTTAGAAGGGGAAAAGGGTATTACCTTGGTATTTATTGTAAGGATCCTTAGGTGCACCACGACCAGGTCGAATACACCTCCATGCACCCCCGCAATGGCCACCGCAATCCCCTCCTCTATATCTGGTTTTACATTCTAGGTCTTACTAATTAGCATATCTATCAAAATTCCCCAATGAGAGGCTCGAATGAGCCCCCCTCCCCAAGGAACCTTCCCCTGGATGGTTCTATCTTAGTTTACAAAATGTGTTCTGGAGAGGACCTTGGGGCCTGGGCACACTGGCACCCTAACTACAAAGCCTCTAAAATGTTTAGTCTCTTAGCTTAACAAACAAGTCCAAGAATGTAGGCAAAAGCACCAAGAATACAGAAGTTGCAAAAAGGTATAACAGGGGTATAAAAGAAAAGACAAAAATCATCATGGCATCAGTATAACATAATTTCTGACACTTTTTTCTTAGTCATTTCCCTGCCTGGCTAGGATAGCTTTGTGAATTGAATAAGAACAGGAAAAAAATTTGTTTTTCTCTTTGTGAAGGTCTAGTGGTTGCAGAAGACCTTATATCCTACTTTTTTTCTGAGAATTTGTACTTGTATTTTGGAATGACATATGCAGAGTTGAATGCTTTACCTTCCTTTGGTCTCTTCACTGCATATGGAATGTAGATCTGTGAGTACTATTTACAGTTAGAATTGCAAGAAGGCTTTTTAAAATGTTTTTTTGTGTCTTGTAGGGGTGGTATTCAAAAGAATCCTTAAAGAGTAGTAACTACAGATATTTCACACTTTGCTTGGCTTTATTTGATCAGATGTACTGTGACTGGCCTCAACAGTCACAGTAACACTAAGGAAAAGGAAACTGAAACCAGCTTTAAATAAAAAGGTATTTTTTTTTAAATGCAATGTACTCTACTGTTTTAAAATGCGGTGAAGTCTACTGTTTCACTCTTTCACTAGCATCGGACTCATTGATTTATGATCTGTTTTACTGCAAACTGTGATTCCTAACCGTTGCCTGAAATGTTCCTCTCTCTTTCTGTTCAAGTATCTCATGGTGCTGGATTTTGCTAAGGATTATCAGTTTTCTTTGAGGGCAACCTTCAAATGCAAACGGATTGTTTGCTAGTGTCATCATTAGAGAGCTTGAAAATACTCCGCTTATTAAAATATAGCAGTAGCTACTGCTTCATTTAAGCAAAGATATTAATAAGTTTTGAGCACTGAGAGAATATTGAATGTTTAAACATGCTGTTGGGGGAGTAATGCTCTCTGTATTTTTTCATAGTAAGCCTTAGGCTTGCAGCACAGAAATAGAGTGCAGGTGAAAATATGATTGACGTGGAAGGTGTCAGTTTAGGTCATTGTGCCTCAGACAACTGAAAGGACAGTCATGTTTCTCATGCAGAACAATCCACCTTTTTATTACAGGAGGTGAAAGAGACATAACAAGCTGTCACGTTTCTCAGTAAAAGTTACCCAGACACAACTGCTTTGTTCCCTTCTGAATGGAGTCACTGAGTCACTGCATAATTTCATGTTTGTGCCTTCTTTGGGAGTACTGAATAGCTTCTCTACTATAATTGGTTTGTGTATGAGCGTTAAAAAGCTTCACCTAAACTGTATTTATTGTAGGTGAAATGAAAACAGGAGAGCAGGCACTTGGGTAGACTTTATTCTTAGGTTCAACCCAGATTTATGGGTAAATAGACTGGAAGGAAACCTGTTAAGGTGCTATGGCTCTTATGCCTTTCTCAAAAGATATGTTGGCTGTCTGAACAGCTCATATTCCCTCTTCAAAATAACATATCCACAATATGAGTGTTGTGCATCCAGATCAACCCATTTAATTTTAAATACTTTGTGAGTCAAGGTGGATTAAATTTATTAGAACCAATTGTGAAAACTTTCTAATGTCTCATACAAAGCCCTTGAACATTCAAATATTTGAAAATTCATACTAAGTTGCATCCAAATTCCATGTGTGTGCATGTATAATTCAGCATCCTGTTCTTGGGCAAACTGAGTGCATTTTCCAAAATTTAGTCCTGTGCTTTTTTTGGTTTTTTAAACTTCAGCCTCCCAGAAGTGAGTGTATGTTCCTTGACAGAAAGTCAGCAAGCTGTCAGAGTACACTTTATGAGAGCAATATGGTTTCATTTTGCAGAAACATTCCTGAGAATTTTAAAGAGCTGTCAAAAGGAGTTCACTTTATTACTGATTAACATTAAAGTCAGAACTGAAGCCACATAAAATAAGTCCAGGAAATAACAAAAAACCCACCAGTACTCCTGTCTTTCATTTTGACAGCGTTGTGGGAACACATTGTATTGCTTCTGTTTTGCTGTTAAATTCTTATAGGAAATTTGCAAAATTTTGGGCAGACTGAGTGTAGTTCTTGAAATTTAGCATATTCAAATGGGAAATAAAGATAACATCAGTTAGTAATTCTAAGAAATGCATGATCATATAAGGTAATGCTGTGTGGTATTTTAAGTACATGGAATAAGCCTATGTGATTAATCACCTACATTTATATATGATATAAATACACATATATGTGATTGAAATAAAGAAATCTTGAAATATGTGTAGAAGCTTAGTCACAATGATTTATTTAGTGACAAGTATAAAATAAAAAAAAAAACCAAACAAATAAATAATTGCTCCTATGTGAGTATCTGATATTATTAAGAAGATCTATGGAAAATATAAACCAGCTAAGGGGACGACGTGGACTCCATTTAAGTGCTATGAAGTCAGTATCACACCTATGGGAAGTATGTTCAGTAACACTGATAGTACTTAATATACCTGTACTAACATGCACAAGTCCTAGCACAAATTTTAACAAAGCAAGTGCATAGGGATAAGATATCAGCAATTAATCTAAGGCTCATTTTTAAGTCTGATGCTAATTTTTAATTTTCTACTTTCACAGGTAAAATTCTACAAAATGTTTTTGGTTTTGTTTTTATTAATGCTCCTGTGCATTTACAGAAATTAAAGTGAAATAAATTCTGACATTTCGAACAATGAGCTTATTATCAATATATATTTTCAGGGATTTTTCTTAGAAATATGTTTCTGATATATTTATGGAGACGAGAAAGATCTTTTTGAAATTAAACAAAATGCTAATGCAACTGTATTTTTTCAAAATTCTCAGAGAACTTAGAGAGCATGTGATGCTTTGAAGCAACAGAACAGAATAATACAAAATGAAAATGGAACCGTATTAGAAGGTTATCTTGGTATGATAGTGACCTAGTTATATGTTCAAGACTGTAAAATTTGATACTAAATAGAAGGAGTAACTTCAGCATCTGTCTATTCAGCTACCATTTGGATCTCATTATCCCTGAATCAAAATGTTTAAGTGTTTTTCAGCATGGAGACGGCAATCTTTTTTCTTTTCTTCTTTCTTTT
>VZRQ01000461.1:408321-430213 GCA_013397975.1 Machaerirhynchus nigripectus
TTTTTTTTTTTTTTTTAGCATATAGTTAGTGTTAAAAGCCAAATGTTATGCTGTGTTGTTTTGGCCTCAAAGAAGGTAGGAAGATAAATTGACTGCAGCATGTAATCCATAACTTCTTAGTAAATGGAGATTTCAATGAAAGCTGGAGCTCTGAACTACCTATACGATTCAGTAATTTTATCTTTTATTTAATGTAGTTGGACAAGATAATAAAAATAAGGAAATAATCCTATGCAAAAAATGCAGAAGCATTGTATCAAGAAAGGCATTTTAATATATTAAAATTTAGTTATGTGTGTCTATATACATATATACATATGTCTCTCTCTATATATGTATATATGTATATATATGTATGTGTGTATATATATGTGCATATATATGTATATAAATGTACATACATGTGTGTATAAAATATAAATATAAATATATAAATATATAAATACATATATCTAGAAATGTCAATAAATTAAATATATATATATAAATTATGTATATGAAAAGTTTTACCTAAGTGTGAAAGGAAGCAAATGGCTGACAGCAGGTTTTTATTTCAGCCTTGGCAAAGACAAACGTATTTTTAAAAATGCAGCAACAGTTCTGTATATTACTGATGCATGTCTTTCTGCAGAATTCCACATGGACCACACCTTCCGTGCTGTTTCAGACAACGGAGGCAGGCTCGCAATAGCTGCCCTCAAACCCAGCCAGAAGCGTCTCGGGCGGGTGTTCAGCACCACGGACAGCATTCCTGCTGGGAAGTGTCGCGCTCCCTTATCTGAGGAACCATTCGTGTGGTGTGCGGCAGTCACACATCGGAGCCTGTAAAACAGGAGATGTTTTCTTGTTGCTGGCGTATCTAACTTTTTATTTCCAGCAGGTGGAGAGGCTTCAAATGTCAAAGAACATGTGAGGCTATTTTCCCATGCTTGCCAAGGAAATGCATCTTCTTTATCTCTAGGCGAAATGTAAAACCAACAAATAACTTTTCAGCAATTAATTTTGTTTGAGTAGATAAGGGTTTCTGCCTTGGCCAGTTTCTGGTGTATAACGATCAGGTGGGTTAAGACCTTGAGGCATCTCCTGAGTCTTTGCATTCAGACTTGACTGATTGTTAAAAAATGAAAAATGTGGCTAGACTCAAACCTTCAGGCCAGTGGAACATTGTCCTCAGGCTGAAACCTAATGTGAAACTGATAATTTATTTTAATCCACTCCCATACTAGTCTTATTAACAGGAAGACAGATTTTCTGCATTGTTTTATTACTCAGGGAATTGATCACTGGCAGATGTTTTTCTGAACTGGTGCTTTATTAGATGTCTTCAAGTGTACTAGTAAATGTGCTATTTAACACTGTGTTTCATTATTGTCATAGTTATCAAAATATATGATGCTAAAGAACAGAAATAGATGTAGAAATACACAATAGGAAAGCAAACCCATAAATATTAGAAATATATCCTTGAATTTAAATAGGAATTATAAATGCTTTCTATAATTACAAAAGCTGGAAATAAACCAAAGAGTGTATGGGAAAAGATGTAAAAAATCATTCTATTTCAAATTTTATAGAGCAAAATAATCCAATAAATTTCTGTTTACTGCAGTAAAATTCCACACATCTTGCCCATATCTATATTCCAGTAGGCTTTTTTCCAGTCTATGGAAAATATCATATGGAAAATATCAATATGAATATCATATTGATCCACAGTGATCCCCACTGTTTTATATGATCAATCACCCATCCTGGAGATAGGGGCAGAAATGAGCTTTAGTGTCAAAGCCACCTAATGATAACAGCATGTGCTTTAACACCAAAACTTTTTCTGTCCCAGATGAAGACTACCTTGCTGCTCTTGTTTAGATGCTTTTTCATGCCAAAATGAACATGCTAGCCCTGATTAGCAGTACAAAACACTGACAGTTCACTGGATATGATTGTGGATAATTAAGCTTCATTAATTATAAATGAACTTGAATAACCAAATGCAAAATATCTTTTCTGATATTGTGTCATGAAAAAAACCTGCAAGCGTTTGGAAAAATAAATTAATATTAATAAATAAACTGATTTAAATTCAATCTTGAAAAATGGTAAAATGTTTGGGTAGATACAGGATACTTAGTGATGCACTGTGCCTGAGCAAACTGTTCATCTAATGAGCGAAGTAGTGCATCAAGTTTTGTGTAAAAGTCAAATAACGGAAGAAGTGTTCTTGACTGTAGTTACAAAGCCTTTGGACCTTGAGCTGTGTGACAGTTGTGCTGGCAATGATGATTTTGTCACCAGTACAAGGCTGCTGTGGTGTCTCTCATGGTACCTCAGTCATAGTATTGATATTGGCTTAAGTTATTTATCAGAGAGATCAAAATCATTTAACAATGGAAGATGCAAAGAGAAATAGTCAAAAGCTTAACAGCAGGTTTTCCCCATCACAATTTAGTGTTTTTAACTATCTTTAAGGTATTATTTGAAAAAGATTGCTCAAAATTTTTTTGTTTTGGAAATGCAATGATTTATTAAGCATGTAAAAGATTTATGTTGATGGGTTTTGTATCCACTTCTAGATATATGAGAATAAATAAATGATCCCCACCTGGAAAAACTCTCCATTACAGGCTGCAATACATGATTTACTGGAAATCCTCAGATGCTTTCAACTGGCTCAAAGTCCACATCACTGCAATTGTATTCAAATAGCTTTCTACTTCCAGAAAAAAAGATTACAAGGATATCAAGTTACTAACAAGATGCATTAGAAAAACCCACATATCTACAAAACTCTTCTAAGATCACCTCATTTATAAAGTATTTTCAGACTCTGAAAAATTTATTACTTGTATCTGGATAAGGAGAGATGCACTTAATATTATTTTGGGACTGTTTTTCAAACAACAGCACTAGTTATATGACAGTTTAATCAGTTACATATCAATACCAGGATATACTGCTCAGAAAAACATACAAACATGATAAAAAAATTATAAAGACCCTTATATTCACTAGTCTATCCATAAACCAAAAGGCAGAATTACCTGTGTGGAGATATATATTCCTTGTACACATGTAGAATTTAATATTACCAACATGTTTTAAAATTCTTTAAAAACTACTGAGGATATCATAAAGAGAAAAGATATAGAACATTCTATGTCTGCAAAACATCTACATAAATTCACCTCAGGAAGATACTTTTTTTAAGGCATGAAGCCTCTTTATGCTATAATTGCTATGTTAATTTGTAAATGTCATGAAATAAAAAAACCCCAAACTTTTCTACCTTCTACAAGTCACATTAGTTATTTAAAGTTTGTAAAGTGCTTTGGAATGTAACTAATTTGTAAATATCCTGGATGTTAAATAGTATTACTATGAATTTACAATGAGATAAGAAACCTAATATTATTATTTTACTGATTTACTAAAAGGACAGCAACAAACTGGGTTTATTCTACTGTGTAAATTCTTTAATGTTACACTGCTGCAGAACTTGGTTTTTTCAGATAATCATGCACAGACCAGCAAAAATTACTTCTGTGCAAATGCGGAGCTCTGTAAAAAACCACCAATACTAGGGCCTTTTACAACATGTACGGAAATAAAGATGTGGTTGAGAAACCCTGTGGAATATCAAATCCTCTGGTAGCAGCTGGAACTAAATTACTCTGGAAAAATCCCTTTGCTTTTTTTTTTTTTTTCATAGAAGGATCTTTAGGTCAACATCAAGAAAACTTTAAATTGAAACTTAATCTGGAGAACCGAGATCCAAGGCTTCTTCCAAACGCAAATGAATCAAAGCAGGACAGCCACTGCGTCTGAATGTATGCCACTCAAATGGCGATAATCATAAGTAATCAATTAAACATTTAATTCAGATTTTAAATTTTCCAGTTGTTGTACACTGGTTAATAAGCCCTGTTTTAAGGCATGTATTGAAACTGTATAAGATTTAATTTTCCATTTTTATAGTCTAAATATATATATGTAATGTTCTATTAGATTTATTTTTAAAAGCAAACCAAAAAGCAAAAAACTTTTGAANGCGAACCAAAAAGTGAAAAACTTTTGAAAAGTTTTGTAGTCTTCTTTGTGAAGTAGCCAATACTTGCCAGGACATCTCTGTACATATAGGTTTAATATGTTTTTATCAAACACTAAATCAATGGGTGTTTTGGTGAGCAGAAAAACAATACTAACCAGAGGAAAAAGCTTTCTACAAGCCATCCTAACAATAGCACAATTTCATTGGACTCAAAATTAAATATTTACTCCTTAAATGAATGTAAATAAAATTCCTATCACAGGATAGAGCGTGTCATAACATGCTCATTTCAGAATACACCTAGCTCTCTCTTTTTGTTTAAAAAATGATTTATTCAAAATAAAGTGATTTTTGACTCTTCAAAAGGCATAAATTTTACTTTGCTTAAGATAGAAGCATAACTCAGAAATGCAATGAAATGTACTGTAAACACAAGTTATACCCTTTCTAATGCATAAAAAAATCCTGTTTATAACTGGATGAGGACATGTTCTTTAGCTTACAAATCTGTGAATCCTACTGTGCCTGAAGGATATATAGAGGTAAATGGAGAAAGAATGGATTTTCATAAGAGAGGTGAAATTCACTCTGACACGTATTTCTTGTACACCAATGTACATGAAATAGAACAGGCGTTACTGCAAAAGAAAATATTTTTAATTGGAAATTTCATTGCTCTAAATCTTGGGTTTCGTGTTAAAAGTTTGCCTTTGCATCCTGTTCAGCATAAGCCAAGAACTCTCAACACTATTTGATGGCAGTCACAGCTTCACCTGGGATCTCACCAATATTTCACGCAATAAGTTGCTGAAATTTGTTCATCCAAAGACACAAAAAAAGAGAAAAAAGAATCAATGTATTTTATGAAAGTCACATCTTTTGTCTATGTCCCCTGCCCATTCTTTCTTTAAAGATTTTAAGGAGAACAGAGGATGGTGTTTCAACTTCATTTGTTGTGTGCATAGATTGTGAACGTGTAAATAAAGCACTAGAAACAGCATTATGTTTCAATGGACATGTTTCTAGGACAACAAACACTTTTTCTGGGATTTCTAAATTAATTAAATATTATGAAATCTAAAGGTTAATTTTTTTCCTAAATCAGTAATATAAGTCTGATGTAAAAATATGTATCACTGAGTAGGTCACTGTGCAAATAATGTACAATGAGTGTACACTGTGCAGTATTTATATGAGTAGGACATCACAGGAATTATCTGATGTCAAGGCATAGATGTCTTAGCCCTTCTGGAGGTGCCCTAAAGTTTCCATTGTCCATAAAGGCATAGATCTTCTGCACCTCATCTGCCAGCCCCAGGTGAGTTATTGAACATCCTAGAGTGCTCATACAGTGCGCGTTTTCTTCATGGACAGAAGAACTGCATCCTAAGATAACCAGAACTTACCCATCTAATTTAATCATGTAAGTTTGATTATAGTAAAAAAAAAAACTATAAAAGAAAAAGAGATTCACCTACAAAAAATAATTTCTTAAATAGGAAGTATGAGTTGTCCTTTGGAAACTTTTCCACCAATAGTACAAAGGGAGATGACTGCCTTGGTTTTTCCTACAGGTGTCTAGGGAGATGAAGTTTACAGCAAGAACTCTTTCGAAATGTTCTGTTAGGAAGTATGTAATTTGAAATCAGTTTGTAGCCAAAAGAATAAAGCTCATTTTTTCTTAAAGAAAAATACCAAACCCAAATCAGTAGTCCCTTTTTTTTCATCAGCAAGTATTAATGGAAAACTGTGCTTTGTGTTATGGTGGAAGTAATCAAATAAACAACTCCTTCACCTGAAGCCTCACTCCAAGATTTCTCTTCTGGAACATTCAATATTTTATTAATTCACAATTATCTTTTTCTACAAAGGAAAAAAAAAGACACAAAAAGATACTTTGTTGCAGTTACAAAACTTAGTCATTCTGCTTTTTAGAAATAAATACATTCTTCAGCGTCTTTCTGCACTTGCCGGGCTGACTTTAACACTTCCTTATTTCATAATCAATACTAGGTTTAATATTTTATTTCAAATTTCCTTAATATTTTTCTTCTTATATCAATTCTGGTTGATCCCAAAGCGCCTTTAATTTAATACAAAGTTTCTTAACTAAAACAATACCCATGGGATGCAAGGAAGCTCTAGATTTTCAATATTTTTTGCAAATATTTGAATTTTATAATGTGAACTCTTTGGAGTTAGTGTAGAAAATTACTTACTTTCTGGTAAGAGAGCAATGGCTTTTACCTCCTGATAAAATAATTTATTTTGACACACCACAGTGTTAAATATTAACTAAAAGGGCAATTAAAACAAGTGAAAGCAGTTGTTATATCAAATGTTTATTCATGTATTGAGCCTGAAAAATGACAAAATTATAGATTTAGAATGCATAATTTTATCTGGGGTTTAAAAATAGGCTAAGGCATAAGGATTCAGTCTGTTAGATGAGTGCTGCATGCAATGAAGTGCAGTGTGATATAATCTGGAATGAAACGACCTTCATTTTTCTGTCAGACATTCAGTGAATATTTTAACAGTTTGGTCTCAGCCTTCCTTAGCTGTAACAACTTTGTTTAATAGCATTCTTCCCTTCTTCATCCTGTTAGAGTTGTCAGCAAACACCCTGAGCATTTCTGCATATTTAGGGTGTGTCTGAGATGGAGAGCATTTTCCCCCACAGCAGCTCTCACAGTTCTGTACATTGGTAGCTGGAAGGGTGTTGATGACACACCAGTGTTTTGGCAACTGCTGAGCAGCGCTGGCACAGCATCATGTCTTTACAACATTCCCCCCATCACCAGTAGGCTGAGGGTGAACAGTATCTTGTGAGGGGACCTAACTTTGCTTCCAAATACATGACCCTTACTAATAGACATTGGATCCCACGGAAAAAATGTGATGATTAGGAGAAGAAAAAGTTGGTTTGTTTCACCTAACAGGGGAAGGGGGGAAGAAGAAGGGAAAGGGCAAAAATGACACAAAATAAAGGTGCTGGAACAGACTGCTTGTTCCTAAGTGTAGCTGCATGAATCATAATGATCTCATGCAGGAGTGATGGTAGGGGATTAGATGCCAAAGGAGGGTGTATCTTAGTATGCTAAAAAGCTGGAAGAGAGAAAATTTTAATTTTGCATGCAATTACATATCATGTCCTGGACTGTAGTTCATTCAAGCACTGTGAGAAATCACAAGATGACATGAAATCAAGCTAAGGTCACTTGAGAAAAATTAGTCAGTCTGTTATATAAACAAATACAAGTTTGTAAGAATATGTCAAAAAGAAGGAAATCACCCATTTGAGGCAAAATGTTTAACTACTATGGTCATAGTTTATGATGCTTCAAGGACCTCTTCACAGAATTATATTCATTTTCACATGGGTCCTTATCTATTATTCTCATTGCATTAAGACTCCTGGAATCACTAGTGTCCAGGTGCACCTGTTATGTAGAAGAAAGTATATTTTTTTTTAATCTCTTGAATGATAAATCGATTATGAAATTTTAAACATGTGTGTCTTCAATAAATGTAATTACAGAGATGCCTTGAGAAAAAGTAATGAGTTTTCAGTCAGATATATTCTGCTTCTGTGTTAGTCGAAAAACCTTCTGTTTCTGCCCAAGTTTTCAGAAAATAACTGCAAAGCTAAGTGATGTCACCTAAGAAACATTCTGAAACATTATTTGGCTCCATGTCTGAAGGGACAGAGGGAGGAATCTGTCTCTCCTGATGGAAACTGTTAGAGGAGGAATAGGATTGGGAGTGAGTTACTAGTGGAGACAAAAAAAAAAAACCCAAAACAACAACAAAACCAAAATTTCCTTCCTCAAAAACCCAAAGAAAATAGTGAAGAAAAGTTACACCAAATCTCTTCACCATACTTACATCAGGAAGGAAAATAACCAAAGTCAAAAGGACTATTTATAAGCTGGAAAGAAGAAAAGCTATAACAGAATGAGTTTGTTAAACAATGAGGAAACAAAGATGAGTATATGAGCATTTCAGAGTAACACGGTCTGTTCTTTGTAGTATGAGCAGAAGTTAACCTTTATTCTGTTGTTATTTCTGTCTTTCTTAATTTTTGTAAATTCTATTGGTATGATTGTTGTTAGCAATAAATAAAGACACTGAGAAGAAAAGGAAGAGGTATTCCAGAATTATGGGTTTAATTGTGAAGTATTCAGATCACAGAATCACGGAATCACAGAATTTTTAGGGTTGAAAGGGACCTCTGGAGATCATTTAGTCCAACCCCCTGCCGAGGCAGGGTCACCTGGAGCAGATGGCACAGGAATTTGTCCAGGTGGGTTTTGAGTGCCTCCAGAGAGGGAGACTCCATGACCTCCCTGGGCAGCGTGTTCCAGTGCTCTGCCTCCTTCAGTGTAAAAAACGTCTTATGTTGAGGTGAAACTTCTTCTAGTTTAGTTTATGGCCACTGCTCCACATCCTGTCGCTGGGCACCACTGAAAGCACTCTGGCACCTCCTGAGACCTGCCTTTGAGGTATTTATATGTATTGATGAGATCCCCTCTCAGTCTTGTCTTCTCCAGACTAAACAGGCCCAGCTCCTGCAGTTTCTCCTCATAAGAGAGATCCAGACCGCTCATCATCTTTGTTGTCCTTCACTGGACCTTCTCCAGGAGCTCCTTGTCTTCCTTGTATGGAGCAGTCCAGAAATAGACAGAGTTTCAAAATCAGTTTTGGTATTTGGTAATTGTTTCTAGTTTTGATTCTTACAGAATCTTGCAAATTCCACCCCTTCTAACAAATGGAGCATGGAGGGACCTTTTCAAACAAAAAAATGAAGTGTAATGTAGAGGAAGACTGTATTTTGTGCAATAGCACAGGACAATCTATTGGTAGCGTATGGGAAGTGCAAAGCGAAAATCTGACAATGCTTTTACAGATGGACTGTCATGGTTCTGTCTTCTCACAAAACATGGGAAATGGCATTTTAACTTATGCTTCTACAGGGCTAAAGAATATAAGTAACTTTTCTTGAAACTGCATTTTGTATGAAGAGGAATAATTAGATAATTAGATCTGGGTGCTAAATGAAACAAACGTGTCTAGACGTGGGTTTGAAATAGCTCTCATCTCCTGTGACAAAAAACATGGAATGTGCTGGGGAATGTTAGGGGTAGAAAGGACAGAGGGGACTGCAGTATTTATCACCTTCCCACAGACTTATTCACGAGCACAGACACAACAAACCTTCAAATCCCACTAAGCTGCAAGCGGGGTCTTCTGGGTTGTAACTTCTGGGTTGCCTGAAGTGGCAGTTAGTTTCTGCAGTGTGACTGATGATGCTAGGCATAAAAAAAACAGATACAAAGGAACTTTTCTAAAACAGAGGAGTGGAAAGAGTAAAATAAACTACAAAAACCTGTCCAGAATGCCTTGAAAATAAGAATAAATCACTTTTAACTGTTTTTAAACTGTAAAATAGTGCGAGTAATTCTATGAAAATCAGGGAAAGAGTTAAGTGCAGCATTCTGTGGGTGATTGAGCTAAATTTTAAAATGTAAATTTATGGTTTGAAAAGGGGAATTTTACAGTTTCACTATTGACCTCCTAGCCTGGAAAAACCCTCAAACATGAGAAATTCCTAAGCTTATAATGATTTTGGCAGAATCAGCTGTACCTTCTTTAAGTCTGCTCCTTCTCTTCTGAATAACAAGAATACTCTTGTTGCCCTTTTGAACAAAGTTTGCTTCTCATTGTGGTATAAAACCTACACACATTCTTACCTGGTATGCATTTTCTAAAGCTTGTGAAATTTATGGATTTTGCTCCTAGAATTACATTATCCTGCCTAAGAATCTATTTGTCTTTGCAAAAGTTGTTGCTGAAGGTTTCTCTGGAATCTGGTTTGATTTTGATGATGTGGTTCTGCAGGAAGGCTGAAATGCCATATTTTAGATGGACTAGTGCCAAATAGAAAACCAAGTCTGCTGCAGAGTGGTGCAATCCTCTGAACAGCAAGTGGACAGTCTTCTGAAGTGTCCCTTGAAGGGTTATTCTTCCATAATGCTGAGGGAGTTGCTCCAGATCTCACCATGCAGGCACTAAAGCTCATAAATTATCTAGATGTTTGGGAAATCCAATTTCAAGTCTTGCCCTAAGACTGTACACTGCAGTCATGTAGATCCAACGAGGCAGACTTGCAATTGCAGCTTCAATTCCAGTGCTACAATTATATTCTGAATATTAGGAAAAAAATTTCATTTTCCCATGATGAGGTCTTTTTTGTAATACTGATGTTGAGGACAGCATATTTCAGTTGAGAGTAACACAGATTGGATTGTATTTTGTGAAGATCATATTTTATACAATGGTGTTTACAAGGTTTGATTTGAAAGCTACAATTGATTTGACTGGAGGAAGTGTTGCTTAAAACTTTACCTGATTCTGTATCTTTTACCTGATACCTGTGGTACCACTTCTATTACAGAATTTCAAGGCATGGACGTGTAATCACCCTTTTGGTATTCTGGCTTACATTCTTACATCAGTTACTGATTATTGTTCACAAAATGGCAGAGGACAAGCCACAATTATTTCACTGTTCCTCAATTACCCCATTTATAAAGTCAAAGTAAAGATTTTCTGTTTGATAATATTATGTCAGAGTGGAATTTAAAAAAATAAATTTTGCTACAGCAGTTTATGCCAGATAAGAATCTGATCTTGACTAACTAAAAATACTCAATTTATAAATGGAAGGAATAAAAGTGAAGGTAATTCTTAAATTAATCTTCACCCCTTCTCAGATAACATTTTATAGAAAATAATAGGAAAAAAACTATGATTTGCCATCCCAGCTTGGATTAATATCATGATATTAATTTTCCTTTTTTATACAAATAGTTTGAAAGGGACTATCATTTTAAGTAATTTTCCAATATAAATGAAAGAAAAGGGTCATGGTTCATAGATACATATTAATTTGGCTAACAGAAAGCAATTTACTTTTCCTTAATTAAACTCAACCACTGCACCCTTTGTTTTAAATTGATAAAAGGATTACAAAATTATCTTTTCAGGTTTGTATAGCAGTTAATGTTTGAATAAAAATGTGTTTTGCCTGAACTCAAGTTCAATTAAAGAATTATGAAGAGAAATGCTCTTCAAAAAAATTAAAGTAATCTTTACATTTCTTCATTAAATGATAGTGTTCCCTTTCAGTCCTAAATTCTAAGGTTTGTGTGATTATGGGAAAACTAAATTGAAATACAAAGGTAGAGCCTGTCACTCAAATTAAACAGGTCCATTAATTAAATACATAGCTATTTTTTATGACTAAGTTTACAAAAAAAATCTCTATTCTAAGAGCCAGACAGTCTGACTCAATGCTGAAGGTACATCTCACCATTTTCAGGGGAAAATATGTTTATAAAAGCACAACTGTCCATTTGAAGATCACCCTCTCTATCCACTGACTACTGAATGAGGTGAGTAAGCTATAATGAGAATGATATGAGTAAGCTACAATGAGCTGAAAACTTTTTCTTGCCCTACATCTGGGATGTGTCCTTGAGTACAGTGTTATGATATTCAGTGGCTCTGAAAATAATCCCCTGTTATACATCCCCCAAAAAATATTGAGTGTATCACACACACAAAATCCATAAGTTCAAGGTTGAACCAGAAAAAAGACTTGGAAGGACCAGGTAATTCCTATCTTAACCTTTGGAAAGAAGTGGTTAAAGAAATTGCATTTCCAGTAGCCAGATTTTTGAAAATGAAATCTAGAATAACACCTAGTAAGAACAGGAAAAAGAATTCTCAAGAATTCCAAAAATTGGAATTTTTGCCAAACATGGCAAAATAAGAGTGATTGTTTTTACTACTTACCTATTAGTCTTATAGACTTTAGTCTTTCCTTCTGAAGCAGAAGGGAAAAAAAAGGAACATATGTGAGCAGAAAGAAAATGAAATTAAAAAAAAGTGATTTCCTTAATAAGATAACTATTTTTTTTGCAAAAAACAAGAGTAGCTTTAATTCCTCTCTTCTTAAAAGATTTGATACGTTATCGCTAGTGAATTTTTTACCTACATTGTCGAAGAAAGGAAGTTAGTAAAAGCTGTATAAAATGACATGGAAGTGAAAAAAAGGATAAAACTAGAATGAATTGCACTGCAGTGGTGTCAAGGTGCTGTGGGGGCTGGTGGCTTCCTGGACTCAGGGGCCAGGAGAAGTAGGGCTCCCCCTGAGCAGCCTGAAATGTATTCCTTGGCTGTTGGCAGGGTGGTGGAGCCCCGGAGAGGCCAGGCAGGTGCAATCACATTTGATAGGCTTTGATAAACTGAAAATCACTGTCTGGTGGTCATTAATAGAATATTTTCAAGGCGGACCTTGACTATGAATATCAAGGAGTTTAACTGTTTTTTTCTTTCCAAATGCTGACTACAATTGCAGTTTTTAAACACATCGTGGATATAAAAAAAAAGACACATTACCTTGTTTTGGCATAGATTTCAATATGAAAGGGTAAGGTAGAAACCAAAAGATTTTAAGTAGGTAGATTCTGAAGCAGTCTCCGAATATTGCTCCAGTCGGAGTAGCAAGAAAAGAAATCCAGATGCCAGGATGCACTAACTGAACTTCTGAACAAACTCAGTGATAATGGAGGTTAAAAACCACATTTGCAACCTGGGCAGAGTGGAACAAATGTTTAAGAAGCCTGTTTGTGGTGTTCTGAATATATGAAAAACCTAAATTTAGAAAATATTAGTAAACAGAAGGACATTAAACAAAAGCTTTTAAATGTCATGGTTCTATCACCTAACTCTGGGAGAGGAGTCAGAGAATGATTCATAAGATTAGGAGATTGACTCACAAGCCTGACCTTTGCTTGTTTCTTTTGAATTAAGTGAAAACTAGAAGGTTTCTGGTGCTGGAGTGACAATATCGTGGTAAGGTTTGGAATACCTATGACAGGTAGTTCGAAATACCAGAGAGAAGGATATGTTTGAATGGTCCAAGGAAATTCAGAGCTGCACTTGGGATGTATCTATCTCTTTCTCATCACTAGCATGGCAGAAAATTTCTCTGGGAAGTAGGAGGAGACCCTCTAAGCCCTTCTCAGTCTGGGAGTTTGAGCTGATAGCTTTTCAATGTCATCAGATATTTTGACACCTGTTCATAATTGCTGTGTTCTACAATTAAACTAGATTTGATATGAGTGAGTTAATTTGCATCTTCTTAGGAAGTGAAGCTCTTTTGCTGACATTTCTTGTGTGTCTTTTTTATCTCAAGGTCTATAGGTAAGATTTAGGCTTCTCAATAACTGGGATAGTAAATATAACAGCAACACTATTGGTCATACATAATTCATTGCTCGAATCATCCAAGAAGGTCCCTTTAGAAATAGACTCCTGATTGCATCTCAAATAAAATGTACTACCTGAAAACTTCTGGCTGGCTGTCTGTTGGGATAGTTGAGACTTCACTGCAAGTTTGCTTGTTTACCTAGAATCTATGCTCCATTCATTGATTTAATCTTTAATCCTTTTACTTATAGACCCTAAAGAGAATAAGAAAAAGCATGGGTTTCTATTAAATGAAAATCCATCTGTATAAAACAAAGGCACACCTGTACTATTTCATATTGGTGATTGTTTATTTTTACAAACCGCCCAAGGGATTAGCTAATCAACATTGATATGATTTGCAGTTTTGGTTTAAGATTGCACTTGTATGGATGTGGCAGCCACTGAATTTGTAGTAGGAATAAAAATATAAACCCATTTCTAGACCATATTGCACAGAACATATAGACTGTCTTTCATTTAATGATAAGAGCAAAAAAGATAACTTTGATTTTAGTTAAATGAAAGATATTTATTTTTTTCTTCTGCCTGGGAAAATCTTTGAAGCCTTTTCTGAAATTCATATGCTTATTCACATTAAGGCTGTTGACATTCATTTGGGAAAAAAACCCGACCAAAATCCCTAAAACCCACATTTATTGTCCTGCTCTTCTGTATGTGCTATTCTTGTTCCTACATGCTGCAATATTTTACTGGTGACTTTTACTGTCAGCTAGGAAAATAATTTGTATGCTACTCACTCACACAACTTTTCTTAGGAAATGTATGCATCTTATCTCTTTAAAGGCCAGAGCAAAGTTCTGAAATAACTGATAGTCTCATTACAGTAACCTACTCTTAAGAACTAGCTGTGATATATAAGATTAGAAATATTACTATTACATCTTCAATAATTTTTTTTCTATTCATACAGGTCCACTTTATACTCCATCCTTTCATACTATCTACAGTAGTTGGAAAGCATTTTAGTATGTTCTACTATGGGTAAACTGGATTTGCACGAGAAAGGTCTTTTGATTCTCCTGTTACTGTAAATATTTTAAAACTGTTTTTCTTTGGGAGTAGGCTAACTGACTTTATAAGGATTCAGAAGATAGTCTCAGATAGAAAAAAAATTGTGTATTAACGCTGTCCCAGGATTTTATTTATACAGTATGACTAACTTGGTCCACATAATTTCTAATATTATTAAGAGAGATTCGTATAAAATTTTGGAGGCGAAAGCCCAATGAAGTGAGTGGTAAAACCCTTGAACAATACCACAAGTTAAATAGAGTTCAAAAACAGGTGGGAAAGAAAAAAGATCAGAAAAAAAAAAAAGTCTTTTTACATTTTCATTACTGAAAAATCCCCTACAGTGTTAAGGCTACCTGCAGGCTTGTTGTACATGTGGCTGCCATAATCATGCCTTAAAATTAAGACAAGTAGTTAAATACAGTCTCTCAAAAGTGATAATACATTTAACTGAGTAAGTTTCTTTACTTTCCTCTGAGTTTTACCAGTGCAGAAAAATATCCTGAGATTTGTGCTTACCAGTGATATTAAAATTCCTGGCAAAGTTTGTAGAGTTGTATCAGCATTTCTGAACAGTTCTTGCATGAAAAATCTGCAAATCATGAATGGATGGACACCACCATTAATAACCTAGAAGATGAAAGAACAAGGTTGTTAATAGCATTTGCAGGGGATGCAGAAGCAAGAAAGTGGTGAGTACCATTTACAACAGAGAGTATATTACAGTGAGATCTGAAATTAGAAATATAGGGAGGGAATCAGGGGAGAATGATAAACATGGCTAGTTGAAGAGGGAGTTAACTGGAGAAAATTGAACAGAAAATAGAAATATGTTTCAGACACAGTATAAAATCTTTAAATAGTGTAAATTGTCACACACTGATGTTGATTTACCATATTAACTCGCTGTGTTTTAGTGCCCACTAAAGTATATGTTAACTGATGCAGTTTCTGGTGTTGGCAGTTGTTGACAATGATTATGGTACAACATGAAGTCATATGCTAAACTTATAAAAGCAGATAAAGTCATTAAATAAAAAGAAATTTTTCAATAAGAGTTACCTTTGCTGTAATTAAAACAAGCTTTCAAAATGCTACTGGAAAGAAAGCAAGGGTGAGCACCATTGAGTTTGTACAGAAAAAATCAATTTATTATATAGCCAAAGAGAGAGGCAGGGGTTTCTGACTTGCAGTGCAAAAAACTGACTGTTTCACATACTTTCTGCACAGGCTGTTTTTTCCTTATACTAAAAATTGTTAATATTTATCTACTACTCAAACTAGCTTTAAGGATAGGAAAATTAAAATCTTGAGGTGATGTAAAATGTCTCTCTACTATGCATTCCTGTTTCTTTGGAAAAAAATAACTCAAATAGCCAGCTTGATGGTGTTGTGTGTATTTCTTTTGAGCACTACTGTTCTAATTCTGGTTCATTTTCACAAATAAATATGCCCACAAGAATTGCCAGACGAAATTTTTCCCCACATTTTCTCCAAGAACAAAAGGCAATTTTTGTTTAGATCCTTTCCTACAGTTAATTAGAACACAGAAATAAAACCACTACATCTGTTTAAGCCAAAATTCTTTCTCAGAGAGTATTGATAAGAGATGATTTAGGGGAACCTGTGGATCTGCTGTCTCTTTGTGGTTCCTTCTGTTTCATCTCCTCCAGCTTCCACAATTGTTACATTATGGATAGTGGACACATCCCTTCCCAGTCTTTTAGTTTTTTCCTATGGATCATTTCTCATTAATTTCTCTGTTTTGGTTTTGAAACTGCTGACACCCTCTGGACTGTCAGATTATACTATGTATTGTGGCAATAAGGTGGAGCCTCAAACCTAAAGCCTATGTTATTTTCTTGGTTTTAAATTGATCTCAATGTAGTTTCCTTTATTTTCCCTCATTTTAGTACTTTTAAAGGATGTTAGAAGCAGTGATCCATACTGAGGAATGAAGATGCTGCATTCCCGTTTGGAGACTTGAGTGGAGAACTGAACATTTACCCCAGAGACACGAGCACACGTGTACAGAGGACACTGGTATGGCCAAAGACTGCTGCCACCTCCAGCAGCACCTATGTACAGAGCCAGCATCAAACAGAAGCACACATAGCCAGATCCCTGTCCTCCATGCTGGGAGAGATAGAAGGGCACTAGGGCTGGTGCTCACACAGCTCACACAACACTCCCCAGATTGCCAAGTACATGAACATTCTTGGATACCCCCAGTGACTCTGTGTGCCCTGTACCCCTGCAGGTCAGGCCCCCTCACCTGCCTATGGGTCTCCTGCTCACCAACGGGTGCAGCTTGGTGCTCACTGGAAAACAGTACACAGACACTCATCTCACAGGCATCCTGTGCTCACAGGTCCCCTCAAATACCTTCCACCTACTTGATACCCCTGCCTGACCCCAGGATCTTCTCCTTGCTGCCTAGCCCAGCTTAGGGTTTGCTAGCAAAGGACACATGCACTCCGCCCAACTTAAGGAAGATATAGAAACTTGTCCCCCATAGCAGCCTGTACCAGGCACACAGATTGTGACCCATAGTCCCGCTCCAGGCACCACCATTGAGCCTCTGACTTCCTTCGTGCCACTCCCTCCTGGAAGGTGTTTTTGGGACACACATGGCTCCAGCCCTAGTGGCCAAGGCCCTCCTACCTGCTCCAGAAGCTGGCACTGGTGTGAGACCTGCTTACACCTCCGGTCTTAATCCAATAGCTGGCATTTAGTCCACCCCAGCAGTAGGTGGCACTTGGTCATTGCACTGCATGTACACATGGGATCGAGTGAAATTACTCAGGGGTATATTAGAAAGCATTTAATGAGAACACAGGACAGAATATGGTTGACAGGGGCAGGGATCAGTCAGGTGATGATACTGACCAGCCACATTTTACATGTAACTGTCCCCTTTTATATTCTGTGGTTTCTATTCTCCACTTTGTTACTCCCAATTTCCTTCTCATGCATGTTCCTGCATCACTTTGCATGGTTTCACTGACCCCCCTCTAACAATCCTCAGGTTTACATCCTTATCAGTTGCAAAGCCCTGGTTTGCCTGTATTTTCTTGATTACGTGCCAAAAGTAGTGTGACTGGCAAGGTTTGTTACTTGTCTTTGTCTCCATTAGTTTTGTCTGTCAAATATCAAGTCTGTGTCTCTGTGTATTTTGTCCTTTTTTCTTGATATTAAGGGACAAGGTCCATGATCAGATAGTTTCATGGAAATAAACATTCTAACATTCTACCTACCCTTATCAATTAGTGTGACTGACCAGGTTTGGTTCTTACTACTGCCTCCCTTATCATTTGTCAGCCAGGTTTGTGTCTTTTTATGTTCTTGTTTATGCCTTCCTCCCCTTTGATCAGATACCCTTGAAAGGGCAGACACTTTCTCCTTCCCCATACCCTAACAAGTATGACAAAATTTGGAGAACCACTATTTCTTGCTCCATTTATTTATTATCTTCTTGATTTTGTAAACCATGAACTCATGCCCTTATTTAATTCTCTCAAATTACCAAGGAGCCTTTTGACTGCTTCTTGGAAAGCAGCTACTTTCTTCCTTTTTTTTTCCCCCTCTTTTCTCACTAACTTTATTCTAAACGTGACAAATTAGGAGTGGAAAATCTGAAACTACATCGGTTTTGGTCAATGTTTTTCTCTTCTTGTCACATTCTATCAGGGATGGGTGGAGAACAATACTTACCATACTACTATGTTTGTCCATAGGGCTTGACAAGAATTTCATGCCTCTGTTCTCTTATAGAACCATGAAGTACAGCTTCATACAAAGCAATGCTTTCTGTTTTATTGTGGCTTAGCCAAATCAGGTTTCTGCAACCTCCTTCTTCTAGCTGCCTTCTGAAATTTCTGCTTCCTTTTTGTCTCTCCAAGGTCTGGTGCTGCTTTTTCCTCACTCTTCCTTAGCACTGCTCCTTCCTGGCACTACCTGCAGAGCTCTAAAACCTATACCACTGCCTCGTTTTACCTGTGTTCTTGCACTCTTCCCTGCCTTGACTACACTCCTTGATAGCCCGAGCTAAAGGCCCCATCAAAGTTTACTGGGTGAACCCCAAACCTCTCTGTGTCTCTTCTTACTTTTAACACTTGGCCCCTATTTTTTTTTCTCAGGAGAGGATGTATTCAATGAAAGCCCAAAACCCGCACAATATATTAACTACAGATTGAAAATCTCTTAAATTGCTGCAGTGTTCTTGAAAAAGCTAGTATGAAACACAGCGTGCCGGATATTCCTCTCAGTAATCTAACCTTGGCAAATCATTGATAAGAAAATATTTCACTGAAAAAACCCCTATTTGTAACTACTGGAAGAATTGAGATTTAGCAGGGAAAACAAAGACAAAAGGAGTCAATTTGATGTGGATTTTGGTAGAATAAAGAATGGAGAAGTATTTCTACTTTTTTCTATTGTAAGTGGATGATTTATTGGGAACATTTTTTAAGACTGAATACATACAAAACATAAAGGCTGCCAGTGGAGCAAGCAGACCTTTAAGCTGAAATATGTCAGTCGTGCTTTTCTAAAGAAACAGACAAATGAGCTAAAATATGCCGTGTCCCAGTTCACAAGAGAAGCTAAAACAAACAGGTTGTTTTCTCACTCCTGTAAACAAATCTGTTCAGTTTATACTTGAATTTATGAAAAATCTATATGCTAAGAGAGGCTGGGATTTGGTCACAGAACTGGGACAGGAAAACATAGCAGAGAAAAATATCTACATGCTACCTACAAATAAGACAAAGACTTTAAACTGTATGAAAAAAACCCCAGAAACTATGGAAATTTATAAAACTTGTCAGAGTAGCAAGAATGATCTGCCAATGAAATTATCTTCATAGAAGAGAAAGACTTATATTCATTACTTCTAGAAATTCAACCAGTTTTGAAATTGTGATTGAAGCATATTGAAGAGAAAGACATTATTGTAGAACTGATTAATGTATATCAGGTTCCTTGCTGCTATAACAATTTTGGAAAAGATTTAAGAATCCATACTTCAAGATGTAAACATTTTCTGAAATAAAATACTTCTTATGATTGTAAGCTAACAGTACCAGTAATCAAAAAGCAACTCAAGAGCAGCTTTTTTGGGTAAGATGTCTTTATCAGACCTGTCATTGAGAAGTTGTCTCCATGTCAGAAAAACTGACAGAATTTTTCTAAGACATATACAAAATGTCAGCTTAAAAAACTCCTTTCTGAAGACCAGAAACAAGGATAAGAATGCACCTATGTAGGTTATACTGAATATGACATTTTTCAAAACATGAGCTCAAGCTACATATTCAAATGGGAGACCCAAGGAAGATGGTTCATAAGGTTGTTATGGAGAAAACAGTACTCAAATGGGTCAGCAGGAATGGAAAGGATACTTTTATTCTGCAAGACAAAAAAGATATTATATATATCACTGTGGCTGTAACACAAGCTGTTTATTAAACGTATCTCTGAGTAACTAAAAGAAAATTCCATCAAAGTAGGATGGACTATGTCACTATATGAACCCCTTAATTTTGTACATTTTCTTCTTCATGTTGGTGTTTGTTTTTTAGCATTTTCAAAATACTTTGGCTGCAGTTCACAAAACCCCAATGAGTTACTGGTTTGAACTAGATTTTCTTTCTTCTTTTCCAGGTTAGAATCTGGTAAACCTTCCATGGACAGACAAGAGATTTATCTTAAAGAGAATTTTACCTGCATAATTGTATTATGATCAATAATCTGAAGTTATTTTTTAAAAAGTTAAGCAGCTTTGGCTTTGTTATCTTCCAATTCCATGAAAACAAAAAATTTAGGAGTAGTGTAAAATTTTGAAATAGTCTATTGATTTTAAAATTATGAATATCTATTTTGAAATATATAAATGCTCATAAAGTAACCATTTGAGAATCATTCTGGGAGCAATAAGAATTTAGTGTTGTTACCAGTTCTTCTATTAGGCATTACAAAGTAAAAGTAAAGTAATTTTTGGAACTTTGATATAAAGCTTTCAACACAGTTTGACAACACTACAAAGTGTGTAATATTCTTCTTATTAAAAAAAATTGCTTTGAAAAATGCTGTATTCTTGTGAAATTAAAAAAAATGCTAGTGACTTTCAAGATGCTTTTGAAAAGTTCACAAAATAGAAGAAAAACACAATATGAAATATCAATTGAAGGAGCTAACAGCTGCTATGTGAACTGTATGCTTAGTACATTGTTAAAATTGCAACCCAAAAACTGTAAACTCTAAGAAACCTGAACTTTTTTAGAAAATAAATCCTGTATCTTATGTGATTTAGACAGTGTAATCAATGGAAAAGTCATTGTCATTAAAACATGACAGTATGATTCATAAAGTGCAGTACTTTATGGAGCAATCAATGATTTATTACAAAGATATCTTCCCTGGCACTCTGTGGCAATTAGTAGGAGTTAAGATGAACAGGGTAGCCGTATCTCACTGTTAAAAATTTGAAGTAATTATTGTAAATTTGAACAGAATGTTCATAACACAGAAATTTTAAAGGCTCATAACTTGGTCAGATTTACTTGGGTTGATGAATACAGAAATAATTAAACCCATGATTCAAAGTATGTAGGAATTGTAGTTTCCTGTAAGAAAAAACTACTAAGCAAAACATATTTTTAAAAATCCAGCACCCCACACCCCTAGAATAAGGAGATTCCATCTACTCATCTGGAAGAGAGGGAATCTGTTTCTCAAAATACATTATTCTGAACATCTGACTAAGTCTACTACTGACCGATAAGACCACCCTGGAACATAACTGTGGTTTTAGCAAAACCACTTTTTTATTGTCTAGTTAAGATTTCCTTGCATTTCACCTTAACTTGTAAGTTAATTTGTGTGCCATCATCTCCGTTATCTGTAATGTTTAGCGATGTTTCTAAAAAATGCTTCATTTTAATACACTTTTACACACAAAACCAGAATTAATGGAAATATAAATTCACGAAAATCAACATGGAGCTAAATTGAGTAAATTTGTGAGAGGCATATCAATAAATGATCAAAGGAGAAAAGGATGCAATAAGAAAATTTTCACAGGGTCTGAAATAGATCACTTTATCCATAATTTTGCAGTCGCATAATTGAAAGAAGAGTAAATTTTTGCAATCAAGATGATGAATATTTTTTTCTTATCACTAATTATGTGTAGTTGAACAAGAGCAGGAATTGATGCAGTATAACTCAGCCAATTGTGTCTGATTACAAGTTATTTATTTAGTTGGGTATATTTCAATAGAAAAATATTTTTTTCCTGTGGAGGATTTTTGAATGTTACTATAAACTCTGGAGGTACACAGGCATAGGATGAAAAGAATCAGACATAAATTAGTGCACCAGGAATTCTGTTTAGATATATAGATATTAGGTATTTATAAGGACACCCACAACTCCTCCAGACAAACTGTTCCAGTGTCTCACAGCCTTTCTCTCCTCTCCTCTCCTCTC
>VZRQ01000461.1:438037-509066 GCA_013397975.1 Machaerirhynchus nigripectus
TTCTTTGATTTGACTTCAAGCTGCATTTACAAGAAACTGAAACATTCCTACAATAATGAGTTGGGGGTTTCCAAATACCCCTGTATGCACAACACGGCTTTATAAAATATGATTTGCTGTTTCAGACCTGCTCTTCATCCCTGCAAAATGATTTGAAAAGCATTCTTCCATAGAATTAGAGGAAAATCTAAGAGCATATGTATTTATACTGAAGTAAAAAAAATACATTGCTTTGGGCTATGCTCGTAGTGAAACTTTTAAGTCTTTCCATCCTCTATCACAAAGAATTTCTTTGTGGTCAAGCTGAAGCTGACATATCCTATTCAGAGGTGTAAAGGTCAAAGGCAGAATTATGAATACCAAATCTCTCATTCTGAAAACAAAGCAGAAAGGTAAATAAGAACGAGAAGAGTGAGATTAAATTTTTATGTGGATTTTTGTTGAAAGTGGGTAACTGGAACACAAAGATGTAAAGCCCTAACAAAGCATGTAGTCAGGGGAGTCAAACTTGCTTTTTGCTGTTGGTTGCTCTGAAATTTTTGTGCTTTAATCCTCTACCTAATAAACAATGCAGACTTGGAAAAAATGTCAGAAATCTAATCTTACATCAAAAAAATTGAGATGTATTTTGACAAAAAGTTCTGTACCTTTGTCTTGATACATCTTTTAGCATGGCATTCAGCATGTTCCTCCATTTCAATAGTTATCCTTCACAATAAAGAAAATGTGCTTATTTTAAGACAGAAATTTTAATATATTTAGTTTCCTTTTGAAAATTTACTCCACATTCTTATAACATTTTTGCCATTGCCAGGCTTTCTTTTCCAAAATCCTCCGATCTCAAGGATAGACAAAGTCAATAATTCTGAAAAGCCTTCCTGCTTGGAGCTTCTACTATCATTTTTTTTGGGAAGCATAAATACAGAAACCATAATTATATGGCTTATTATTAATTTAATTATACTAATTATATCCTTATAATAAAGACACCTTCAGCTGTCAAAAAAATTCAGAAATGTATTGATTTGCTTAAGCTAACAAAATAATATCCAGAGCTAACTGGCATGATAGTTACCATTCATGTTCTATGACCTCTGCAGAAGCACCTTTTTTGTAATGACATGGTCCTTTGGAATGATAGGTTGCTGATACTGTGACTAAAATATTGCAGAAGAGTGATTGTAATGCATGCCAAAATTAGAGGAACAACTTAGTCTTACTTTTTGTAAAAACTGCTTTCTGACAGCTTTCTGCCAGTTATATATAATATGCTGTCATCCTGTTATGTTCAATATTAGTTCACCTGGGCCAATATGTGTTAAATCAATGTTATCCCAAAATGTCAGCTCACTTCATTTAAAGTTCTGAGGCTACTTCAATCAGTTACAGCAGCGTGGTTTAAGGAGACTTGACTGATGTTTTAAAGCTCTGAATTGTTCAGGTTTGCGTTTAAATATGCCCCTTTCTCCTTTTTGGCTTGACTGCTTAAAATGGTCTTTGTAAGCTGTAGATGCACTCCAATGTGTATGTTACTTGTGAAAAAGACAGCAACAGTCTAGGTTTCATCAGCTAACCTTAACCTCACCTTAACCCATCTATTTAAGTTTAAATTTATATTACTGAAAAAGTGCTCCTTGACTGCCTCTTAAAATACAGCCTCATGTTCCTGATGAACAGAAGCAGACTGGCATAAGATGTGGACTATGACTCAGTCACCTTGTATTGTTGAGGCACTTCACATCAGTTTGCATTAAAGCACATACGTCAGCTGGTGTTCAAAGGGAGATTCTTCTGAGTATTTTACTCATAAATGCATAAGCAACAGGCAATCACACAAGCATTGACCTCAACCAAACTGGCACTGTTCATAAACTAAGAGAACTACTGCTGTCATCCATTATCCATTAAATACTCTTCAGTGTTCTCAATTGCTTTTTCAACATCTCCCATTTTCATTCTCTTTTGATGGCACCTGACCAGCACTAGGAAATGCAGAGCTTTATTCTGGCTCATGAGTGTGAGCTCATGAGTGTCAGGCACTCACACTGAAACCAGTAAAGATCTGTGAAAAGCAGGTCCACATCAAGGACTTGGAAGAAGAGGTTCTTAGTACTGTTAAGAGACCTTTGTCCAGTCACCTGTGGTGAGTAGATCTCTGAGAGAAATCATATAATAATAATTTTAATCTCAAGAACAAAACTAGCTGTGTTTCCTGGCCCCACTGCTGTAGCAGTTATCATGAGTTACTTGAAGTTAGCATAGCTTTTGGCATGAGCTGATGAACTTTGACTTTTTGCTGTAACAGAAGTAGATGAAATATGGTAAAAACCTGTTGCAAACAACAGAGTAGTTTTGGTGTGCTTAAGGAAATATGTAGACAAAGAACACACATGGTCTGCTGGACATCAACATGTCCAGAAGTTACCTGAACAGGAGGATTGGGAGCACTGACAATGGCTGCAACAAATCAGAATAAAAACAGTGCAATTGGAGAAGGCAAGAACCCATGGCAAGCTATTCTGTACTCAAAGGCACTTAAGAATAGTAGAGGTAACTACGAAAAAGATATTGTTGAGGAGCCCAATGACACTCCCCAGGATTCAGGGCTGTGTATCTAACCTCCAGGAAACACAGGTCCCCACAGCCCTGGACTATACTCTGCAGCACTGACACCACTGCACTGACCCACATGACCTTCCTCCTGGCTGCACTGTCTCACAGGCTGGAGAAGTCATACAGTTAGTGAAACCGCACATCTGTGATGCAAGTGTTTTGGTATATAAATCCATTTAGCCACATTATCTGGTCTTAAAACTTCTTCAGAGAAAGACACTTCTCCCTTCTTGTTTGGAAGAACAGAAGTTTAACTATGTAGACAGCTTCTTGGAGCAGACTAGCCATGTTTATAACCAGCAAACACATCTTTGTTCTTGTGTTATCATTGTCCTCTAACTGAAATGTTTCTTCTCCCAGAAAAGAGATAATTTCATTCTCTCTGAATCTTGATGGGAAAACCAAATTCTCTGCTAGCACTTAGAAGGGTCCAATTGTTTTGCTCCCTTTGTGTGACAGACACTTCATCTCCCTCCTGGAAATATTCCTGGTAATGCTTCCTGATGGCCTTCTAGTTAGAATTAATCTCTCTGGATATTACCAACAAAAAATATAGTCCTGTATTCCTGTATATTGTATAATGGTATTCATATTTTTTTCTATTTGAAATAGTTGCCCTGATACAGCCTTGGGGTTCTTTTTCATGATCACATCAGATAGCCAGATTTTACGTTCAATGTTGAGCTTGAGGTTTATAACACATCCTTGTTGACCTTTACAGAGACACAGTTTTTATTTTGCACTATTAAATGTCATTTTATTCCCATTTTTTAATGTCACCTTGCTGGTAGTCTGACCCTAATATGTTTAGACAGTACTTTCAAACTCTGAGCCATTCACAAAGTTTGTTAGTTGCCAATTTTTATCTCAGAGTCACTAATGAAAAGAATCTTAATCACAAACACCAAGATATGAAAATAATCTCACTCCAGTTATCTTTCCTTTAGTCCATGTTTCATGATCTTGGTTTTAGCTTGGAATATGAAAGTAATGGAAATGTGGTCATCATGTTAAAACATGAAGAAGGAACTGCAAAGTTTTGATTTAGTTCTTCATATAGTCTTTTCTAGTAGTTTTATGTGTCAATTGTAACTAACTGTGTATTTTTATGTATTTTATTTAAAATTAAATACATTTCAATATGTGAAGCCTTTTCAGATAAGCAGAGATGAACTTCTGCTTTTGTTTTATATCTTTTTGTAGTAGCAAGGGGGAAAAAAGGGCAAAAAAGAAAAAAGAAAGGCAAATGAAATTGAAAGCAGTCATTAAAGTGGATCATTGTATTGTGAAAACAAAATTGTTTTGTGAGTGCAGCATTTTTTTTTCTCTGCAAAATAGCAACAGTAATTCTCCTTTTCTTTTAGTGTCAGTACAAGTCCAGGGAGACAATGTCATGTCAAACTGATGGGAAATTATTTCAATGCAACTATGCTATGGGATATTACCGTGTCAACACAATGTTAAAAGGATCTAAGTAAAAAACCCAACAATTTGGAAATCCAATAATATGTCAATCTAAAGGTTTCAGATGTAGAGGTTCAAAGATTGCCTTACATTGACGAGATAATAGAATGGTATCAATGCAAATTATACTTTTATTTAAAAGCAGAAAATTAAATCAACACCATATTAAGAAACATCATGTAAAAGAGCAATAAAATTACAGCTGTATTCATCATCCCTTAAATAACCTGCTGTCTATGAACTAAGTAGATAATTAAGAACAAGTGTTTCATTTTATGTATTCTAAGCAAAGTATTTGGAACCTGCTGAAGGTTAAGCTAGCCAAACCCAGTTTCTGGAGTAATACCTCTCAGGAGCTGTCCTGACAAGATACTTGAATTTCCTAAATGGAATGTGGAAAGAAGCCTGTTCTGTGTGGTCCAAAGCAGAAGGAAGTTATTATGACAATATTAAAATTAGTCCCGTACAATAATATGTCAGTCTGGGCTGTTTCTGGCCCATTTTCCTCCTAATCCATTCTAAATTCCATTCTATGGAATTAGATATGGAATTTAGATTCCATAGAATCTAAAATTTTATGTCAGCCCTCTAGGAAAAAAAAAAAGGAAGAATATAAATCTTTTTAATAATTTTGGAAAGCCTCCTTCCTCTCCATGCTCTGCAGGGAGGCTTCCGCACTCCAAGCTCCCCCTATGTCATCACCAAGTCTGTTTACTTTTGCTCTCAAAAAACACGTGCTGTGACATGGTTTCTGCTGAACTGCTCATAACAGTCCCTCTGACACACCTTATAAATTCTGTTTGCTTGGACACAGACAGATTGGAGAATTTATTTCTTTTTCATTGCTGCTTTTGCTTCTGCTTCCTCTGTCCCCTTTCTTTTTAATGCCTTTTTACACAACACTTTATATCAGATTGTGTTGTAATGTGGTGCTGTGACTTCCAGTTTAACCTTACTCCTCTTAACATCTGGATAAATATGCAATTAGTGTCTCCCTTTAATTCAAGCCAAATGTTATCTTCATTAACTTTTATAAGTATTAAAGGAACAGGAGAAAACTGCTGCATGTAAAAAGCTGCAGCTAAAAAGAATGAAATCCACACTCTTACTAAATCTTTGTATTAGTAACTTCACAGTTTAATATCTTTGAATCCAGGACAGAACTGAATTTTGTGAGTTTTTTTCAGATGTTTTTTGGTATCAATTTTTGTGCATGCAGAAAGATGCATGCATAGGCCAAAGAGTTTTCTGAGCATGTAGAATTTCTTTGAAAATAGGTGTTCTACTAGTTAATTCTTTTATAAGAGTGAATTGGAAACAAGAGCAAAGCAGAGTGCCCACCTTGCACTCATTTGCTAAAAATAAAATACTATTTCACCTCTTCCTTAAAGTAAGAAATTTTATTTTAACATGTTAAAACCAAAAATAAAAACTTTTTCTAAGCCTTTTTGGAAGTGATTCAAATATTTTAAAGGGTAATCTTTCAACTGTTTGCATAACAACAAACCCCAAAATACTGGCAAATTTCAAAATCATTATGACTATTTGAAAATAGCTGAAAGAAGTACAAGCTATACAATTGAGGAAATCACACAGAACAAATTATTCCTACTAGGTTAAACTATACAATATAAGGAAAATATTGTTATGTAGTTTAGAGGCTGTTGTGAGAATTTTCTGACTAATATTTTCCTCTCTACTTCTAGAATTATTTTTTAAAATTTTGATAATTCCAAAAAACCAATTAAAGTAGAGAAAAGAAAGGTGGTGTCACTGAAATCTAATAATTTTAATAGCATATGTTGAAAGGGTACCTATAATTTATTTCTAATCAAATATTTTAGTTTTGATCTGCTGTTATGAAGGAAAGAACCAAAAATCTTTTTCAGCAATGCAGCACTCCGAAAGAAGAAGCAGAAGTTTTAGAAAAGCAATTATTATGAATCAGTTAATCTTAATTTTGAAGCACAGCCTACAAGTTGAAATCTGTTTCTTTTAACTTAATGTGAATACCAAGGAGAAATCTGTAAAATGTTTTCTGATGTCTTTTGTGTTAAATATTAGTCTCGGGAGTCAGAGAAGAATGGGACATGCATGGCAAGCTAAGTATTTTCTCCACGGACTTATTATCCCAAATTTGTTTTGTGAGATGCTAGAGTTGGGCAAAGATGTCTGAAAGTGAGGTTGCATTAGCACTTATTATAGGAATGGATCACAGTTTCTTCTTCTAGTTGCTGGCACCATGTCGGTGATTGAAATTCAGACTGAATCTGAGTCTGGATCTGGTTCCTGGATCTGAATCTCCAATCTGGATCGTTTATTCAAAGGAACAAGCTGGTTTTATACACTTTCCCAAGACACAGCACCTCCCTTCATGGTAACTCTCACCACACAACCCATCCCGTGCTGCCACATCAGCAATGCACCTTGTAAATGTCCTCTTGTGGGGTGCTCATGCACTGTTCACTGGTCTGTCAGCTTCCGGCAGGCTGCTCTCTGTAGGGGTCTGCTGAGTGACACCTCCTCCCCCCAGGGTCTGTGCTACCATGTGCTACCTTGTGCTGCCACGTGCTTATCTTTCCCCATAGCACCACTCCCCTTAGATTTGAGTTTTTTGTATTATTACATCAGTGTATTGCTTTTGCAGTCAATAATTAACTTTGCTGTTAAAAAGTTTTCAGCATATGCTTGAAATAATTAATGTTAATTGCTGCATGAGCTTTGAGTGATCCACCAGGAATGAGTTAGTTCCAAAAAGAACATTTTCCATCTGAGTACACAGTCATTAAATACATTAATCTACTAATCCTTATACCTTTGTGCTGTTTCCCTTTTCTTCTGCCAAGAAAACAACAAAAAGAAGAATTGGGCCAGAATAGCTGTTGATCTTGATTTTACAGGGAAGAATTCAGAAGAATTTTTTTTAAAACTTAGAATTTACCAAAGGTTAATGGTAAATAATGTCTATATTTGTGAAAAACTAAGAAAACCCAGTGCTTTTATATTTTTAAATAAGGAATGTTATGTTAGTAATTAGCTGGAAAATTTGAAGGGTTATATTTAATTTGCCCCAGTGTGATACTGTGCATTTCAGTGGATGTCCAAAACTAAACTTCCTAGTGCAAACAACAGGAGAGGACTGGGTAGGACTGCAATCACATGTCAAGGGCCTTCAGGCTGAAACAAGCTTGTGTGTCTCGCCTACAACTGTTGTTGTTGGGGGCTGTGTTCCAGTCTCAGCCACCAGCTCTCCCGATGCTGGTGGACTGTTGGACCTCAGCCTCTGTGAACCTCTCACCCAGCAATTCTGCTGGGCCATGCCCTTGGAAGCACAGTGGGGAGAGACCAGCCATGAGGGATGCTTGGAAGAGAGCACACAGCACCTATTCCCCGCAGTGATGGAGCAGCATCTGGAGTCCTCTGTGTGTTTTGATAGCTGGGAAGCAACTCTTGTCTGGAGCACACCACCATCCTGAGTGCATTGTCAGTTCTGCAACCAGGGCTCAAGGCAGAAAGCTAATGGTCAAATCACACCCTCTTCATCCTTCCAGCTACCCATGTGTCAGAAGTCTTTCCAAAGTGCATAAAGGACTTGGTATTTCTTATTTCATGTTAATGGTTGTCTGCAGATTATATTACCTAGTAGTATGTGTAAGGTTTTAATATCTGTAAGCCTAAAGCTCAAGAAAAAATGTGGCCTGATAATTTGTAAGTTTTTTGGGTTTTAGCAGGTCATTTCTGAAATTTTGTAATAAACTCAGCAGTTAAATGCCCAGTGCAGTCACAATGATATTAGCTGGGAGAAAATGACAGCAATGTTTGCTCAGAGCTATTTTCAGACTTCAGCTTTTTCTTGAATTCTTAACAGAAACTATGTTTCTCCAAATCCACAACTGGAAATTTGTATTCCCCTTGAGTCATGTCCTGGTGTGAACTTTATAAGCCTAGGCTTTTCAGGAAACTACAGATATGGTTTAGTGGTGGATGTCACAGTGGTAGGTTAATGTTTGGACTCAGTGATCTTAGAAGTCTTTTCCAATCGAAACAATTCTGTGGTTCTATTATTCAATTCACAGAGATGAATACTGAGCAATTTCCAAAGTTACCTACTGAATTTGACCATAACAACTTATGGAGATGATTGGTATCGCAGTCTGGAGGCTGCACTGTTCATTAAGTCCAAGCATTGCTACTGGATGCCTTTTCTTTTGATGACAATTTCCACGAAAATGTTAATTTCTGAATGTACTTTATCTTAAAACTATATTAGATTTTTCATGAAACCAACAGGACAGTGGAGAAATATTTTGATAGTCTTGGGTTCACAGAATAATTATAGACAGATAATAAAGTCTATACACTAAGACAGAAATTTAGAAGGACACAATGTTTATAGGATTTAAAAAATCTTTAAAAAATACTTTAATTCATAAAGAATTTAAAAGTTATTTTCTGTGTCGTGTTGAAATATTTTAATGCAGATTGTAATTAAATTATGACACCTCAAAGTGAAAGCTATCTCAGACAGAGGTAATTTGGGTATAATTTCATAAGCCAGGCCCTATGGCATATACTGGAAAAAACCAAAAAGACGTAAATTGCAATTGCATATTAAAGCAAACAAACAAACAAGCACTTAAAGGTTTGCTTAAACTTAGTATATAATGAAACCACAAAATTCCATGTGCCCTGAAAGAAAATCTAGTCCACAGAACACACCATAGGAGCAAGCCAAAAGAATGGGTGGGTTTTTTAATGTTTGGACATGTCAATGTCTGGTTTAAATTCATTAGGAATACCTAGGGAAAGGGATCATCTGCAACCTGAGAACATGATGCTTCAACTTCACAAGAAGACTGTGTTTTCAATAAGATACAGAAAAAAGGCCGAGGGTTTTTTAAAATTCTTTTCCTCAACTAGAGTATTATTTTACCTTTATAAGTCAATCTTAGAAGAAAAAAAATCAAGCACATATGTACTGTTTTTTCTTAACCGCAATTAACTTAAAGTTACTTGGTTGATTGCTTGCTATTGTCTCTGTTGTACCCACAGGAATGACTCACACAAAGCTGATGCAAACGGTTGTGACAAACAAAAAAATTACTTTCTCCAGCAGTATGTTCTGACTGTCTAGAACAAATGAAACAGGAGTGAATTTAACCCCCTACTCCAGTCACTGTAGCTGAACTGCAAACATAGGCTCGCCTGCTTCTGTGATTTGAGGGATGATGTAAAAACCACATTGGTGAAGAATCAAATGAATGTTTGCTCTGTGGTTATGCAGGATTGCTGCAGATTGTGTTGGCCTTACATGTCCCCATCCAACTTCAATGCACCCATTCTTTTTAATCCATGGTGTATCTTTCCATAGTAAATTAAAAAACAAACAAAGAAAACAACCCCCAAACAAACCAAAACAAACAACAACAAAACCCCAAACCAAGCCAAATAAGAAAAAAAAAACAAAACAAAACCCCAGAAACAGCCCTCTTCCCCCAGCTAAAAACCTAGAATTTGATGATGGTGCATCTCTTTTCTTTTCAATTGCAATCCCAGTGAAATATGTGCCACCAGTTAACCCTCAAGGACAATTTTATCAGATTTTTAAAGGTTTGCATTACAGACCTTCTTTAAGCTTTGGACATTGCCATGATGTACTATTTTGCTTTCATTTGTTTCTGGTACTGTTAAGTATTGGTAAAAGCTTTCTACACATTTTGTTCCAAATTTAATGAAAATCAAATTTGGAACTTGACTGGATATCTCCAGAGGTCTCTTCCAATCCCAATAATTCTGTGAAATTATTTTCATCATTTAATCTTTAACAAAAAATATAAAAGAATTTCTGTGCATTTAAAAAAAATTTATATTAAAAAATGTGCAATTAATTGAAATTGTAGTTGAAATAATTTGATATGGAAAAAATATAAAAACATTCAGGTAAATATACTTTGAAATTTTAATTAATATTTTCTTTTGTTTGTGTTTAGTTTCATTGTCTGTGTTTGTCTTGATAAATGGGTTTTTCACTTGTCAAAGCATGGGTGTTCCTGTCCAAATATATATTCTTCCAAACTGAACTCTGAGTGAAATATGATATAATTGATTCTACTTTCATGTTCTGGGCACTTTTTTCTCCTTTTGAACTTATCCTGTGCTATTAAACAGTCAAAAGAAAACTTACAGGAATAATTTATTTTACTCTCAATAGTGCACATTGAACCTGGAGGCATTTTGGTGGCACATAAATTGTACACAATACAATAGACAATGGCAGTAGGTCACTATCCTCTCAAAAGAAACTCTAAAGAAAATGAGGTGATTGTAACATCAAGTGGGCAATCAGTAAATCTTACAGTGAGGCTACAAATATTAAAGTTAAAATGTTACAGTGAGGTCTTGTCTGCCCTTGAGGTGACAAAGAGGTTGTAACCACTGGGTGAAGCACTTTGAAATACTAGTAAATTACTTCATGATCACATCCAAATGTGCTTGTTCTCCTTGGCTTGTTTTTCTACAACTGTGCGTTTTAGCTTACTCAGAAAACCTGTTGTTTATGACTAGGTTTCTTTCTCAGAAGACAGACTGATAAAAACTTTTGGAACTGCTGGCTTTGACAACTTCCCCATTAAAAAGCCCCACTAAGAGAAGGATGACTTTTCAGTATTTTTCTTCAAGTGTAATATTTTATTTAATTAAGATTTTTTTTTAAAATCTAGGCTCTCTTTAAAGTCTTCAAAAATTTGAAATATAAATTTTGATTAAAATCAATATTTGTATGTAAATAAAAAATATTTATTGTATTTTTAATGTTGAGGAGAAACAGATTTGGACTTTTTTAATTCTGAAGAAATTCATAAAGTTGCTGTACTGAGACTTTGAAATCAGCAAGGATGTTTACTCTCTGGAAGAACTGGACAGCAAAACATGAGGAAGAATTGGACATAAATTTTCATAACATCTCATACTGCCGAATAAAACCAATAAAACCATGACTCATACATGCTGAGACATGATTTCTCACAAAATAAAAGGCCAAAAGCATGTAGATGTTTTCATTGTTCTGAAAACTATAGAGCAATTACATGAGCCATCTCAATCAATATAATCCTTCATTGTTGTAGAATAAAAAAAATCCAAATAGTCAACTACCTGCAAAGTTCTGAGTGAATTATTATGTGGGAATAACTAATGCTACACAGAAAAAGAAAAATTATCAGGGATATGGCTAATCATCTCAATAATTTTTCTCTGTCTTCAGTCCATTTGGATAGGTTTCTGGCAGGGATTCTCAAGAAAACAGCCTGTGACTTCTCTTATTCAATATTCTTTTTAGGATGCATCTTTCTGCAGATAGTCTTTTGATATGAAAAAACCCACTATTTTTGGTGGCTTGTGGCACAGTAAAAGCTGAAAAAATAATGTTTGGTATTAAAACAGAAAGAAGGGAAGGCAGTAAGAGAAGAAACTTCTGGGAAACTCTGAAGATCTTTAAAATGAATGTTATAGCTGTACAACTGCAACAGAATAGAAAGATTGAAGATATTTACGGAGATGATACAGCAATAGAAAAGGCTTAGCAAGACCAACATGCCTGAGTTTACAAAGACACTGATGAGCAACATACAACAGGTCTAAATTAATCAATGTTGGTGTAATTCACCTTTTTGTGAATAATTCATGAACGAGTCAGTTTTTACTCTGAAAGGTCTTGTGTTTTCTTACAAAAGCATGTGGAAAATACAATGATATCTCACTGTCTTTGTTACCTACTCTCAGGAGCCACCTATTAAAAGTCATATGGTTAAAAAACGAAGTAGGAAATACTGATAATGTATTCAGAAATATGTCAGAAAGAACAATTTACTTTTCATCAGAAGCTATGAATTGTGTAATTTGAAAAAGCAAGGGTAGGTTATGCAAATATGTCTTTTATTTTTTTTTGCAGCCATCATAATATTGTTAAAATTCATGACAAACACATCTAGCCAATAAGAGCATCAATTTTTATATTTTACTCAATTTAATGTATGAGTGCTTTTTATTACTGTTTTAATGATGACATGATTTAATATATATGGGCCCTTCTTTGTAATGCATTTGCTTGTCTATTTCCTTTTTAATATAATTTGATCATATTGTGTAAAAGATATTATAAACATTATGCCAAAGCATTAATGTCATGGGTAGAATAATGCCAATTTTTATTAAAATGTTATTAATGCACATTTATTTTAATTTATATTATTCTTTACAGAAAGACCTCTGGAATATTAATATCTCTGCTTAATCTTTACATTACACCAGTGTATAGTAGAGTATTTCAGATGTTAATCAGAGAAGTTATTCAAGTTGATTTAAAAAAATATCTTCTGACTCAAAAACCGCCCCCCCGTTTCAACTTCCAAATTTGTTCTATATTGAATGGTAGCAACAGCTCAGGGAAATGAAAATGATGCTTCAAATTAGGTTGTTGAAAAAAGAGTTGAAAGAGTGAATTTCCTATTCATTTCGTGGTAGCCATCTAATTCTTTGTGCCAAAAGGTTTGTAACAGCAACATTCATCATGCTTGATATTGATAAATTTATCCCATGTATGGAAAGATTACACATAATTGACAAAATGGATAAGGCTTGTATGATAACTAGCAGTCAGCGAATAACTGATAAAGTATTTAATAAAATTAAAATATTTTTGATCTCTTTTTTTCCCTTTCCAACCATGGGCTATGTCTTCATTGAAAAATACTTAGTATACTGAGTATTTAGGCAGAGTAGACTCACAAGTAAGCTGCCTCCACTGCTGGGGGTAAGGCTAAAGCATGTGGTGGCAGGATCTAAGCTTTGGTCCAGGACTGAGGATTTCCACCACTCCCCTCCCCCAGGATGGGAAAATGAATGAGTTCCAGTCCAGCCTGGATCAGGTAGGAGGAGGAGAAACAGCCAGATTTGGAGCTACCCTGCGGGGATGTATCTTTAAGGAGAGATCTAGCAGTAGCAAAGAATTAGTTTTCTGGGGGACACAGAAATTCTTCCTCTATCAAACTGTCTGGTATGTACTTTGCTTTAGGAATAATTCTATTACAAATACCACAGAAGTCTCTCAATTGGGAAGTTATGTGATGTTTTTCATTTTTTTTTCAGAGGGACAACACAACTGTTGTAAAAGTTTCCTATTTTAAAGTCAGAGTTTTGTGTGAAAGATCCCACTGATATTATTGCCAATATAATAATAACATTATATATTTTATAAATATAAAATATAATTATAAAATACATAAATTATATGTAAAATATAAATATAAAATATAAACTATTTTATAATATACAATTATATATTTACAAAATATATAATTATAACTAATTATAAATAGAAATATATATGATATTATATAACAATGTGTAGCAGTTAATTTAAAATGATGTATGGTATGTAATTATAAACATGATTATTTCAAAAGGAAGTATTAATATATAGTATATATATTAATATATGGTATATATTAATATATGGTATATATTAATACTGCTTTTTGAAATTCACTAGTGAATATTCAGATTTCACTGTTCACATGCACGTTTTGTGAACATTTGGCTGTGTGAATAAAGAATAAAGGAAAGGCAACTGAAGATATGTTTTAAAATTTATACAAACATTCATGGANTGAAAGATCCCACTGATATTATTGCCAATATAATAATAATATTATATATTTTATAAATATAAAATATAATTATAAAATACATAAATTATATGTAAAATATAAATATAAAATATAAACTATTTTATAATATACAATTATATATTTACAAAATATATAATTATAACTAATTATAAATAGAAATATATATGATATTATATAACAATGTGTAGCAGTTAATTTAAAATGATGTATGGTATGTAATTATAAACATGATTATTTCAAAAGGAAGTATTAATATATAGTATATATATTAATATATGGTATATATTAATACTGCTTTTTGAAATTCACTAGTGAATATTCAGATTTCACTGTTCACATGCACGTTTTGTGAACATTTGGCTGTGTGAATAAAGAATAAAGGAAAGGCAACTGAAGATATGTTTTAAAATTTATACAAACATTCATGGAATGTGCCTTTTTTCCTCCTATTTAGCATTTAAAGCATATATTGAATCTTATTTGAATATTACCCATGTACATGAGAGCACTAATATGGATTATTTGAAAGGTGACTATTAAACAAGTCTATGTATTTTTAGAAAAGTGGGAAAAGCCCCCATAATTAGTTTGTGCATTAAATAGTCCCCAACACTGGTCTGTTTAATTATATTATTGACTATTAGAACTATTAGCAAAGAAGGCCTCATATTACTGATATATTCAGCACATATATGGAATGTTTTAAACACTTTCATTCAAATAACTAGATGGGAATTTCTAACCAGATGGAAATTATTTGAAAGAACAAAACCCCCAAACCTAACAAAACCCAAACCAAAAGGTTTGTCATCTATGCCTTGAAATTTGAATTTGAGGACATATATTATTTTTCTACAAATTTTTTGGAAAATCAGGTATCATCATAAAACTATGTTATTCTAATAGAATGTATTCATGTCTGCATTGGCATTTAAAATTCTCAGCATTTAAATTTAAAACAATTCAGTTCAAGTACTTTCACCAAATATCTCTTATTACCTAGTTAAGGACAGAAAATTCCTTTTTTTGCCGTGATAGAAAATGAAATATTTGAATAGATGATATGAATAAAAGTACTGGGAATTAAAATAGTGAGCTTAAGAACAATTGGTTGTTTTATCTTTTTTGTTCTTAAACATCTCTGTAATTCCAGAGATCACGCTGTATTTTTCTTGTGGATCTGTGTACTTTAGACTATGCTTGCATTTCAGATCTGATCTGTGGTTTGCCCAGATCAGGGATGTGGTTTGTGCAGACAGAGAAACTGATTTATTCAAAGTTAGTTTGTTTTGAAGTACAAGATATTTAGTACTATATTGCAGTTTACATTTTCTCCTGAAAACTGTGGTGATTGTAAGTGCTAAATGTGCTTTTCCTGCAACATGTGGAAAGATTGATGACTTCCCCTTTGCTTTTCTGCACCAAATGCCATTATATATATTTCAAACTGCTGAGTATTTTCCAGTTCCTTGCAATGTTACTGCCAGACTGGCTGATGTGGTATTTTTCTCTTCTGCATTTTCTTTAAATCACAAGCTGTGAGTTAGATTTAAGGAAGCTGCAGTCAGGTACCATGAGCAGAGCCCATATTTTCTCTGTTTTTTTATTTCTTCATGACTTTCTGCCTCTTCTTTCAGCTCTTGGACAAAGATGGTTTATGATTCTATATAATACTGCCTAGGAGCCCCATTCAGCAACAGGGCAAGAGCAGTATACACATACACTGATATCAAATGAGTTTGCAGTCCAGGTTGACTAAGCCGTAGTTAAAATTGTCATGCAAAATTAGGCAGGGCAATGATTTTGTAGATTTTGTTGCTATTGTTGTGTGTTTGGTTTTGATTTTGGTTTAGGTTTGTTTGGTTGTTTTTTTACTGCTACTTTGTAGTCCTAAACCTGGAGCTTACTGAGTGAACCATTATGAAAGAAGAAAAGGTATAAACAAGTTTTTACAGCATGAAATTTCTTTACTACTTTTTTTCAGGTTGGTTCGAATAAAAAGATTAATTAACATAATGCTGTGGCAAAGGCAGATGTATTTTCTGACATTCTATAATAATATGGTTTTGGAAAGAGACTTCTGAAGAAGAAATGTTCTCTCTACTGATTCAGGTAAATTGAATCATAGAATCGTTTAGGCTGGAAAAGACCTCTAAGATCATTGAATTCAATCATTAACCTAAAACTGCCAAGTCCAGCACTAAACTATGTCCCCAGGTGCCACATCTACATGAAAAACTCCAAGAATGGTGACTCAACTGCTTCCCCGGGCATCTTGTTCCACTGCCCAATAATTCTTTGGAGAAGAATTTTTTCCTGATAGCCCTAAAATAGTCTACAGAATTAAGAACTGTCTTTCTTACTTAACTTCCAGTACAAATTAGCTTACTTCTTCAGCAAGAAATACTGGATAGTATTCCCATTCCTGCATCTCCATAGTTTATGGCTATGTCATTTTACAGAAGAATATGAAGTCAATCTCCTTCCTACAGAAAAAAACCATGTTAATTTTGTACTAAAGACAATATCTAGTCTATAGTTGCTTGGATAACTCTCTAGCTACAAAAAATAGGCTAAATTTTCTGCATATTTTAAGGTATACAACAGATGATGTTCCTGTGCTAGCTCAGTGGTGTTTGTGTTAACACTGCAAGGCCACTCACTTTAGTGTTGCTTTCTATTGGTTGAGATTCCTCTCCAAATGCTACCAGAACCATGGTGGAATTCAGATATGTAGGGCTTCACAAGTTTTTAGCTTGATATTTTGGTTCATGCCTTGTCAGAGACTGGCTATCTCAACAAAGCATTACTTTACATTGTATGAATTTGTATTAAACCTTCTCTGTTGAGACTGCTTAACTGTATCCTCTTCTTCAAGTTATTTAAGTGAATTTTTAGCTTCACTACCACTTTTCATCCTCTGCTCTAACCATTGTGACTTTTCTTTGAGTACCCTCTCTTACACTGTTTACTCCTGGCTCAATAAACTTTACCAGTCCCAAAACCACAACAGAAGTGATTTGAAAACATGTTGAATGAGTACACTTAATGCTCCTGTTGTTTATGAGTAGAGTGCTTTTTGTCTTTTCTATTTTTCTCTGCAGTGGCTCTACTGCCTGGTGATTGTGCATCACACAATGAGCCTGTTTGACTCTTGTCTCTCTTTCTATTACTAGAAAATTAGTAAAAGGGTTTTTTCAGTATCTATATTTCTGTTACACTAAATTCTGATGTCTGCTTATACTTCCTGGTTTACGTTTTTAGCCTATAGCTCATTCAAGTTCCCATTATAGATTGTTCTCTCCACACTGACAATCTCTCAGGAGTAATGAAATGAGAAGAAGAGAGACTCATTAAAAAAGAAGAGGAGGATAGCCCAAGAGTCATAAAATGAAATGAGAAAATTTGATTTATCTGGGTCTTTCAAAGTGGCATAACTTTCAGCAACCCTAACAGCTGGACAAGAAGCAGTTACCAGCCTTTAGGTCTTTTATGACTCTCCTAAATTGTTGTGGATACAAATATTTATCTTTCACCAGCTAACAGAGGGACTGTAACAGGCCTGGCTTTCTAAAATATACTAGTTCTCTGGCAATATTTTTATCTGAAAGTTATGCTGTGGTAGAGCTTACTTCTCTCTATACTTCATCTAAGGTTCCCTGAGAGTCAATGTCTGCATTTATTTCTGCTTGACAGGTTAGGATGAAATCATTCCAATATATTATTTGTTTTCTCCTGAGTGAGCTCCAATGAATACTTGGCTTAAACAATGCAATGACAGTAAGGCCTCAGTTAATTCTCCCTTTATGCCTTGTTGGCAGTCACCATAAGCTACCCTAAGTTCAATTTAATGAAAAATCATTGCTGCATCAAGTTCCATTCCTGTCCTAAAAGAACTGAAACCCCTTTGGTTCAATGCAACAGAATAAGAAAGCTAATAATAAGAATATAATGCTATCTGGGGGGAGAAAGGATCCATACTTACTGTTCCTTTTTTTGCCCAGGGTGTCATAGTGATTCTTCTGGCATTAATTTCCTTTGGCATAACCTTTCACTCTCACTCTTGAAAATTCTAAATTGTTCATTTTCCTGAGCTGCAGAGAATGGTTCACTACAGATTTAAGAATGATCAGGCAAGCCCCTTGGAAATTTTCAGGATTACTATTGTTTGCCTGTAATACAATAAGGGAAAAGTCATGTCTAAGACTGCAAAACAGAGGGGAAATCACAGCTACACCAACATAAAGACCCACTATATGAAGTTTTCCTGATTTGCCAGAGTCCCACTTGGCCTGAGTAGTAGCTACTGTGAGCTGACATTCCTTACCATTTTTCAGTGAAAACAGAGACCAAGCACTGACTTTGAGTTGTATGTGGCTTTTGCCCTCTGATTGTGGCCCAAAGTATCAGTACTTTGTGTAAGCAGCATAAATAACAGTAGAAGATTAGTTACAGTGACATTTATTATACATCTGGAAGGAGGCTTCATTTCATCAATAAAGTGCTAATGCTACTAAAGGCAATAACTCTTGCTGATATGTTAACAACCAACTGTATACCTGTATAAAGAAATAAATAAGAATTATACACATTTTAGAATATATGGAAAGTAGTCTACACAAATCTAAGTCTATACACTGGCTTTTTTTTTTTATTCTGACTTGGTCTCCCTTTGTGCCAGTGGAGTTCGATGAAGAAATTATTTGCCAGCATTAATCTGTATAAATAACTTAGGCTTAAGGGAGAATGGCTGAGGGGAAGTATGATTTCTTTGAATCATTTTCCCCTTTCTCCTTCTGACAAGATAAGGAACTGTAAAAAGAGAAGAAACTCATAGTTTCATTCATGCTTTTCCACCTCTTCTCTAGAAATTTTCTTCACTTGGCTCACCTTTAGGTACATGTAGAAGGATTTTAACAAAAGTTCCTGACAGTGATATCCTCTGCCAATCAGCAGTACTTTTTCAACTGAAACTTGAATATCTTAGCATACCTTGGAAGTCTGGACAAGTTCCACACACTGATACAGCCATTCTAGGGTTATCATAGAATTTTCTTTGTCTTTAAAATGTGACCAAACAAATGCAATCATGACCCCAAAGTTCTGATTTTGCAATTAAATGCAAATATTCTACAGAATATTTTTATAAAATTCAATGGGAAATTTTAAAGGAATAGAATTAGTAATAGTTCATGAAAAACAAAGGAAAACAAAAGACGTGGACAAGTTACAAGAATGTGAAATACATTCTTATCCGGGTTTTCAAGAAAATTTAGCTGAGCAAAGGCTGTGCATGTTAAAAATGCTGATTGCTGTCCTAAGAAAGGATTCCAAGTAGTCACCATCCATCAAGGAAACTCATATTTATGGACTTCTTTACTGCATGGATGTGGCAGTAAGGTGTTCTTTACTTACTATGGATCTGGCATACCCTTTAGTAAGCAGGTTTTAGATGAAACAGTTACAGTATATTTTTAACCTTCATAGGTCGCTGATCACTGATATGATGTGCTGTTTTAGCTCTTAGATGTTCCTACTGTTGTATCTCTTAAGAGATTATTTCAGTGTATGACGTTAACAATGAAATCACCCTCTAAGTAACCCTGTGAAAATATGGCTGCAACTTACTCTGTGCACAAAACTGGTAATCTTTTCAAAGTGATTTGTTTGCACTTATATTCTTTTATCTATTCATTCAGGACTGAAGCACTCAAATTCTTAATAGAAAAATAAATTAAATAAACACTGAAACCTAGATCCACTAAAAAGAAAGTGTTTGCAGTGTCTTTTTATCCTGCTAGAATTTCTAATGAGGAGGCAAAGGTAGGAAAACAGAAAAAATGCCAGCTGTGTGGAGACTGCATTTGCATTAGCAATTTAACTTGGGTCAGCAAAGAGTTTGGAAATGAAACTCCCAATTCTTTCCACTTTGCCCATTTTATTTTCATCACGGAGTGCTCTTGAGGTAGGGACTCCTTTTGGATGAAACTTCACCAAAGGAGCTGCCTCAAGGTGTAGTCTAGCTGTTACTGGAACAGTCTTTGAGACTGTCTTTGAGACATTCTGTCTCAACAATTCTGTCTTTGAGAATGGCCCAGAGCTACTCCAGAATAACTGCTATGCACAAGGGATAATGAAACACATGCAGTGGGGATTTCAGGCCCTGAGAAATGAGTCTTCTGCCTTAGTGGCCTGTTTCTACCACACCACAGAAGCTGCTCATACAGATGTATCTTCATATTTTCAATGCTAACTTTTATCTAACAGAAAAGTGCAGTATACTATCAATCTTTGCCTTGACATGACATATAAGGCTGGATCAGTCTGGAACCTGTAATATCAAATTATTGATGTTTGAGCCTTAAGAGAGAAAAACAAGATAAATATTAATCGTGTTTACATGAAGACATTGCTCAAACTCATCTAACTCTCTTTGGTCAGAAATAGCTTGAGGTCATAGATAACAGTAATATTGAAGTTTCTATTACTTCTGAATTCCAAATGAAATAAGAAAACTCACAATTCAAACTTTTCCTGCAGTATTTCAGTAAGGATATTGCAGTCTGAAGATTGCCTTATCCAGCCTTGTAAGAAACAGCAATTTACATGGGTGTTTGATGTGCGGCAGTCTTTGGGAAATAGGTTTCAAAAAGGTTTGTGTGCAAGTCAGATGGATTTTCATTTTTATTTCATATTTGGACCAATTTGTGAAGAAGGGAAGGGAAGGGAAGAAAGAAGAAAAAAAAGTAAATACAGACCATTATAATTTTTTTGTTTTCAGCTATGTCTGTAATAGCATACAAAAAAGAGGTATGAAAAGATAAATTTTGTTTTGTTTTTTTCTTGAAGCACAAAATGGGAAAAAAAGCAAAAATCTTTTATTTGTGAAACAAATCTGGTTGTAAATTACCTATGGTAAATTACTTCTTTTCATGGTAACTACAATATAAGTAATTACAAATGTGGCTTCTCTATTGGTTATTTCCTCAGTTCTTTCCTTTTTGGCCTTGAAGCGTATTTTGTCAATAAAACTAATTTGTGTTTGAAAAAAATGAAACCTGTTATTCTGCAGTAATTACTGTATAGAATCAGAGAGAAATAGAGGTTCAGCTAAATATGCCAGAAGACACAGTCTTGCATGTTTCCTTTACATCCTTTTCCATACAGTTAGATCATGTAGTTACTACCCACAGTCATTTAATATTATTATATCAAGAAAGACCAAGTCAGCCAAAACCACTGATGTCAGCAGCTGTTGTAACACTGAGTTATAACAACATTAGTCTGACAAGAGTTTGCTGATAGATTAGCATAACATAGGATCGTATTGAACCAGTCATACATATTAATCAAAACAGATCACCTACTATGATAAAATGGTTCAAGAAGTCATAGAGGATGAAATACATCTAAAATGATAGGAAATAAAAGAAGAAAAATTAGGTAAGTATGTGTGTATGCATATGACAGAGAAACACGGAGAAAAAATATCTGCTTTGTGTCTTGTTCCTTCATCTTCTGTGTAGAGACAGTTGCTGTTTTGTGGCTGTTTCAAAGAGTCAGGTGGCAGAATTCAATATAAAAGCCTTTGACAATACAAAATAAAGCAGGCAGGTTGAAGTATTCAGGGTAAATTTTTAGCTGGCACATAAACTACAAAGCTATCTCAATCTCCCGCTTCTTCTGAAGATGAGATACTTTGCACTGTGAAAGCCAGAGATGAGGGATACAGCCAAAATATATTGTAACATTCATGCTACTCTATACTATGCCTGAAACAAAAGAGTGCTTACTCTTTCACAGGTGCTTTTGGCTGCCCTGAGTTCACTAATTTCTGTGTTAGCATTTTGAGACCACAGAAGTGATATGCCTTTGCAAGACACTGTATTTAGGTAAGCTTGTTTTAAATTTACTATGAAAGTGCATAGCTTTTACTGGAGAGAATAAAGTTTTTAGGTGCAAAGTGAATCAAGTGTTCAGATGTTTAACAGAGGACATATTAAACAGAGAATTTAGACTCAGTATAAATAATTTCTTCTTGCTCTTGCTCTACCACTCTTTTAACTATATGACTTTTTATATTTCTCAACTTTTTTTTTGTTAAATTCCTATAGAAATATAAATGATGTTTAAAGATGCCTAGTCCTCCATATTCCAGTCACATAAAAGCATATATGACTACGCAGAAATGGGAAATGTGCACTTGGATAATTTATCAAGAAATCTTTAATGTGTCACTCTAACCTTCCAGTATCTGCCAGGCAAACCTGAAAATCTCCTTTGAATTGCAGAGTTGCTGCTCAAAACAGAGTAGACATTCAGGTAAATCTTTGAGGACTGTGCCTGGGAGTTTTGGCATACAGAAACACCTCAAGGTTCAAGTCCAAAAAATGAGGGAAAGAAGACAACATTTTTCAAGGACTAAGGCAGAATATTCACCTCTTGTTCTTTCAGCAATTAAGATTTCTAAAAGACCCAGGAGAGGCAAACAATCCAGCAGCTGGATAACTGTTTTACTTGCCTACTCTTTGAAAAAGAATTATCAGTGTAAGACTGCACTGGAACTGTATCTTTTATTGCATAAGGACAAGCTCTGTAAATAAGTACCTCAAACAAAGGAAATACCTAACTCATGTTTCTGCTTCAAATCACAAAATCTTCTAAGGTCACCAAAGTGTAGTATATCTTGAGAAGGGAAATATTTGTCTGTTTTTACCCAGATACTGGAATCTAACAGATGCATAGACTATATTAGGCTCTCTTTCAGAATTTATGACTGAATTTATCTGATCAGTTTGGACTTTACAAATGTCAACAAACAAACCATATTTAATATGCAAAGTCAAGAAAATTGGGCTACTGAGGGTATTGACATGTACAGTTTTCACTGTAAGTCAGGGCCTCGTTGCAGAAGCAATGTGATGTCAAATGGGCAAAACATTAAAATTATATACTCAATGAACATCATCAGATCATTGCCATCCAAGATATAAATGTTGTTACATGTATTTATATGCACATAAAAAATGTAGTTTAGCAACTTAGAATGTATTCTCCCTGAAAAACATTCTAAACAGAGAGAAACTAGGATAAAACAGGGTAGAGAATAAAGGAGTAAAATGTTGCAGAATTCTTACTGAATACAGTATTTTTTTTCAGTGTACTACAGTTATTTTTATTGCTTATCTGTACATACAATTACCTCCCCATTTTAAAGATAAAATCTGGATCCCACGTTTAAAGGGTTTTTGGAATAATTTTTAATTTGTTTGCTTAGCCCTGTTTTGTATGATTAGAACTGCAATAATTTTAGCTTTTTCAGATTCAAATACAGGCTCTGCTTAAATCCTGAAGAATTTTGAAACAAGAGGTGATCAAATGTAGTCTCTCTAATTCTAAATCTTGGTGTGGGGGACAGAAAGCTCTGGACAAGCATCCAGTCCCTGACTACTGACACTGTCACTGACATAGTCACAGGTGCATCAAGGGATCCCGACATAGTTCTAAATTCACTCTCCAAACATAGCCTGGATCTCAAAATGGACAGCACTAGGAGAATCAGTAAGTACTTAGATTTCCTTGGATTAAGGTAGGAATGTTGTTGGGTCCCAGTGTAGTTCTTGCTATTGGTCCAAATTGAAATTCCTTAGTTTTCAAAGAAATTACAAGTGAAAAATGCAGAAAGGTAAGGAATCTACAGACTTTTACATTATGTATCTAGCACAACAGATAACTTTAGATTTATAATTAACCTTGGCTGATAGAAAATAGGGCTGAAAGATGTTTCTAAAGACCACTTATTTGATCTCTGGCTCAAAAGATTGCCGATCTTACAGTTCATTGATAATCAACTGTCAAATATAATCAAACATTTCTGGATTTATGAGAGACCTGTTCTTAAAAATGTTCGATGATGAAAATTCTGCTACTTTTTTATGTGCTCTATTTCAATATTTGAACATCATTAAACTGTTGTTTCCAATATCAAAGCTAAATCTCCCCTGCTGCCACTTATTAGTCTTTGTACTATACCAAAAAAACCACAGGGAAGCATTTACTAGTTTCCTCTTTGCAGAAACTTTTTATATATTTGAAGGTTGTTAATAAATGTCCTTTCAGGCTTCTCTGGAGTATAGGAACCCAACTGTTTCAGTATCTTTAATAGGTCATATTTTATAGACCCTCCAATGAGCCGTATTTTCTGAAATAATATCTTGAGGACATGGTAAGCCTATTTTTTTAATTGGAAACTCAGAAGACAGTGGGATTAGTTCAGTCATCCACTCAAAGGTAATTACCTGATATTAGATGTACATTTTGTACTGTTTTGCAGATATAAGCAGGAGTAATCCCCAACAGACTCCATCTAAGATATTTTCTCCTTTTCACACTAAGTAACCTGTTACACCACAATGATAATGATTCCATAACATATTCTCATCTGGCACTTATTTCATTCTTTTCTTTTTGTAAGAGTAGAAAATCAAGTGGAAGGTTACAATTACTATGAGAAGTTATACTATTAAACAGCACAAGAAAAAGGGCAACGCTCTACAAAAGAAAGTTTATTTCTCCTTACTAACATTTGACACATCTGTCTTGGCACTCGAACTAATGACAGGAGTCAAAGATGTCATTTTTATATTTGCAAAGTATAAAAATATAATTCTTTTATTAAATTATAATTTTCTCTGTGTTCTTCTTTTGTTTGTTTTGTTGTTCTATTTTGATTTTTTTTTAATGGAAAGAGGATTTGTGTCCTAGGTTACAATATAGATGTCTTTAAGTATTCTATTACCATCAGCTGTGGGCCATTAGCTGTTATCTCCTGCTATGACCCACCCCTGATAACAGACAATGGGCCAGCAAGAAACCACTGCATGACTCATGGACTTATCTCATCCTATTGTGAGATGCTCCGCCCAGGAGGGAGGAGCCTAGCATTCCCACCTGGATATAACCTGGCCTTGGAACTGCCTAAGGCAGCCTTTTCCACTGGATTCCCAGAGGAAGACTGGAGCCTTCTACACCACCACTGGGCCTTCAGAGGAAGACCAGATCCTTCTACGGAACCATCACTCCAGGAGGACTGCAGCCACCATATAATTGGATTGCTACCAACCCCCTGACCGTCAGGGGGGCAGGTTTGTACTCTGACACTGTCAGTGGGTTGTGGTTTTTTGTACTATTGCTTTTATTTTACTTGTCCTATTAAATTGTATTTCTGACTTGGAGTCTCCCACTAGTTTGCTTTCAAACTAGCACAATTTGCTAATGACTTCTTTTGCAACACATACCTGCAAATATTACTGTTTTCACCCAGCTCAGGCACTGAACCACGCAACTTGAATTTTGCTGTTTGAGTAAACCAAGATTTATTCTCACATATGGCAGGCCTCTTCAAGATGAAGGAGACAACTTGTGAACTTTGTATGTTTTGAGGACTGGCAGAAGGTGGAGCCTTGGAACAGTTTCATGCTCCTCCAGAAGGAAGGGCAGCAGCTGATGGGGCTGTCATTAAGCTTGTAAATGGTCCCAGGCTTGCTCAGGAGATGAACCCATAACTACGATTGCAGACCAAATTACTCCCTGATAGGTGACAACAGAAATAAAGTGCTTTCTTTAGTTTTACATATCTGCCAGCTAAAAGACAGAAAGTAGAAGGATCTGCATTGAGTATCCTACTAGTTCCACCTCCCAAGGTCTTTTGTGAGCCTGGAATACTTCCAGTCTGGTGATATTTTTTATCTCCTTCATCTCAGGGAGAAGAACATGCATGAAGTGCTTCCTGAGAGTCTAGCTGAGACCATTTCATTCTTAGGATGGAAAGGCAGAAGAGTAGTAGCTAGATGGGTACAGTCATTAGTTCCAGCTATGGTAAAAATCAGTGGCTGGAGCCATGCAGATCATTGTGGCAGGAGTCAAAATGGCTGTCATCAAATTTTCCTATTTGTTTTCTTTCCTTTCTTCCTGAGATGAAGGGGAAGGAATAACAAAGACTTTATAACTCTCTTCCTTTTGTCTCCTTTTTCCTTGACTTCTCTCTCTGGGCAGAGGGAGGCTGTACATTTATGCTTGAGTGTCCAGGCTATAGTAGAAAAGAAGCAAAGCCCTTTCTAAAGAACACACAAAAACCCAATAAAGAACAACAAAACTAAATCCTTTACAAATCTCATTATCAATTTCCCCCAAGCTTATTATTGTAACTTCACCAGTCTGAAAAAGAAAAGGATAATTGTTTTGCTTGACTAAACTGTGATATTTCTACACTGACTGTTGTGATCTTGCTGCAGGCTGACAGGCAGCATAAAACAAATGAAGGTTGTGTAGAAAATAAATCATCATTGAAATTGGTACTAGGCATATGAAGTATGTCTTATTTGCACACTTATTCCATTTCATGTCCTACAATTTAAAAAATGCTAGGTAATTTTATAGCGTTTGTTCAAATCTGGACAGAATAGTTTACAAGTGTAATTAGATGTCTGGAATCAAGCTGGGGGTCAAAGGAAATAACTTGGAAAAGAATCTATATATTCAGAAACTTTTTAGCAAACACCAGGTATTCTTGAGGAATTATATATTTCAGGGTAGAGGTATAGTTGTACTGGATTACTTAGACTAAATTGCCTTTCATAATGTTGTATTTCGTATATAGCCTGTTTTTGACCTTCAAACATAAGATATGTTTCATTTAGCTCTTACCACACATTCTATCTTCCTTAATTTTATTTTTGGTGTATTCTAATATCATAAACATACACAGAAAATAAAAAGAACTTATGCAATATATTCTGCACAATGGCCTTGCCATTGGAAGGTTTTATCAGGAAAGGTCAAGTGCTTTTTAATATTTTCATTAGGGACTAGCTATTGCAACCATCTTTTGTAAACATCTTAAAATCTTGATGGAAATTTAGACACAGGCTCTGTTATCTTTTGAAGAAAATCAGCTGTGTTGTGAAAAAAAAGTATGAACCACCTTGTCTAGTCTAAGTTTTTCTTGAACATTCTGTGGGTTACAGAATCTCATCACAGAAACCTCATCTTTGTTCTTAAAGGCAATCCCTTTCTAATTTAAAAGGAAAAAAATTTGTGTTTTCAGTCCATTTGGAAAATAATAGTGAGTGAAAAGCCTTGAAGGAGTTGACAGAATCTTACAATTTTATTTGGGTTGGGTAATATCAGATAATTGATACTTGGTTCTTAGTTCAGGCAGTGGCAGATAATAGTCATGGTAATTATCAGAAGTTGATTTTCTGTTGTAAAGATAACTTTCTTATTAACATTTACTATTCTAAGAAACTTCCATCTGAAAATATAAATTTTTATTTTGTTCATGTCATGGAGTAAAATAGAGAAAGATATGAGAAATATAAAATAATCACTAAATGAAACAGTGAATTGGAACTTGTACTTCTTGGTTAATATAGTAATTGAGTTCTTGACAGTATAACCAAGAATATGGCAGAATGAAGTAAAGACAAAAAACTAGGATGTTAATTTTGTAGGAAAACAGTAACTTTCATGCTTCTCTTGAATTATCCTTTCATATAATCGTTTACCCCTGCCTGATGACACTCAAAACAGATTGTAAAGACCAGTATAGCTGGCAGAGCTGTTGCCTGCATTTCCCTACTTGTGACTAGCACAAAAGAAGTTTAGTGCAAAAAGGTACTGAAACTAAATAAAAACAATGGCTTATTACTATTTATTATGCCTGTATATATTTCCAAGGATTTGTGAAGATTCTTTCCATGGAAAAATGTAGCAGAATATCACAGTGTCTCTGCTTGTGCATAAAGACAGAGGAAAAGGAAGGGCTCTCAAGACAAAACAGGAGAAGCATCCTGACAGAAATAGGGAAGGGGATGATGGAGATATGTGAGCAGTACTCAAGGGATGTCTCTGCACCCTGAGCCACTCAGGCTGTTGACTAACCTTTTAGTAAAGGTCACCAAACAATGAATGATGCACTGTCAAAACCTGAGAGGTCCTTCAAGCAGATGAGGCCATACTTATTTTAAAATGACAATCTAAATGTTTCCAAACTGAAGACTGTAAATAGTTTTAATAAAAGATCTAGACTTAGAAAATCCTCTATTTCAACACATTCAGAGTTAAACTGCATTCTTTAACAATAGAACAAACCCATGTGTACTATGGTTCAAAAATAAGAAGCTTTTAAGACATCACTTTTCATGATAGATAAAGGATATTGAAAGGTCATAATGGGATTACATTATAATCCACAGGTAAGAGCAGGATTCATGTCAAAGGATTCTAGCTATAGTTTTATTAAGCTTCCCTCTTACTTTCAGAGATTAACTAGCAGGACAATATCTGACACCTGATATAGCAACAGAAAGGATTTCTGTGATTTTCATTTTATATATTTGACAGTAACACTAATGGAAGAGCTGAGCAGTTTTGAAAGGTTTTCTCTCTGCAGTTTAGGAGTTTATTTAGAATATGCTTTCAAGAATAAAGTGCATAGTAAGAGCATGTTTTAAAGTTACTTGATTTAAGTAGATTTAGGACTCACAAACAATTTAGAAAACCTAATGGCCTGTACATAAAAAAGAAACAGCTATAGTTGATATGAAAAGCAGCCTTCACCATACACCTGAGATAAAGAACAACTACCAAATATGTGTCCTGAACATTTTTTCTTGCAAGTTTGAAAGAATAAGGCAGATTTTAGCATTTTTTGAGCTATTAAATAATATATGGGAACTGAACGTTTGTATATATGAAAGTCAGACAATCAAAATAATTCTCACCAAGATGGAATAAATTTTATGCAGAGCTAGAAGGTAAATGGATTGCAAAAAAACCCTCACAGTTGAATTCATAATGAGTCATGGTATGATCTATATCACACAATCATAATTTCACATAAATAGCATGATAGCAAAATAACGAACCTCATAATCTGAGAAGCCCTGCTTTGCCTCATTTCTAATCTATTTTTTTTATTTTCAAAGTTCAAGATTTGATTCTGCTCTTGATAAAAATGAGTGCTGATGATTTCATTATACTTAGTGTGCCTGTGTGTCACTTTCAAAGCATCTTGTACTGTTAATAGTTGCCACTTCTTGTCTTGTGTTGCACAAATAGATGGTATGGAGATGTAATTGTAATTCGAACTACATCTTCTCTGGTGTTTTTGTATTAAATCTTCCTACTGGAAGGTAAGATAGGTGAAATACCAAATGGGTTTCCAGGTGTATCTAGGGCAAGCCTATCCCAAAGGTCAATGCTGTCACTACAATTTAAAAAAAAATTCCTTTTATTTAACAACATGCTGATAACATAGGAGTGAAATTATTTCAGTCTTTATTCCCATATTTCTGGTATCTCAGTGTATGTCCATGCAAGGCAAAGTAATGTGACTTTCTTTTGTACTAATAGAGGTGAAAAGAACCAGTAGTTTCAATGAGGTTGCACACAAGGGGAAAAAAAACTTTTGTGCTTTAGCACAGACCTAATAAAGAATCATAAGGCAATAATATTTGGGATCATTTGTTAGGTGCCTAAAATAAATGGACAGAACAATACACTGAAAGGACTACCTGTTTTTATTTCATTTGAATGATATTTTAAAGAAAACAAGAAGCATATCAATGCTGTTGTAAAAGAACTGCAATTAAATCAGCAATTAGAATGGATAACAGATAAGCAATTAGAATGGATAACAATAAGAAAATTTGTATTTAGATATACATGTAATCCTTAACTTTTACCTTTGCTTCTTCAATAAGTTATAATATTTTATATTCTCCAAGATAGTCACTTTGTGCTTCATAGGTTGAAGGCCTTTTGTACCTGTCAACGAAAGAAATTTAAAATTCTGACAGACAGGGACTCTTTATTTTTCAAGAGGACTTTGTAGATTTCTTACATCTTTAAGGCCAGCAGAAACCACTGTAACCATTTTGACTGACCGGTCACTATGGAATTTCCAGCTAGTCAAAAGAGCAAAGTTTTTTTCTAAGCTACAGAGCATATTCAAAGAGCTTATGTAAATTTGATATTCAGACTCTAAGTGATATAAAATTAGCCTCACCACCATATAAATAATTTCTTATAAATTACTGACAAAATACATACACCCTAAAGCTACTCTTACTTTCAATCATATTTTTCCAAGTTTTGCTCTGCAAAAATATTTCAGTTTCACTATAGAATCACTTCTCTAATGTAAAATTAACCTTGGTTATTTTTGTTCCTCTTCCCCCCCCACCATCATGTATTCTTGGTATTGCATTTTTCCTACATAATACTACATAAATACTTCATAGCAGCTCATCACACTTTGTGTTTGAAAGAAACATTCCTAAAGACAAGTGTCTAACTCGAATCAAGCAAGGATACAATGCTTAGTAGTGATGGCACAAAAGGCAGGAAGCCAACCAAATGAAAGAACCTCAATTAAAATACTATCTTTTATCTTTTTTTTTTTCTCTTTTGAGGAATAACTTTCAAATAATGCTGGTCCTAAAATGCTTCATTTGACTGTAGGGAGAATACCTATGCAGCAACCCAAGAGCCAGAAGTCTAATATTGCAATTTAATGTGACACCACAGAACAAATTCCTTGATTTGCTTAGTTCTGGACCATGTCTGTGGCGTATTTGGAATTTAAAGTCGCCTGAACATTATGCAAGTATGATAAAGAAAAAATGTTCTAAGGAAGCTATGCAAACTCAAAAGAAATGACCACATTTTTTGATTTTCAATAGTCTATGCCTCTCATTCCTAAATAGTGAGAAAAGCACTTTTATATAAGACATGTAAGCTACAGTATTGGCAGTCTTAGACTTGCCTTATATTTGGATGGGTTTGGTGAAATACCTTCATTTTTTGGTATGTTAATATAAACAAATTGATTTATTGCCCTGTTCATACTTCACCTTAAGCATTTGAATAGTCTCATTGACACCAAGGGGATTAAAGCTAAGCGAGTGCAACAGATCTACGTGACTCAAGCTTTTACTCTGAGATTATAATTCATAACTACTTTAAACAGATTTAACTCTCTCAGTTTCTGTTTTGCATTAATAAATTAGCATTCCAAAGGCTAGAGCTTGATTTATACCACCCAGAATCAGCACACAGATGTTTCAGTGCTTCACATAGCTCTTAGTACCTGCTTCATGGGGTGTTTGACTTCTAATTCTGAAATTACAATGCTTACCCATACAAAATGCATAATTAACTTGAATAGAAAGAAAAGAAGTTACTGTTTGAATGCTAACATTTTCTTACTAATTATATGTCTATTATTTCTTCTATCCAAATATCTAATAAACAAAAAGTTAATAATTAGCCTCTGAAATCTATTATCTGGTCTTTTTCCACATACAAAAATAGCATTCCTACATGCATCTGCTGCAAAGGGAGGGAGCTATTTGACAGCCTTCCTGATTTTTGTGAAACATAAAGCAGGTGGTGTACAGGTTGTCATGCTTTATTCTGCCCTCAAGGGATTGCCACAAAGGGAAAGAAAATAATCTGATTTCCAGCTTCATGCAACTATTGCTAATGATACTGAGGCTGCATAAAATAGAGGGACTGTTGATATTTCTTTACTAAAAGTGAAAGGGAAGACAATAAATTCCACAAAATATGTAATACAGTGTTACACTACCATGTATCAGTGAATCGTTGCTATGTAACCTGGCATAAAATGTCATTGTCTGATGCTGCTTTGCCAAATCACTCATCTGTCCTTGGGAATCTGCTTAAATGAAGAATGCTGGATGAAATGCCATTTACCTGGGACCCTAAAGCTACTGTGTACCTTCCATGTTAGGGCAAATAAAATGTGGTAAGCCAATCACATGTCCATCTCATCAAGCTTCACCCAGTGATCTGTGAGGCAAGCAATTCTGCCTGTCAGCTTTCCTTACACATCCAGGAAAAATGAGCACAACAGGAACTGACTTCAAGCAATATTCACTTCTGATTTGTTACTTTTCATCCCAGATTTGAGCTATGCCCCATTACTTCCTATACACTGTTTCAGTTCTTGAACCTGTCAGGAAAAAAAAATATCCACTATAACACTGCAGACAGAGAATACAATAAATTAATTTTAATTCTTTACCCAAAGAACCATTAGTTTCCAAAGTGCTTGAAAAAGATTGAGTACCAAAATGAATAAAAAGCATTTTCCTGTAGAGAAAAACCAAAAAATTAAAACCAAACAAAAGCAAAACACCCAACCAACCAAAAAAACCCCTTGAAACTAACTGTGAAATTTATATATCTCTAAAGTTTAGAAATCTCAGTAATTTAAAAGGAGTTTTAACACCAGTATATTAAAAAGGTTCAGATTAAAGCATTGATCCAAACATCTGGGAAAATAATGGAGAATTATCAGTAGGTCATGCTCATGAGACTATATTAGGATTTACCATACAGATTTGGTATAACACAAAGTGAATATTAGATATACGGTGTGTTACAGATATAGTTTAGCCCTCCTCAGGCTATTCACACCAGCAGGAGTAATTTCTTTTGATGGGAGAAATAATTTTGTGGGCACCCTATTCAGGCTGGGTTCATAGTGGCAACTTTAACTTGTGCACTCAGGGGTAGGTAGCAGCAGTACACTATTAACTAGTGGTTACACCCACAAACATTTACGTTAAGTTTAAAGTAGTCCGGAGGAATAATTTTCCTTCTTGCAAAAATGTCATTAGAAGGCTCTGTAGCTTCATACTACTTATAATAGAATTTTTCCTAGGATTCTACTGCATTGAATGTATCTTACAGTTTTATATGGTATGTCTTTCAATGACATCACATTAATGTTAGATAACTTTCTTGTTTCAGTAGCTGTGGAAGAAGAATCTTCATAGTTTCATTTTCCCCACTCTGGTCCAATAACATTAAACACCTATTTGCAAGGAAATAGAATTCAAGTTTGGGTGCATTGTAAGACGTTTTCAGTCTCTCTACTTTTATTTATAAGTTTTCACTTTATCTCATTTGGCCATCCCACTGGAGCTGACTCACAAAGCCACTTCACTCTGACTACAAACAGCAGAAAAACAGATTATTTACTCACTACCCTCTTCACTGTGCTTTCACCCCATTCAAAGCACCTTATTTGGTTCCATGGTCACAGTTTTCTGCTGTGTATTTCATATGAGTAAGAAGCAGGATAAACAGCACCTCTGCTCCAAGGAGTGGAGAAATTAAAGACTGGCTGTTGAGCAACAAATGTGACAACAAAAATAAGAGTAAATCCTTACTGTGAAATCTAGAAAAAATGAATATCAATGCATAGAGGACAAAGGATAAAAATTACTGAAGCACCAGAATCATCTTGGTAAACAGAGTGAAGAAAGTGCAAGAAGGTATATTTACAGCAGTGAAACAAGATGTGAATTCACAGCAGAGGCCATGCAGTGTGGAGACCGATTCTGAGACAAAATTTGAAGATAGATGTGAAGAAAAACAGAGATAATGGTAGACTCAAGAATTAGGAAATTGAAGATTCTTCATCATTGCAAGAATCTCATTTATTTGGAGTTGAACTTCTTATTCTTCAACAGTTTTTAAAAGTCAACAAAAAATTTCTCTCACCTTTTTTGACTTGTGGATTATCTTTCTGTACAGGAGTCCTGATGGAGAACAACAACATTACGTTTATCAGATATAAATCCACACACATCCAAAAAAAATACACATTTTATATGACTGTGATATCTCTTGAGTCACAAAGATTCAGAAGCCCAGAAATCTGTAGTCTGTGTTTTAAATTAAAAGACAGCAACCATGTGAAAGGACACGCAAGTTTTAAAGGTAACAGGGAATCTCATTAAAATGCACCATACTGCAAACATTTTGAGTTGAAGGGAAAAAAGAAAATACAAAAAATAGACATATCTTAGACTCCTGCTTTTCGTAAAACCTCTCTCCATGATGTGGATTTACCACAAAATCCAGATCAGTTAGCCCTTCCTCTAATACCTAACATGTTGAGGGATATTAAAATGGTTTCATTTTAACCTTCCATAAAAAGAAGTTTCCTTCAACAAAATCTCTGTATCTATATTTATTCTTTTAATAAAGTTCTAAAGAATCTACCGAATTCTCTTTTAAGGTTTCAGCCATAATAATAAAATCTTAAAAATAAAATCTTAATACTTCAATACATGGCACTACCAGGAGACTTAAGATGGTACATCTGAGCCATTTTTCTGTGAATTTAATAAACCTATTATAGCCCTAATGTTTCTTCATGCCTACAAGAAAGGGACTGAGCTTTTAAAATGGTGCTCTTTTGCAGTCCGTGGCCCATGTACTCTGTGCCCATGGAGCTATGTGTTCATGGATCTAATAGATCAAGTTTTGGTAGGTAAGGAAATTAGAATCTTTGTAGCTCAGTATTTAGAGAGCCAGTTCTTTACCAGAATAATAGTTGAAAACAGATAAACCGTAAAAACTTGAGGACTCTTGCTAAAGAGTACCTGATAAACATCAGAAACCAAGGAGGAGGTAGCAGACAGGAACATTAAGACTCCTTCCTAATTATTAAACCATTAAGACTAAAATCAATTAAACCCTATATAGCTGCTTATTAGTTCCAATTTTGTCTTTTATATTTGCAAATTTGAGTTTACCAGATCTAAAGAGAAGGTGCCAAGTGAAATGGAGGATTTATGCTGTTTTTTTGTACAGTTAGCTGACACAGACAGCCATGTACTAGTCTAACATTTACATAAAGAACACAAAAAATTTTGAGTGAAAAGTACCTAAGGCAGGAAAAGGGTAAAGGAGCAAACCAACTTCTACCCATGGCAGATGTTCAGAGTACTCTTCTGAAGTTTTGGCATTTAACTCAAGGGTATACGTAAGATATTTTCATTCTCCTCAGGACTCAGAGGCTGGAGTCCTGAAGAGAGAACTTAACAGAGCTTCTTAAATCAGCCAGACAATATTGCCTGTTTGTTTGTTTTTGTTTTTTTTTTTTTTTTCAGAATAGCTGCATTGATCGTGTTCACAGTACAGGAGGAGATCATCTGGATTCCAGACTGCTGCAGCCCGAGGGAAATTAAACACAGGTTTTAGTGGTCCTACTCATCACACATCAGGGTTATCTTGCTGAAGTGTCCTGTATGTAGCAGACGATGCAATATTTACAGCCCCAGAATGAAAATGAATGGAAAACAGCCTAATTAGCAGGTTAGTAAACAAAATGCCCATCTGAGAGTGCACTGTTCCACTTTGCACTCGGATCTTTTTGGAATACAACTTTTTGTTCCAATTATTGAATAATGTAACATACATAATAGGGAACAGTCCAAGTGCAGGGACTAATCCTTTGATTCAGGCACTGCCATCCTATGGAAAACCTGAAAAAGACCTTCTGCTGCCTCAGAGAGTTTCCTGTCACCACACAATGGTTGTGGGCCAGGTGTAGGAAGGTTAAGTAGCTGGTTCTTAGCTGTAGCTTTTTACAGAAATACCATGTGTTTGTACAGAACCACTAGATGTCTTGATGGTTTTAACTGAATTATATGGTCTAGGGATCAGTACTATCTCTGAGGCTTCTCCTTACTTAACAAGCTGTTCCACATTCAGGTTTAATTTTTTTCCTATTTAAAAGCAATTTATTTCCATAGAAAGATAGCTTTAATTTAATAATTCTTCCAGAAATACGTGATTAAACATAAAGAACTATGTGATTAAACAGATGTACAGATCTATCTGGAATCACTCAAGTAAGACAACTAAGTTTTATTATCCCCATACTTTACATAAACAAAAAAAGAAAAAATGAAACTCATTTGAATGCCTGAGATGAGAAAGGAAACTGAATAGGTAGAATCAGGAATGTTCTTTTAAATCCCAGCTTGATGCTGTTTCCGAATATGTATAGATGGCTTGTGCCTTAAAATACAGTATCTGCTGGAAACACATCTAAAACTCAATGGCAGATCACAGCATTAAAAGCAGGACTTTCTTACTGAAGAGGAACACCTGGACTAATTGCAAAAGTTCATGTGTATCTAAGCTACAGAGCTATGAGAGAAGTTAGATCACAGAACTTTACATAAGATTTTCTCTTTAAACAAGACAAAATATTTACCCTACTTCCCCTTTATTTTTTTCTTCTAATAGCAAATAATTATTTCTTCCTCCAAGAAGTATGCTGAGTCTGGTTATTCAGTTTTCATAGAATCTCTGCATAGCTTCAGGGGAAGATGCACATTGTTTTCTAAGGCTTTATTCAAATGTTTCTATATATTTAAAAAAAAGTAATTTGGTCTTGAAAGCTAGGGGCTCAGATTGTTTTCTGGTAACTCTTGACTTTGCTGTGTCTTGGCCAAATTCAGCAGTTGAAAATAGGGCCCAGAGATAAGTACAACTTCTGACATCAGCTCAGACTCTTCATTATTCACAGAGAGTAGTTAGTGTTGATTGATATAAATAATCTTAACTGATTCAATTATGTGAGTAGGGAAATCCATATCCAGTGCTTCCTTCCATATTTACAGATGATATCAAGTAGCAGAAAAGCTTTCTAATGATCAATAAAGCTCACTTAAACTTGCTGATTACATTTATACATGTTCCCATCAAAGAGGTTTAAAATAAATTTCTTAAGTTTCTAAACAAATTCAAAATAATTCCATCTGCTCAAGAAGGTATTCGAAGTCCTATTATTGTAATGGTTGGATATATTACTGAATTCATGGCCACTGAATAAATCATCAAAGAACTGGAGAGGATGTAGATCACAGTAGTGGATATGTCATTTAATATGAATTTTAACAGGCTGTGCATGTGTTCTTTTTTCAGACATAACTCTCGATGGGTAAATATAGATTTTACACTAAAGGGTAAAAAATCTGGATATCCAGCCGTTTTTTAATGCTTTTTATATATTTAAAACCTTAACCTTAATAATTTTGCATATATCTGAACATACTGATGACAATCTCAGTCTTCCAGCTAGTCATAGCAAAATTTTCTAATATTGACCAGTTTCTCAGCATCAGGTACATCTATGCATTTCCATCATATTTCACCATATTTTTTCAGCAGTTACTGTGGTGAATCAACTATTAGGACAGATGAGGCAGCAGATGACCAAAAACTGTCGTAATTTTTAGAGGCCTGGGAGTTACCACAAGTTTTCTCAGTCTGTCCAGGAGGTCCTGAATAATACACCATGACTGTAGGATTGCTGAAAGAGATCCTGCTATTTTGCCACACTTTTTCCTTCAGTTCTGTAACTAAAATGGAAATAAAATGGGATTTGTAAGGACATCCTCAGAAACAGCCTTTCATCTGTTTCTTCAACATCTGAGTTAAAGAAACCATGCTTCTGGAGGAAATGAGGCTGTCAGAAGTTTTAGGACTGGGGATACAGATATAACCACTTATGCACTAAGTCCTGCTGTTGGGTTAAATTATCCCCAAGTTCTTGCATATTTTTAAATACTGCTCACAAGTGTATCATCTCACAAGTATTATCTCAAGTGAGACAACATCTTCTGTCCTTTTTGAATATACAGTGGCAAAAAGAAATGGAATAGGGGTAGGGTACTTTTTCTCTCAGAAGGCATGCAGCTGATGTAACTCTTCTGTGTCAGAAAAGCATTCTTCTTTAACTGCCAAAAAAAGTTACCAAACAAAATCTTTGTTACTACATTCTGTCCTAGAAGTAAAAGAATATATATTGCTTCAATTGTAAATCTGTTAAGGGCAAATGCCAGATACTCTTCTTGTTGCTAAACTGATGCATATGGTGTCCAGTATCAGTCAGTTTTCCAAACAGCTGTTGATCACAGGTGGCCATGTTTCAGCAGGCCCCCACACCAAACATAAATAAAACATCATGTAATTCATATAAAGTAATTTTCTGTCTTTATCATACTCTGATTTTCTTTTCTATTCCACTTCTCCATGGAAGGAGAGCTAGAATGAATCAATTCTGGCAATACCTCCTTTACTCACACAGAGATCAATGCTACTTATTTTCCATTTCTTTAAAATAAGGAATACTACTTATTTTGCAAACACATAGCCCTGAAAATCAAGCCTAAGTTGTTTGTGTCACACTGCCATCCCAGTAATTTGCAGGTCCACACTCCTAAATCATAGTAATCTCTTTTACATTAAGAAAACATACTTTTCTGTAGCTGTATGCTATATAAGGAACTAATAAATGCAGTAAAGTAAGTTATCTCAAACAAATGTATTTATTTGCATTTTAATTTTTGTTGATTTTTTCGGACAAGCCTACAGTTAGAAGCTTTACAGGGAATTAATACTTTTCCTCAGAAACAATTTCAACTACACACTTTTCATCTCTCAGAGCATCCCTACCAGACACCCTACTCAGCAATGAGTTCAAGGAACTACAGTCCTCTCAACTTCTGTTTTTCAGTTCTTCAGTTCTGTTCTGTTGCTCTCTTCTTACGACTGAAAAGCCAGAGCCAAACCAGTCAAAAGAGACTGAACAAACTTTGTAAACATGCATAGCAAATGAATAATTTCTTAGTGGGAAAAAGAATAGAAGGTGCTCCCTTCATTTACTACACCAACTTTTAACAGAAATAAGTCACTCCTAACAGTAGGGAAGAACTCAGGATAAAGCTGTAATCAGATAGAAAGGAAAGAAAGGCCAAGAGTTAAGAAAGGAGCTAAAATTCTTGGAGATTGGAGCCCAAATTTCCTACTTGACCTTCCACAAACAAGTAATTTACCATGGATGATGTAGCTTTTGGTTGATAAGATGTCTAAGACAAAAAAGCTAAACTTGGCTTAAGGCTTTCTGTACACATACAGGTAAACATCAAACCCTCATAAAAAAGATTGTGATTCAGCTTTTTCATCCTGTAGATTTTTGCATTGTAGATCCAAAAGGTAAAATTACTAAAAGATCCTGTAGCATCATTTGTTACTATCAAGCAGTTACACCTTCCAAAAGAGAAGTGGCTGCATTTCAGCAATAAGAAAACAGTTTTATGGTTTAAATATGAGCATCCCACTGAACATTTCAAGGAAGCACTGGACATCAGTTATATAAGAAGAACTGAGTTAACTCGTTGCTTGAGGCCAAACACAAATATAGACAAGCTTTTAATTGCTCAAATGCTTTAGAATTCTCTTACCCACGACTTTTCAAACCTATTACAACTAAAGAAATACATAGATTGAATAAAATTTTGTATGTAATTCAGGGGCACACAAGTAATTTCTGACTCTTGGTGATAATATTAATTTGTGTCAGAAAATAGACATTTTATCTCTTGTCATGTAGGTTACTCAGTAATATTCCACCTTTGTTGTGCTATCATCCATAGATTTTGAAACTTTTAAAAATACTGAATATCCATCACCATCAGATGCAGGAAAGGCAAGGCATAAAAAACCAATTGCCTGATCCAATGCTTGTCCAAGCCAGAGGTGGTTCCTTCCAGTGACTCAGGTGGGCAGTGAACTAGACAAAAAATATTTACTCAAAGCCTTTTAACTATATTCAATGGCAGATAGAGCGTTTTGTAATTACATACTACCATTTGTTAATTACAATTTGCATGTTCTGTCTGTGGGATAACACTGTCTGTTGCCTACTGAGGAAAAAAATTGAGTTAGAAAAAAAGATTAAATGCAAAAAATATTAAAAAACCACAAGTTTCCTTCATTTATACATGAAAAATTCTTTTGGCACTGGATAGCATTCTGGCTTTAATAATTTTTCTAACAACTCAAGCATTAGAATCTGCAGCACATTCAAATCATCAGTAGGTAAGAGGGCAAGGAAATATTTCTTTTTCTTCACCACTATCCATTCAGAACTACCTTTCTGCCACTGTTTTTCCTAAGATTTTCATTCTGAGATTAATGAGTACATTTTTATCAATTGTCAGAGGTGTCTATAGAGATTTTTAAAGGGGTTCTTATTCTTTGGTAATTCCTCCAAATGAAGCAAGAAAAGGTTTCAGAGAAGAGGCTGACACTTTAGAACTTCAGAGAGATATGCAGAGTATAGTGTACCAAAATGTACAGCTTTATTTTGAGAACTTTAAATGGAGAAGCCTATTTAATTTCCTTTTTAGTTTTTTTCAACTTGAATATACGCCTGAGAGACGTTTGCAGAAGGTTAGGTTATTGGAACTTGTAGCGGTTTATTTTTCTTCCTAATGTTGAAGAAGATCTGTCCCTTCTGGCCTTAAAAATATTAAAAAGCAGAGCTTACAAAATAGACTAACCTTTCAAGACATTTTTGGGAAAGAAACCCCAATTTGTTCAAGTTACATTCTGTAAACAAAATGCTACTTTGCTATTTTTATAGGTGTCTGTTATATAGGTTGTATAGGTTATCTGTTAGCTCCTTGTCACAGCACAGCAAGACACCACAGAATTTGAGTCCCTAATGCAGACACTGCAGTCTCCTAACCTGGACAAGCAGTGTTGTGACCTGTGTTCCTGACAAGCAAAGCAGGTGCATAGAATTACTGTGAAAATCAGATTCTTGACTTGAATGAACATCCTGAAATGGAACACCAATATCTATGCAGAACAAACTCATTCGTTTGCTGCGTTTCAGAAACACTTGCAGGGCAGTGTGTCCCACCAGCTGCAAAGAGGTGCACAACACTAACAACAATGTAATTTAGACTGAGTAATCAAAATATTTTTATCTATCATTTTCTATTCTCTTTGAAATATTTGTACTTATGTACACATGTACTTGTGAAGGCCAACAATTTCAGTTTTGTAGCATGTCACTTTCTGGGTGTGCTGGGTGAACTATGTGCCTCATAGTTAACTGGGTTAATTATATGCCACAGCTGGTCTGTGTGTCACATGGCAGTATATCCATATTGTGATAACATGGTGTTTGAGATTACACTGTTCAGAAGAGACCTGGGAATGGAAGAAGAGGAGACAAGAACAAAAGAAACAACGGAACAGAGTAGCTCTCAAGACAGCCCTCTTGCCTACACTATGGGGCAGAAATCTTTCTAATCATAAATAAAAATGGGACAGTGTTGTTGCAATGAGTGAATCAACATATTCCAGTGGAAAATAACTTGGACACAGTTGTCGTATCTCTAAGTCATGTAAATTAGTTGGAATTCAACAGGCAAAAAGATCTCAGAAATGCATTTGTCATATGCACTAATCAGCATTTGATATTACCTTAGTAACAGTTCAGGGTATCCATATGTGCTAGTTTGAAAGCAAACTAGTGGGAGACTCCAAGTCAGAAATACAATTTAATAGGAAAAATAAAATAAAGGCAATAGTACAAAAAAACCACAACCCACTGACAGTGTCAGAGTACAAACCTGACCCCCTGACGGTCAGGGGGTTGGTAGCAGTCCAATTAAATGGTGGCTGCAGTCCTCCTGGAATGATGGTTGTGTTGAAGCAGTGATCCTGTAGAAGGCTCTGGTCTTCCTCTGGGAATCCAGTGGAAAAAGGCTGCCTTAGTTAGTTCCAAGACCAGGTTATATCCAGGTGGGAATGCTTGGCTCCTCCCTCCTGGGAGGAGCATCTCACAATAGGATGAGATAAGTCCATGAGTCATGCAGTGGTTTCTTGCTGGCTCATTGTCTGTTATCAGGGGTGGGTCATAGCAGGAGATAACAGCTAATGGCCCACAGCTGGTGGTAACAGAATGCTTAAATACATCTATATTGTAACCTTGGACACCATATTAGAGAAAAACACTGGAAAATATGGAAATTTTCATATTATCTATTTCTATTGTATATTTATTTTATGTTTTCTACAGTATTTTCAATTGGGGACCACCTGAAATACTTCAGTGACTACTTTGACCTTGTTTTTGACATTGATTTAGATGTTGATGGACTGCCTGCAATTATGGAGGAAGTACAGTAGGAGAAGTAATTCGGCTCTTGAGGTGGCACTGAGTTCTGTCCTCTCAAATGAATTTTAAATTAATCTGTTGTCACACACCAAGAAATAATTTCAAACAACAGGCCTTCTAGATATAGCTATTGAATTGCTGTCAAAGCCTATTAAACCGTTGACTCAAAGATCCCACTACAGATATTTTAGTGAATTTATTTCTTGGGGAAGAAAAAGAATTGAAAATTTCACTGAGGAAGTATCCACTCTGATTATAGATTTTCTGTCAGGGCAAATAATTTTAATATGCAATTAAAACACATGGTTAAAATTTAGCATGTTTTTCTCTTCTTCTTGGACTTGAAAACCAGTATGCTATTGCAGTATGGGAGGCTAAAGTAGTTATATCTTTTAATGTTCTCTTTTCTATTTACATAAAGAAAAACTGATATCTTTAAAATGTGCTAGTACTGTGTAGGGAGCCCTAGAGTTACAGAAAGATTAGTCCTAGCTTTAAAACAATATTAATGCTAGTGAATTAAAAGTATGGACTAGACTCGTTGATAGAAATTATTTGTGGAAGTTTAGCACCTTGCCTGTCCCCAGATTTTTGATGTTTTTAATAATTCTCTAAATCACTGGGGTTTTTTAATAAAAAAGTAAACATTAAAGCTTCTACATTTTCAACATAGAATGTCTTAGGTTAAACATGGGAAAAACTATTTTAACTGCTGTATTTTAAGAACTTATGAATGCTCACCTAAGAATGTATACATAACAATGAATAGAATTATGAGGAAAAATTAAAATTAAATGGCTAATGTGTATCATATTTTTGTAATAAACTGGGATTCTTAGAAAATATCAAGGATGTATGATGTAGAGAAATGTAGATGGAGCACATAAAGAACTACAAAACATCTTACTAGAGTAGGTAAAGGCATCTCTACTCTGTACATCCTGATTTTATTGAATGCTTGCTTTGAAGATCTGTATAGGTACTCACAGAATATTGGGAAGTGTGTATAATCCATATATGAAATAGAAAACTAAGAATTAAATAGATTACTAAAATAACAGAATGATTTGTTTCTAACAACCTAACTGGGGCAAAGTTATTAGCTTATTATACAGTTAGGCCCTGTATGATTTCTCTGGAAGTATTTATAACCAATTCAATGTTACTGCTCAAAAAATAATGTGGTACAACAGAGGTGAGGTTTACCCTTTCTTGCTGCCAGCTGGTTATCTGGTTTTCCATCCCTAATACAGGTTGCAGTTAATCTTTTCTTTTGTCTTCATATGGACTCAAAGCTTTCTAATTTTGTGGAAATAGCATTGCTTGCAATTATTTCCCCATTATTCCTTGTAAGATTCTTTTTTAATGTTGAATGTGTTGCATTTTTTTCCCCAAGAGATAGAGGCCAGAAGTATCTAATAGTCGCCTAATTAAAGAGGTTGATGTAGAATATAAGATATTTTTCTAAAAAAATGAAATTTTCATCTATTCTGAACTCTTTCGCCATATGTTGATACTCAATCTCGTTTGTCTCCTGTGAAGTAGATTCTATACTTTTAATATGTGAAGTTTTATCCTTACTTCCCCAGTGGTTTTCAAAGTCCTTCTTTAAAAAAAAAAAGTTTTCTTATAGAAGCGCCTAGCTCAGGTCAGCAAAAGCTAATGAACTCAGGAGAATACATCGTACTGAAAGTCAATGGGATTTAGACTGCATCTATATTTCAGACTGCAAGGACAGGGAGAAGAAAAGCTACTATAATGTATATTTGTGATTTTACTGTAAAGTATTAGTCAAGGTTAATAGGTAACAATTAAGCTTAACTCAATCCTTCTCCCCTGTTGGACTTCTGGAGTTGGAAAGTCACTGAGTCAGCCTCATTTTGTTTAGCTGCTGAAGCACAGATTTGATTAGTATGGTTAAAGCAATCAGTAGACGCACACTGAAATCAACAAATGCAGGGAGATCTATACTTAAAATAGTTGCTAGATTTTGAATATCAGGCAATGGATCTTTTACTAATAAAAGTGCTTTTATAATCCATGTTTCCTTGCATGGAACATGGATTGATCTATGTTTTTGCTTATCCATAGTTTTTGGTATCTTATTCTGGAGAAGTAAAATAGAATTTTAAAAAGTGGACCAAATACATTGTGAACTGAACTTCATCAGCAAAATAAATTATGCCATTAGCCATTATTCGTGCAATTCCCTTATTTTTTGCTACCATAATCATCCTTTCAAACTGATGAGAGGGAAACCCAAACTGATATATTTTCTCTCTCTCTTTCGAGCAGTTGTTTTCAATCCTCAAACCAAACTGCCACTGGAAGAGTTGATGGCTTTGTTGACTAATGATCTCAGAAATAAGGTAGTTGACACCCCCTCCTAAGCAGTTAGTTTTAGATATGAAGTAATTCTGGGGGAAAGAAAAAAAAAAAAACAACCCAAAGAAAAAAAAAGCTCAGTAAGAAGAAGTAAAGAATTTATATTAAAGTAAGAAAAACTCAAATAAGTAATAAAACAGAAGCATTTATCAACCTGGGAAATGTTAGTGGTAGCAGACCTTCTATGTCTCAACAAATTTAGGACAGGTACCAACTAGTCAGCTAGGGAATCAGTATAAAACCTAAGGCAATGTATCTTTTTCCTCTTATAAGTTTCTCACAGGTGTCTGTATAATTTTCCCATAAAAAATGAAGTACTTCATCTCAGAGGTAATATTACTGTGAGAAAGTTACAAAGTATAAAAATTTTAAGACTAGGGAGCTATACTGGGTCTAATCTGCAACCTGACCTTACTTACGGTGATCAACTAATCAAAACATGAAAGACTTCAGATAGATTTCTGTACCTCTGCCTTCTGCAACTGCAGAAAATGTCTAAACTGCATAAATGCACATCTAAATATAGATAGTGAAATATATACTCACTACTTTATAAAAATTGACAAGTTCTGCTTCTCTATATTTAAGTTTGAAGAGCCTGTAAATTCCATAAATAGCATAAGGAATTTACATATCAGGAAATTCAACACTTAAGAAGTTGTAAGCAGTTGTAAACTCCATAAACTGAAGGGACATAATGGGAGAAAGGGAAATAGGGAGAGAAAGAAGGAAGGAAGAGGGGAAGGAGGAAAGCATGGCTGAGGGGACAGGGGGAAAATGGCAGGGGAGAAAGGAGGGAAAGAAATAGCACAGCTTTTGTTTTGCAGAGTTGAAATTACATATACTTTAAGAGACTACACCTGAACCACTTTTTCCTCTTTGATTTTCTTGCTTTTATTGATAATGCTGAAGGAAGATGAGGATTGTCTCCTACAGCTTCCTCACTGCCACTAATAAAATATTTTCTCTGAACATGAACAGTGTCTTGACCTTTTAGATAATCTTCTCGTCATGTAATCCACCTACTACTCTCCCTGAAAAGCAGTCTGGACTAGAACACACAGCAACATTAGTGGAGTTGAAAGAATGAAAGGAAGACATATTTTATTGTTTATTACTATTAAAAAAAATAAAGTAGCCTACTTCTGAACAGTTTAAATGTCTTCAAAGAGAATAGAGACATGTTCAGCATGTATAGGATTTTGAAGGTTTCAAAGACAGAAACTAAAATATGTTGAATTACGTGGGAAGAGATAAGAGCACATGGCAGCACAGAGAGGCTTGTCTCAGCCAGACCCTGGGGGGAGGAGGTGTCACACGGCAGACCCCTACAGAGAGGAGCCTGCTGGAAGCTGACAGACGGGTGAACAGTGCATAATCACCCCACAGAAGGACACTCAGAAAGTGTGTTGCTGATGTGGCAACATGGGATAGGTCACGTAGTGAGAATTACTATGTAAGGAAATACTGTGCCTTGAAAAAGTGTATAAAACCAGCTAGTTTCTTTGAATAAATGATTCAGGTTCCCTGCCAATCTGGGTCCATGTCTCCGTTGTCCACAGAATTATATTTCACTAATATATTAATAGAATTTAAACTGACTGAAGGATAGTCCTTGTGCTAGCTTTCCTTGCTCCAGAAGAAAAGACGCCCAATGTCAGATAAGAATTGTTAAAAGATGATGCTCATAGTAGGACTTGGATGAAACTTACACAGTGGGTGCTGGTGGTGTTGCCTAAACCCCACTTGAAGCCTCACCTAAATTTGAAACTTCCAGTCTGGTTTGTGAGCTCTGATTCTGCACCAATTTCAGTTTGCCACAACTGAGCAATTTATCATCATACTCCTTTATTCTGTGATAAAGAAGTTTCCCTCATTTCTTCTGGATTTGATAGCCTGGACATCAGAAACATAGGGATATAAGACATTAGTGCATAAGTGGAGCACTGTGTACCCCAATGCCATCAGGGTACCAGGGGGAAGAACCCCTCTTGATTTCCGAAAATACAGAAGGATCCCAACAGGTTGTTGTGCTGGAAGCTGAAACGAGCTTAACAAGGAAAAAGTGCCAGAAGCATCCTCTTGTGACTGGCCTGAAGGCTGCTCTACCCTTTGCAATGACTAACTCAGAATAGCGTACCCCGCGGACCCCAAAGGCTATGGCTGTCATGCTTGTTGAGGAACAGCAGATCCCAATTCCTACTGTGACAGAGTGGCAATATTGCCCCTACCAAGGCGGAACGCCAAGAAGTGAAGATGTAGACTCAATCACTCTTTGGTAGTCCCATCTGGTGAGTGCAAAATCTGGTGAAGGCAATCAGTGGACTCTCATGGTGTGAATTAAACCATGTGGCCATTGAGTGCTGCCATACTGAACACGCTAGAACTCCAATGTGAAATGGAATCTACGGCAGTTAAGGGAAATCAGCCCCAGCTGATATTCCTCGTTCATTTTCTCAAAATTTTTTTTTTCAATTCAGTTTGTCTTCATATGTAGAGATGTTCAATACACCTGGAACTAGTTGCCCAATGTCTAGAAGACCAGCCCTACCATTTGTCACGGGACTATCCTGACTACACCAGAACAACATGATCCATGGAGGCCCTGATCACCTGTAATATATTGATGTCATTCTGTGGGCAAAGCAGTAAAGGAAATGTTTGAGAAAAACCAAATAACAATCCAAAATTTTTTTAAAGCTGATTTAGCCATTAAAAAAAACCCATACAGGGTCAAAGGATCTGCACAGGAGATCCAGGTTTTTGGGTATGAAATGGCAACAGAGGTGTAATTATATGCCACAGGATGTGATCAATAAGAGAACAACCATATTCCAATCAGCTATCAAAAAGGAAACACATGCTTTCCTAAGGTTTGTGGGTTTCTGAAGAATGTGTATTCCACATTGAAGTCAGGTTGTAAGATCTCCCTCCCTAGTGACCCAAAATAAGAACTATTTTAAGTGAGATCCTAGGCAGAAACAAGACATTGAACAGGCCAAATAGTAGATACCTTCTACAGTAGCCCAAGTCCATACAGCACCAGCGATGAGGAACATGCTCTACATCACAGCTTGGGGGCATGGCCTCATCCAGAGCCCGTGACAGAAAACACCCAGAGACTCAAGATCGACCTCTAGTAGTTTGGAGCTGGAGATATTTAGGATCCAAGGCCAACTTCTTTCTGAATGCAGAAAAGATACCTGGAGCATGCAGGAGAGTTGACGTTCCTTTAGGAGCAGTTGCTGCGGAATCACAGATCTTCTGGGCATTGTGGTTGCCTTTGCTTTGCTGTTCAAAGGAAGGATCCCTTCTACATGTGTATCCAAAACTACAGACTGAGCAGGTAGCACTGATCACGCCGCAGGTTTAAATGGAGAACTACAACTACTCAGGAATTGTAGAAGAGATCATAGACTGGCCAGAAGGTAGCAGCTTTGGAGCATCACCTGAGGAGGTAAGTTGTGCCCTAGAGGCCCCGTCATTTCATGAATTACAAGAAAACTAAAAGCAGTATGTTCTGTTTACTAATGCATCCTATTGTTTTCTGCAAACCCATAAGAAGAGTAAAGTTGCTCTGTGGAATCAACCATAAGCAGTCACTGTATCTCCTGAAGCAAAATACAAACTCAGTCAGTCTGCAGAAGAAGGAGGAGTTAGATTTTTCTGGCTTCAGAGGGGTGCATTGCTTGTAGACTGCATGGGCATTGTGGAAGTTGCTGAGTAATTGCTTTTCCATCACTTGTCTTTTTTCCTCTTTTCTTCACCTTTTAAACTGTCCTTGTCACCTGTTAAAGTGCTTTTAGACAAGTTTTCTCACTTTTACTTCTTCATATTCTCTCTGCTAGTTGAGGTGGGACCAGGAGGGAGGGAGCAGCTATGTGGGTGATATTCAGGGTCAACCCACATCACAAAGCACATTGTCCTTGTAAAGGACAATCACTTTCATGTTTCTGCTCTGTTTGGAACGTGGGAAGATGGAAAAAGATGGAGCCATATTTTGTGTCTTAAGATGTGTGGATGGATCCAAAGCTACAGTTTTTAGTGGTACCATTCTAGACTTTCTTTTTGTTCCCCAGTTTTTGAGAAAGATTAGGGCATATCTTGGTGTTTGGAGCTTGTGACTTAGAATACAATTTCTTTAGATGGATGCCTCACTACCTGTGATTCTGGAAGAAGGAGTGCAGATGCTTCACACGAGTTTAGATTCCTTGATACAAGTAAAATGTTGTAGCGTTGCAGCCTCTTCTGACTCTGGCCCAGCAGTTTATTTTTAAATGGATATACAGACTTCACAGAGACAGTCAGGCAACACTACAAAACAGAAAGAAATTTTGCAATCTTATGAGGATTTCTCAATCAGGATCAAAGTATTAAAGAAGAAACAAAATTAACAAAACATAATTGATGTGCATAATTTATACAAGGACATGAATTAAAGATTCATTTTAAGACATGGAAACATTGGTTCAGGACTAACCTCTGCCATAAAATTGCAATTTATTTTAAGGAAAACATTGTTCCCTGTGATGGAAGCTTGTTGAAAACAGTCTCAGAATTACCAGAGCCTGCAATACTTAATTTTTACCAATGTATTCACAATGTATTAATCTTAGGAAGTCTAAAAGAAGAGAGGAAAAATAATAATATATTTTGACAGATGGTAATCAAATATTTGACTTTTTTTTTTCTCAGTATCTATTTTCCTCTTACTTCTAAGTTTTTAATTCTCAAAGACCAGCTGGAAAAAATATCTGCAAAATTACTTCCCTTGGAAGGGGGAATAAAAGGATAAGATAGAAAGGTACTGATATCAGGCTTTGCATGTTCAAGACTGGTGGAACGAAACATACTAACGAAAACAGCAATACATATTCACTGATACTTCTTTTACATATAGTCTGTAAAGACTCTTTTTCAGAATATGTGTTTAATTTTCCTTTGAGAAATACTGCAGGTTGCAGATTTTGAATAGATTTTCAGATTTACTAATTGAGATTTGTCCCATTGTTGGATTTGAATTTGAACTTATTTGATAGTTCAGAATAGAGTGTATTGCACAATGCTCTTTGGACAAACACAACACAACACGATCTGTTTTATTGAAGGTTAACTGTGAAGTCTTCTCAGCTAAAATTACTTGAGTCCCTTGCCTTCCAGTAGAATCTTTTCCCTGAATTACTGAAAAGCTCAAGAACAAAAATATTTTTTTTAAACAACTATCTGTTGACAAGTAGGTTCAACAGCATTCTTCCCATCACCATGCCTGAGAGACCTGTTTTTGCAGCTTCTATGTATATACATCAAATTGTCAGCATGTCACTGCACCTTTAAGGTAGACTGCCTGCTTCAAGGGGTTAACATATAGCCCTGGGTAATACCAAGCTGCAGCTGCCTGAAACTGGCCTGGGTTTAAATGATAATAATATGATAAAAATAAATGAACATTTAAAAATTATTTTTAAAAGAAACTGCCAAAATCAGAAGCAATTAAGGAAAGAAAAAAATGCTTGGAATAGTAGAAACAGGAAAGAAATGCACTGTAAAAAAGATACCATTTAGAAGAGAATTCTTTTGGTACCTGACGTGCTGTTGCAGTCACCAGCAGCTGAACTCTTCATGTCCTGAAGGCAAAGTTCTGGGCCTGTGACCAGCACATTTTTGCTGTTGGAAGGCAAAATGGGCAGGAAGGGGAAGTGAATCTCTGGGATGAAGTGAAGTCTGCCCACATCTGACAGAAGAGTCAGCTGCCTCTCCCAGGCTCTGCCATAGATGAGGCTGATGCCTGGCAAGTGGGAAAAGCTGTTGCCCTTTTGGCATGCGCCCTTGGCAAGCTGCTGTGCTAAGGAACAGACAACTGCCTGAAGCTGGCCCTGCTGTTTGGCTGTTCAAACCCTTTGTGTGTACTCTACTGCAGAGAGTTCAAGGCAAGAGAATCAGACCAATTTACAGTGACACATCGATAGAATTTGCAAACATCTCTTCAGCAGTGACTGAACTCCCATTTCATTGATATCGGTGTAAGCTTTACAGGTAGTTTCAATTGAAGAGCCAAGACATCACTGAGAACTTCTGACAACCCAACTTTAATGACATGGGTCTTAATAAGGTAAAAGACAATTCCTACAATCTGAGGAATTTGGCCAAACTGAACTGAGTTTCATGGGGAACTTTTGGGGAAGCTTTGATTGAATGAGGTCATGAATTAAGTGATGTTCATTCAATCTGTTACTGTATTGATGATTCCTATGCAAATTGTTCTGTGTGCTGTTTTTAAATGTAACCCAAAGTGAGTTAGTTAGTGAAAGCTGGTTTTTACTGTATTTTCTTTATTTTTTTGAAGAGATCAAAGCAAAATTACCAGGAGTGTACTCACACGAGGAAAAACTGGGAAGTTTTTTTGCAGGTGCCCTAATTAACTAATTTCTTCACAGTATTACATTAAGTAATGATTAAAAACTGAAAATCAAACAAAAAGTATACTTGAACTGAAGCAGAATCTCAACTTCATAAAGTAAGGAGAATCTGGGAGCAAAGGGTAGATAAGAAAATTCTCTGGTGTGCTCCTTTTTTATTTTACTTAGTTGATCTCAATTTTATCTTCAAAAATATGAACAATAACATATGATTTGTCAAGACTTAGACATTCCATATGCAGTCAAAATGTACAACCAACCCCTGAAATCATAATTTGCAATGCAGTGCAGTTATATAACCAAGAGTACCTGAAATCGGGAGAAAATATTGCAGTACAAATCCAGGCAGACAGAAGTGACATAGGCCAGAAAGAATAGCACAGCCCTGGCTAATTACAACTGTGCATCTCCAGTACTGCTTGAAGCAGCCAGGGTAAGCTGTGTTACTTTCGTAGCTCAAGTGTGCAACTTGACACATATTACATGGACTAACTTTGAATTTTAGTAGGTGCTGTGCTTATTTTACAGCTATATTTCAGAGATTCCTTTATGCCTGTCTTGGGTTCCTCTGACACCCTTATTTTTTATTTTCTTTAAACAGCAGTACTACTTCAGGTATAAGCCTGAAGAATATTCTGTTTGCCAGTGTTTCTGAATTCTGTAGCTCATAACAAAAAGTTAGGTCATCACACAAACTCTTTGGTGAAGGTTTTCCAATTTGAACGTTGCTGCAGACCATCCCTGATTCTTCTCCTAGGATTAGAGGATTTCTGAAAGTTTCCTTCTTACAGTTAATTTTTTTTTTTTGCTTCCTAGGATTTGGTTTTTTACTTTTCATTATTCTTCCAATTTTTTTGTTAAAAATTTCACATATTGCATAGGTGTCTATCCATTAAGTCAAAACTTGTATTTTTCTCAACTGAAAAAGCAAAAATCAGAAAAATTAAAACTTAAATCTGTCCTTGCTTTGAATGCTGGGGTCAGTTTTCAGCTCACAGAGGCTACTGTAAACACTTTTATATCCCAGATAACTGATCTGTACATTGGTGTCTATTTTTACTGCAATTCTGGTAGTCCATTCCAAAACTAGTAGTAATCTTCCACAGACTTGTTCTCTCTGTCCCTATACAACTTGATTTGCCTCACAATAATAATATCATTCTTTTCCAATAAATACTTTCAGAATCAGGCCCCTGCTCTAAAGTATGATGCCAGATATATCTGCTACAAGCTATTCTCCCTGGTAAATTATGCTTCCTTCACTGCTAAGGTCCCCAATCTCTATTCATTCTATGGAATATACCCAGTGGCTAAAACAACCCTTTAAATGAACACATTGAGCACAAATGTGTTAAACACATAAAAGAATGCATTTCTGTATCAAATTCAAGTTTATTTATTTCTTAAAATATAAGGGGAAAAAAAAGAGTTTACTCATGTGCCATAAGTAAAGCAGCTCTATTCAGGGATCCCATAAAGAATGGGCTCATGTTCCATTTTATTATCCCTCAGTAGTTTTCTTTCATTCTTTATCATGTAGCAACAAACTAGAGCTTATTGAAAATAGATGATGTCATCCAGTGTGGATCTGCAGAGCTGTGTGCAGTAGTCAAGAGTGTTTCTGCATTATTTTTGTTCTCCACACACAGCCCTAGTAACGAAGGAGAGCTGCCCCTCCTACTTTCAGTCCTCTTCACACCTGTACCTGTACCTAAATACAGGATCATCACCTCTCTCAAGTTGTTTCATTTCTTCAGTGTTCTTAGGCAGCCGGACTTTAAACAAGGACTTTAAACTAAACTCTGCAGCCTATAATACATAACTGTGCCATTCCTGCCTGCACCCACAGATGCCTTCTGTCCCTCGTAATTTTCTCAGGGTATTTCTGCCCCATCCATTACCGTGTTTTACATAGGATACACAGCCCTCCCTTGCCCACTCTTCCTCAAGCTGTTCTCATTTCCTGTTTGTGAGTGAAATGGGTTTTATTGCTGTTGCTGTTGTTTCATGGACCACGTGATCTAGATCTCATTCATTGTCATGATCAACCTAATAAATGCCATCTCTGTGAAAAGGCCACTAAAAAGAGATATTTAGGTGTTTACAGACAGCTGTAAATTTCCAGGGCACAGAGGAAAATTTGACTATTGTTAGTGTGTAGTGAGATATTAAAAAAACCTCAAGTGTTTACCTTCATGCTTAGGTGTTCACACCTCTAAGTGTCCTGTGCTATGTAACAGACATGCCATCCAGGCCTCAGCTCCACATTAATCTCCATAGTAAGAAAGCAAGCAGTCTTATTGGATTTAGGGGAGAGAACAAAAAGTTAGAGTGCTTTAGAACTGCTGGACAGAAAGTGTAACAAATGAGCCCTCATCTTCTATATGTCATAAACACACATTCCTGTAATGCAAAAGAGAAAAAGTAGGTCTCACAGTTATTTTTTACACCTTTCACAAACTAGAAGCAGTTTGATATTTAAATGCCATCAGATATTACATTAGTTTCAGCATCTATTAATCTATGGAAATATTGGCAAAGTTTTTTTCATCTCCGGTGTTCAATTTTATTAGTGAGTACTTTGAGAAGAAAAATAAAGTCATATGTTAATTGCTAATAAATCTCAGGTGTTTACACCATGCTGCACCACACAACTGCATTCAGCTGATTGACAGAATACTGTCTTGAAAGCATACAGTGTGCCATAAAAATGTCTGTAATTTACAACATAATGCTATAATAGTTATTGTTAGAAGTTGACAATGCAATGTAAACAGGCCCCAGCTTTACCTGAGGTCTTTGCTCATGTATAAGTTTAAGAAGAAGTACTCTCCTACGGTTGGAAACCTTTCATGCTTGATTTGTGTTGAAGATCTGGAAGTGACAAAGCGGGAAGTGCAGGTACTTATCAAAGGAAGCTTTGCATTCTATAGCACTTAGTAAGAGAACAGCATCATCCCTTATTGGTTCTAACCCCTAAAATTAGCACACATTTCTGTATTAGGCAACTCTAAGATTAGTATTTAGCCGTTATTCCAATGCTTCGAATTCAATGAGAAGTTTCAATATTTTAAGGGAGTCAAGTCTATCTGCCTGACATCCCTGTATAATAGGGTAATTCCACTGTTTGGCCCAGGACTGGCTGCAGTCAAGAGGAATGATGGGCTCACCCTCACCATTCATGTGACAGCTGCATCTGAAGCCAAGTCCTGGATCATCCATCCTCCAGAGACAAACTTTTGCAAGACTGCATGGAAAGGGATGTCTCAGAATAAGAGGGAACGGACAGAGGACAACATTTGGCACTGATATTCAGGCTGCCCTATCAGGAAGATCTGTAGAAGGGTTGAACATATCTGGAATTTCCAGTATAGCCACAACACATCTTCTGCAGAGAGCCTTAGTGACACTCTCTGACAACTGCATCTGAAGTAAAACTGATAAGAACTGGTCATCAGGTAGCTATTGGAAGAAAAAACCCCAAACAAATACAGACAAACCCTCTGGGAAAAAAGAGATATATTGGAATAAGAGAACATAAAAGGCATGCTGTTGATAAGGATTATATTGCTAGAACCAAAGATGATTGTGGTGCCCTATGAACACAGTCACAAAGACATAATAGTTCCTCTGTCAGCTGAAAGAGATTGGATGAAACCCTAGAACCAACGTAATGCTGTCATCCTATTGTTCACAGAGAAGCTCATGCTGGTACCTCTTCTCAAGGCACATTGATTGAGCACAGCATTGTCCTTATGTGGCTGTTGGCTTGCTGAGGAGGCCTCAAGGAAGGTCTTACTGCAACACAGGTAGAACAGGAGTATGTCTGCAGTACTTGAACATACAAAGCTACCCCTGCATTCCCTGGTAGAAACCGTCTCTCCCTGAGCTTCAATTTACTCATTTTCAAAATTTAAGACCATCTAAATGTAATTAAAAAGTCTAAATTAATGAGTAGTAACAAACAATTAGTAATTTTTCTTGCCCTGAGCAGCATTACAGTACTGTGTGTACTCAACAGAAGGAGCAGGCAGTGAAAGATGATGCTAGACTAAAAGGAAATCAGAGAGTTCACTGCAGTAATATGTCACTGGTAGTAATTGTGCCATAAAATGAAAGTGTTTATTTTCAGTTCGATTCTTTTATTAAAATAAATCCTGTTGAGGGAATTTACCTACAAAAGCTATTTTTATATGTGTGCAGCAAATTTTTCTAATTATGCAGCTACTCCTGGGAAAACTAGCTACCACTGAAATGTAATGATACATTTGTAAAAACAAGATTTATGTTATTTTTCTAAAAGATACGTCATTGCTGACATTTCAATTATGTAATTCCTTCTTAGACCTCTAATTTCAATGTTATTTCTATATTTCAAAAGGAAATTGTTATGATACTTCTGAAAACAACAATAATAAATATACTTGGTGATCACACAAAACAGGTCTACATATTCTGAGCAGAGTGGTAATACATGAACTTCTGCATAAAATAGATATGGAAATAATATGAAAATTGCCTGCCTGGATAATACTGACAAAATACAAATTTTGACTGTGGAGAAATTGTTCCCCACAGGGGAGATCAGGAGTAGTTTTCAGTTTAGAAACTGAGTGAAGGTATCTGGTACTGTGCAGGTGGTTTTGCTAAAACCTTAAAATAGACAATAAGGTCTTCAAGCTCTGGGTTCCAGAATTTTTTTCCATATAAAGGGCAAACTATCTTTCCCAGCTGGAAAACATAAAAGGAAGCTCTTTGAGAGTGATATTCTCCATGGGTGATAACAGAGAACTTCTGAGCCTAGGCAGTAATTAACAAGCCCCACTGCCTTCTTCTGCAATAGGATATTTCATTGCCTACACATCACGGAACTGTGTGAATCTGCAAATTATGCTCAAACCCGGACCTCCAAAATAACTTTAATGTGGTCTTGCAAAACACTGAAATGATTAAATTCTATTTCCACGAAGTAATGGCAAGTATAAACCAACATTTTATTTTAAAAGAGAAAAAAAGGAAAATACCGGAACTTTTGAAATCTACATGAAGTGAAAAAAAAAAAAAAAAACAAAAACANGGAAAATTTCGGATCTTTTGAAATCTACATGAAGTGCAAAAAAAAAAACAACCCAAAACCCAAACCACTAGAAAATAGAAGCTGTAAAAGAGAACTTTCATTTTTCCCTTACTCACATACTCGTAAAATCCGAAATGCTATTCTGAAGCATTAAATCACTGCTTTCAGAGCATTTTCTCTCACTTTGTGTTTCCTGCATAGATGCATTCCTTCATTCTGTTTAGTAAACAACCTGGGTTTTATAAAGCAGCATGTTACCACCTTCTTTACATTCTGTGGGAGTGCTCTTCTTTCCTGTTCCCTTAGACTATGTACTGACTTCAGAATAGTTTATACATGTTTTTAAAAACATATATAAACCTTAAGAATTTAGGGTATTTATATATATACATACTTCAAAAGTTTTGACTGATTGGATTGCTCAGTACAAGTAGGCATCTATTAAGGCACATTCTTTCCTTCTAAACTTCCCACCCTTTCCCAGCATCTTCTAAACAAAAACAGCTTAAGGGAAGAGCAGTAAGGGCAATCAGAAACCAGGAGGAGACACAGGCCAAGGCAGATAACAATGCAAGTTATGCAGCATTTGGGGTCATGGGCAAAAACTTCTGCTGCAGGTGCTGCCAAAGTCCCCACAAGTCTAAAGTTCTACCCAAACATTCATTGCCTATATTAGGCAACGTCCAGAGTTTTGTATAACATTTTTCCCAGCTTTCCCAGTTCTGTTATGAATAAATACATCCTCGTCTTCTTTTGCTGAGCTAGTTGTGTATACTCAGCTGGAGTTGGATTTATGTTTCTGTGCACTTCATGTTAATCATAACTGAATTAAAAACTGAAATGAATATATATGATATATTATATTTGGCATTCAAATGTTTTCATGCTGCATTGACTTGTAAATTACCACAAAGAAGCAGAAATTATATATCAAAATTTGTGATCTTCTGTTTGTAAATAATATATTTAATCTTAGAGAATATGCAGTAAACCATTACCTCTCCTACATGCAAACTCGGATAGAGCAGAATTTAGATTTTGGAGAGCTAAGACATCCTTGCAGATGTTGCAAGCTAGCAAGTCATAGAAGACTTGTAAATGGCTAAGAGAGGCCTCAAAGTTTTTGTCAGCTCAAATTACATCTGTACTTTTGTGGTCTGAGTGATACAGCTGCATTTTTTCTAAATTTGAGGGTACTAAATTGATTTGATTGTCCTGCACTTCCTAGTGCTTGCTCGTCTACGAAAGGAAAAAATACTGTCATCAATATTCCCTGCCTGTGAAACAGCTGTTTGGCTGTGAGAGGGTTATGGAAAAGAGAAGGTAGATGAATCACAGTACATTACAACACAGTAGTTGTTGTCTGAAGATTTGAAAGTCTCTCTGAAACCATATGATAGTAGGGAAGTTGCTTGGGGATTTCCCAGATGAAAACTGTTTTCTCAGAAAACTATATGACTGAAATCAAATATAATGTGATAATCCTGACTGGATTACTCATTTTATACAAATATCACTAATCTTTTTTGCATTTTAATGAAACAGTAGGCTCTATATTTGCTACAAATTTGTACAGTTCATGCCACAATGTATGGTGCATACCAAAGTTAAGGGCTATAGATGCTAGAGCAAACCATAAAATAAAATAAAATAAAATAAAATAAAATAAAATAAAATAAAAAAAGACTAAAATAAAAGAAATAAAACTTTAAAATAAAATTTCTTTCTGTAGAAATAGAATAAGCAGAACTTGGATTTAATTTTATCTTTATAACCTCTTTTGTTCTTTCAAGCCAGTGCATTTCAGGTATTTCTGAAATTAAGATAAATAATCTGAAACAATTTACAAGGAAACATTAGTCCTAATATTATGTATATTGTCACTGCTGCTGATTTTGATGTATAAACTAATGTAAATATTACGTTTTAACACTGATGAACGTTTTGCACTAAATTCTGTTCCCAGAAAAGTTCTCTTTGGGGAGAAGGGAATGAGATTTGTAGTAATCATTCTGATTATGAATGTGTTTTCCCAAATTGCACGATTTTTGGTGGAGCCATATCATGCTGCCAGTTCTTCTCTGGTTTTAAATCTATTTGCATCCTACAGACTGCATCAAAGTTTCTGCCTTCTGTGGGATTTTTGTTTGGTTGGTTGCTTTTTTTTCCCATACTCCATAGCTAAATTTAACATCATAATTTTCCAAGGCATATGATTTTTTTTTCAGAATGGATCTCATTTTAATGTTGTTTAAAATGCTAGTCATTTGAAAAAATGTGCTAAATCTTTAACATACGAAGCAGAATGAAGATGAGTTAAAAAGCTATCTTTCACTGGACATAAGGCATGTTGTTTTTAAATTTAAAAAAAATCAAGTAAGAGACTGCAAAACTGTGACTCTATTACTTTCACTAAAGTGCAGCGTTTGTTAATTTATGATTATATTTAATTGCATTTAATCCAATATTACTCTACTTTGTTTTGAGCTCAGGGTTGTTTATAGGATACACTGAAATGTCTGAGCTACCCTTGTGGAACAAGTGACAGTAATATGTAAAGGCACATAGCTGACAAGAAATATGTAAGTTGTGAGGTAAGTTGTTATATTGTTTGGATGAGAAAGAATGCTAGATTAAATCCCCCAGCTGGAGAAACTTTCTAAACACATAATTTGTTGTAGGTATGAAAAGGATTTCATTCTCCAATGTTCTTTATTAATCATGACAATATTCTTTATTAATCACAAGAAATATGCAAATAAAGTGAGGGTCTCACTGAACCTCTCCAGTGCCTCTTGCACCCACCACTTGGTTTTGAATAATTGGCAGCTGTAGCTACCCTTAAGATTTTAGATACATAACAATGTATTTTTCACAGGAAGCCTTGGAATTAAACATTCACTCCTTCTTTACTTTCACTATGTCAAACATATATTTATGGTTGAGATATTTTCCATATTTTCTTAGCAGATTAAAATCTTCTTAAAAGTTGAATTTTTTTGAAGATAGGTTTTATTGTGCAATTAAATTTCTACAAATTTTATGTGTAATGCAAATATATTTTCTTTTTTTCCCTTTTTTTCTTGTGTGTCTGTGAGGAGCCAATTCAGTTTTGTTATGTCTCAACAATGGTTGTCAGAGGCACGTGGAGGAGGGGTGCACATGTGTCACGTACAGGAGGCAACTGGAAGAAGCCTTGTCTCTGGGAGGACTTCACCTGGCAGCACCTCCCACGAGGCAGTCAGTAGGAGACACTCTGGAGGGGCTTCTACAACCAGGTCTCCACCAATGGATGGCACAGGAAGGTTGGACTGGACCAATGGATCCCTGCTACCAGGCGGACTTTGGGAGGGGCCAGGAGGGTATAAAAACCAACTACGTTGCTGCTCGCAGGGGCTCATTACTGTTCATTTGCTGGCCCACTCGCTTCTTCCTTTGGCCTGGCCCCAGCCTACCTGCCTTCTGGCTCTCCTGCCCTTGCTGGTTTGCCCTCACACCTGTCCTGCCTTCCTGTGCCCCTGACTGCCTTCCTGCCATTTTGCCCCGTGTCCTTGCCTCCTTCCAACCTTGCCCTACTGATCCAGCGGTCACTGCCCGCCCTGTCGCTCTTATCCAGCCGGTCGCTGCGACCCTGTCCAGGGTCCTGGTCCTCCCACCCAAGCGCCCACTTACCACGTCTACAGTGCTGTCTCCGCGGGAGCCGTGCCTGTGGAGCTGAGCCCCTCCAGGAGCGGAGCCCCTCCAGGAGCTGCGCAGGCTCGCTAAGACCCAGCCTGTCCACAGGCAGGCAGCCTGAGCATCCCCCCTGCCACCCAGACGCCGACAGCACTGCCCTGGCTCACTGGTCGTAACACCCTGTTTTTGTCTCTGTCCCCTCTCCCTCTCTCTCTCCTCTCCCCCAGTCCTATTCCATTTTCCTTTCTTCTCTTCTGTCTCTTCTAGCCCTTTCTCTCGGGCAACTCCTTTCCTTTCTCCTTTTCTATCAATAAACGATTCTCAGATACAAGGTTTGCCTTGTTTCACTTAATTTTGTTCCCGACCATCCATTTTTAGAAGAACTCCTCACAGTTCCCCTCAGTGGAATGCGATAGTGTCTATGGTTCATCACTGCAGAATTTTCCAAAAAGGGAGGAGAAACTTGTGTTTCCCTATTTAAACTTTGTGAATTCCCTTGTTCTTACAGAAGAAAGCAATTTTATTTAAGGGTATGCTACACTGGAGAAGTACAGAACTAAGGACTGGCATAGAAAATAACCTATCCTGTAGTTCTAAGTGTGTCCTTGAGACTGCTTTCCACAAAAGCAAAGTATTGTTTTACGTTCATACCACCTGCATTAAGATACCTTATAGGAACACTGAGGGAAAAAACATTATTATATATGAAGTGATGTCCCATACAAAAGTGTTGAAATCCACTTGAAGTGATTGCAAATGTTTTAATTTTCTTTTTAAAAGAAAACATTTCCTCTTTTATCTGACTTTCAATACCCTTCCCTCATTTTGAACTCTTACCGGGGTGAATGCTGTGAAAGAAGCAATAGTAAGGGTCACACAGCTACTATATCTGGAAAAAAATATGCGATTTCCCAAATTTTATGTTTTAGCATGCATTTTTATGAGATTTTGTTTCTTAACCAGTAATGTATTATTCAGTATTTCCCATCTACTATTCATTATTATCTTATTAAAATTTTCAGTCATCATATTAGGGAGCAGAAACAATAAATAAAAAATGCATGTGGGAATCAGAATTCATGTCTGACTGATTAATGAATAATGAAGGAAGGAGACATCAAAAAAATCACCAAGGCCTGCTGAAGAACATTCATTAAATTATTGCCTCTCTTCTGTGAAAATCTCCCTTTCATCAGACCAAAATTGGGGTTTAACTAATCTGATAACCAGAAGCGAAGAATATCTGGAAGAGATACTTTGAGCAAGGTACAGAATACAAATAATGCAATACTACATTGTCTTATTCAGAAAACCACATAATAACTTTGGAAATTATCCCTAGAATTCTATCACTTATTTTTAGGGAGGCCTATCCCTTCTGAACCTTCACATTAGCCTATCTCAGACCCCAGCAGGGGCAATATCACTCATTCCTATTATTTGTGCAGAATATCACTCAGTCTTATTTTTTATTAATCATACTATTTTATGAGGGCAAAAGGAAATGTAATTAGCTCAATAACTCATGCAGTACATGCCACTACAGTCTGTAACAATAAAATAAAAATAAAATAAAATAAAATAAAACAAAATAAAATAAAGTAACTGAAAAAATGTTCCTAAACTATTCCTAGAATTTAAACCGCTTACCAAATAGTCAATTAAATACCATGTCAGTACACTGAAGACTATACAGAATGAAATAATTCTCTTTGCTGTAAGTTCTCCTAGTGTTAAACGGATCAATTTTTTTTGCTTTTAAAAAATAAAAGCAAGACCAACACTTGAAGTTGGATATGCAGCAAACATGCTGGAGATCTGGTCTGATAAGAGTGAACCTATCTTTTATTTACCATAAGGAATTAAGCACAGTGAATTACTGTGACTTTTTTGATCCAAACATTGGTTGCAGTCAAAAGACAGGGCTTCCAGCTGGATGGAAAATACTTGTGAGCACAGATATCCATCTTCCAGTACACAGGCAAGAGCAGGCTCCGATTTAGGGTTTCCACCCCAAACATAGTGTGATTTTTATACAATTGAACCTTTTCCTCTGGCACCAGAAGAGGATTTTGGCAGGTGAAAATACTTATATGTAGCCAAGCAGAACTTCAATGTGTTAATGCTCAGGAACAACACAGAAATTATTTGGAGAGACTATGATGTTTCTGTTGAAGATGATGCGCAGCTACCCCTTGGTAATTAATTTTAACAATACCAATTTAGATCTTCTCACAGTCTCTTGATGACTACAGCTCTACACAAACTCACTCACTTTGTTGATATTTTCACTTGGGTGGTGTATTTGCAGATGGGCTTAGGAGAGGATGTACGTTTAAGAATGAATTAGCTTCCTATGCAAACAGTAAGTTGGTCAATTAATTTGATGAATACTTTTTCCCATCGGACAGCATAATAATTTTCCTAGTTAAAAAATTTCAGTAAAATCCTACATATCATTTTCATACGGTTAAGTCAAATGGGATAACAACATAAATCAATTGCCTATTTACATTCTGAATAGCATAATAAAGGTATTAGTTCTACCATGAACATTTTTGAAAGATTCTGGGCATGTTTTAAAGTTTTATTTGCATAATTTTTTCTTTATAAAAGGTTTCTAAAAATATCATACACTTAATTTAATTAAAATTACAGCTCCTTACTGAGAATTAGAGAAAAAATTAAATGCCTTTATTACATTTCTTCCTAATGCCCTACATAAATTATTTATCATTACCTATTCATCATAACAAAATGTTGAAAATTTGTACCTGGAATATTCATATATAACATTACTCGGCTTATTGAACCAGATTTGAAATATTTCACTGTGTCACAAATTCTCTTGACATAATGTTTTGCTTTTAATTATAGCTCTTTTCTTGTAAATGTCCTATTGTCACCCATTTTAGAAAAAAAAAGCCACAGTCATGTAAAAATGACAGTAAATACCAATATCAACTTTAACCCCCAAGTATTACAGGTGGGAAAATGAATTATAACAAAATAACACGTGTAGGTAAGTTTTTTTCTCAAATTCTGAGCAAGGGGGTCATCTCCTTTATATGACAATTAGGAAGTACACCAATGGTCTAACCACTGTCAAGAACCCAGTCATCTGAACACTTTCATATTTTCTTTCTCTTCTGGTAGTACCATTTGTTTGAAGATCATAGCTAAAGCTCTAAACAAGAATTCTCTTGTCATCTGGAGTTGCTATGCAATTTAACACACCCTAAGAAGAACTGAAGCTACTTCAGAGAGTTATAGGTTGAGAGTGGAGGTACCAGGACAGGGCAGAGATTCATTTGGACCCCAGAAAAAAATTGCTTCCGAAGTAAAGAAGCTGAAAATCTTAATTTCAAGTTTATTAAGGAGAGAAGTACAAGTATAGTCTTCTACCTCTCCATTCTTCAGTGATTCAAACCCACAGCTTTACTTTTTGAAGCTCTGCTGATGCTTTTGGGGTTATGTATCTGGTTTGACATCTACCTGTGACAATTTTCTACTTTTAGTAGGGATTAAATATACATGCAAGAGATTCAATATATTTTCTGCCTCTTCAGGGTATTGTTTTGATGATCTTCATTGGGTTTTTTTGCCTTACTATAGTAGAAACATGTGCAGAGGGTGATCACGGAAACTGGGGAAACATGCCATTATCACAGACTTCCCAGAATTCTTTCTGAAGACTGTCATGCTCTCTGAGCAACTACTCATTGCTAGTGATTTTGAATATAGGCTGTTAAAAGCATAGCAGTGGAGGACTGAGAAAGCAGGAAGAAACTATTTTATGTTGGAAATGCATTCTATAGAATCACAGAATATTTTGCTTTGGAAAGGACCTTAGAGGTCATCTGGTTCCATTAAAGCATGGTTGTTGGGTTTTTTTTAATTCAGGATAAAATTTTTAACAAAAGATGTTTTCTTTTCCTCTTAGCTGTTGAGGTTGTGAACCATACAATAATTCCTAGCTACTGCACAGCCATTCCTTTTAATCTTAGATAGTTAGATACTCCTGAGTTATTTTTATATATCATTAAAATATGTAACATTCTGACATTAATTTATAACCAAGAAACAAGATCAGGAAAAATACAGCATGAGTAGCCAGCACCATCTTCTTAGAAAATTTTCCTAAGGCAGAGGAAGGGGAATGTTAACAAAGACTTTTCTTTCCCATCTTCCCTTTTCTGGAGAGAGAAATCAGCTGCCTCAGATGGAAGAAATAGAAGAATAGGTGTCAGTATTTAATTTTTGTACTTCTCCTTCCTCTTATACTGTTGATTAAATGATGATAGCCTGGAGATGAGAAGGTTGTGTGGAGAGCTCATAGCAACCTTTCGGTATCTGAAAGGAGTCCACAGAGAAGCTGGAAAGGGATCCTTTGTCAGGAACTGTATTGATAGGACGAGGAGTAAGGGGTACAAACTGAAAGAGAGGACATTTAGGCTAGATATTAGGAATAAATTCTTTACTGTGAGGGTGGTGATATAGCAGAACATCTTTCCCAGGGAGGCTGTGTATGCCCCAACCCTGGTAGTGTTCAAGGCCAGAAGGCCTTGAGCAACCTTGTCTAGTGGAAGTGTCCCTGCCCATGATAGGGGGAGTTGGGACTAGATGGTCTTTAAGGTCTCTTCTAACCCTTAACATTCTATGATTCTGTGGTTCTATATCTGAAGTGAAACTGCTCACTGCTATTTTGACACAGGTATTTATCAGCTGAATTTAGAGTATCAGATACAATTCAACCTCCTAAGGGACTTTCCTGAAGGTGAACAAGACTATCGTGGTGTGTCGCTGTGAGGGGTGGACGGAGAAAGCTGCTGCTTGTTCCCAAAGAGAACCCTGGTTAAAGACCTCCTGGTGGTGCTTTGGCACCTCGCTAGACAGCTCTCTCACCCAAGTGGATGGAAAATATGCAGTCCGCTCACACTGAGCTTGCCAGCTCAGGTGGTACTAGGGGCAAAGAGAAGAGGCGGCTCTTGCTTGAGGTTCCAATGTTTATTCCGGCCCGGATCCGTCTGGGCCAGGGAGCATGAGGGCAAGAGGGTGGGCCTTGGCCCCACACGTCCCTATAAAGGGGTACAGGAAGGAGGTGGGGTAGTACAGCAGGGACCAGTGGAGGGGAACCAGGGGGCAGAATGGACATCTGGCTACTGGCCAGTCAGAGAGGGCTGATCTACACAGGGTCACAGGATCGGAGAGGCTTTTCCACTTCAGCTACGGGGGGATCTTAGGCTTCAGAGTTTGTCCACCAACGGGTTCCCTTTGAACCTGGGCTCTTCGACCCCTCAGCCATCACAGCTGCTGGTTCGGCCAATACAACAATGATGTAGATGGATGTAGACAGAGTCTGAAGGAAAGTATCTGAGAAATAAAATTTTTTCATTATGACTACTTTCTCTCTTCTACAGAACATATCTTTATCACAAAAGTTGCAGATGAGAACACATTAATTTAATATTGCTTGTGAGAAGCCAATTCAGCCATTTTTAGTTTGCCTCAACTCTGGTTGTCGGGATTTTCAGAGACATGTGGAGGAGGGGGTGCACATGTTACTTGCAAGAAGCGGCCAGGAGTGAGAGAAGCCTCATCTCTGGAGAGACTTCGCCTCACAGCCAATCAGGGCAGGGAAAACTTCCATGATTAGACTGCGAGCAGCCTCCTCCCCCGCCCCCACACACGTGCTTGCTAGTGGGGCGGGCGATTGCCCAGATGGTCCGCCAAAAATGCCCCCCAAAAATGGACCTGCGAAGCCCAGTTGGAGGAGGAGTTTGGGAGCACATAAAGGCAGCTAGCCACCACACCACGATGCCTTTTTGCTTTGGGTCGCTGGGGGGGGTGGCTTGGCCCCTTCTGTTCCCACCTGAGCGCCCTCTTCCCTGCCTGCCTGCCCACCTGCCTGCCCACCTGCCTGCCTGCCTGCCCACCTGTCCTGCCTAGCTGGCACTTCACCCTGCCTGCACCCAGCTTCTCCAACTGTCATCGCTTGGAGATCGTGCCCAGCTCACCATGGAGACTATGCAAGTGCACCACGATTCGCAACACACACTGTCCATCTGCCAAATCGATGCCAATAAATAGCCAGGGTTCTGTGGTAAAGCTGTTCCCTGTCTTCTGTTCCTACCCCCCCCTTCTTTTTTTTCAATAAATGGTTTTCAGATATAACATTGCCGTTGTTTGTGCTTGATTTCTCATCAGAAAAATATATCAAAAGAATCCTTCCCGGCTCCTCCTTTTTATAGTGGAATGGGACTCTGCTCAGAAGTGAAAGATAAACATATCAAAATATTATGGATATTGACTTTATTAAATATATTAAATCAAGGAGAATCCAGTCAACTGCAGTAAGCATACCTTCAATCTCCAGGAAGACTGTGGAGCAAAATCTCTTACAAGCTTGCTCTACACACCTCAGGGACAAAAAGCCTTTACAGAGCAGCCAATGTGTTTACTGAGGACAAATCAAGTCTGACTCACCTAGTAGTGTGTCTGGCTCTGTGGGCAAGGGAAGACCAGTGGATGTTGCACATCTTGGCTTTAGCAGTTGGCTTCATTCTCCTTATCACCAAATTAGTGAGACTGGCTGGATAAGTGGAAGTTAAAGGTGGTTTGGAAAACAGGCTTGACAGCTGGCCTTGGTCACTGTTGTTATCACTGGTGCAAAGTTCATCTAATATCCAGAAAATAGAAGAAACCCTCAGTCAGAAATCAGTACTGAGACCAATACTGTATGAGTTTTCATTAAAGACATAAGTGATGGGACAGTGAGAATTCTCAGACAGTTTGCAGATGACACCAAACTGGGGAGGGGAGGGCAGTCAGCATGCTGGAGGACAGGGTTACTTAGAGGGACCAGGACAGACTGGAGAACTAGACTGCACTTGAACAAAAACAAATGGAAAGGCTTGCAAGCCTTGCATCTGGGCTGTGATAATTAAGGATAGATCCAGTAGGTCTAGAAGAGTGATCCTTCACTCCCGTTTGGCACCTCTAAGACCTCGCCTGGAGAGTTCTGTCCAGACTGGACAACTTCAGCATAAGAAAGAGGGAGTCTGGGGGAGACCTGCCAAAATCATTAGGGGTCTGGACCACAGAACATGTGAGGAGAGGCTTGGAGAGCTGATGTATTTGATCAGAGAAAACAGAGAAGCTGGATCTAGAACATGAGGGTGGTTAAATACCAGAACAGGCTCCCCAAGGATGCTGTGGAATCTCCATCCTTGGAGGTGCTTGAGACTTGACTGGACCAAAGTGTTGAATCCCAGAAGATAAGCAGCTAATGTGAATGTCTCAAACACTGATAGCTGGATGGCTGTGGAGCCAACCAAGGACTGTTTGTAATCACAGACGAGTCATTGGTAATAACCAAGGAGTTTTGGTATTATTATGGTGTGAAAAACAACAAGTTGTGATTGGAGAAGGGGGCCATGTGAAGGCAGGGCAGCATTTCTCAGACAAATATCTTTGTTCTAGTCCCCAGAGGCAGAATATGGTGCAAGCCATGGATGGGATGTCACACCCAGATGTTACTGAGCAGCAATTAATAAGGCAGTAAAATGGACTTGTGCTGGTTTCAGCATTCATACATACATAGTTGTATAAAGATATATAGTGTCCATCCTGACTGTTTGAACTTGTATAAATTATACTGCAGTTAGGATGCTTACAAAGAAAAAATACAGATCTTTTAAGTTAAAGCCCCCCATCTGAAAGGGGGACACAATAGGTACTAAGCATGTGTGCCTCCTCTGTAAATGCTGACATGCTGATTTCCCAAGACACACGTATGTAAATATACTTACTAAGTTTATGCAAAATGGCTGTGAACCTCATGCTTTCCATGTTAAAAATAGAGCTATTAATACTGCTTATGAAAAATGTAGCAAAGACAGAATAATAAAAATGTTATCAAAGCTGCTGGAAACGTTTGTGCAAGGGAAAGGTACAGATAACAAATGCTGTCAGTGTTGGCAGATGGAGCTTTATTATATGCAGCAATAGGTTTGTCTTGCCTGTTTCATCATGTGGCATTTCAATAATTTGCTACTAGGAGAAGGCTTTATTATGCATCTCTTCTCCCACACATGTTCATAGTACCCAGAGCAGTAAGTATTCAGTCAACTGACTCTCTCTTGTTTCAGCTGGCATTTTGGAACATGGGTTTTTAGACATCCCCAAATGGAAAGGAGGGGACAACAACAGACAGTATTTCCATATCTATCATTTTTCCTTGCTTGATCACAGCACATTGCAGAACCATTAATATGAATATAAAAAGTATTTTCAACCTGAGAGGTTTGCCATTGATACAACTCAGCTTATAGTTGAGAGTTGCACAGCCAAAGACACTTTCAACAATTGTGATGCAAATATTCCAGATAAGAAGCAAAAAGGAAGAAATAATAGCAGAGAATAATACAGCACTGATGCTGAAGAGATTTTATATTAATTTAGTTATCATTTCTCCTGCTAGCATAATGAAATCCCAGTGGCTATAGTATGAATTATGAATGTATATCTGAAAAAGTCCTCGTTCATTTTCTAATATAGTTCAATCATGGTATAGGCAAAATGTGAAATGACAGAGACCTACAATAAACAGCACAATACAAAATAAGTGAGGTAGACTACAGTGATACTGACTCATATTTTTTCTCTGCACAAAATTCTTGTTATAGTGAACCTCACCATTCCTGAAATGCTGCCTTTCAAAAGGGACTCATTCATCCTTCTGAAGCTGAACTTCTTTCAGGTTGTACAGACAAAATGCTGGTTGTACAGACAAAGTGTCTCATAACCTATATCCTAATTATGTTCTCAGGTGTTTACTTGATATCTATTTAAAAATGCAATGTGAAAAACCCACTTGAAACAGGCAGGTAATTACATAGATAGTCCATAAAATTGCTTTAAAGTGTTAACTCCATGTGCCAATAATCTTATAACAAAAAGTGATGTATCTGCGTGTGAGATGATTTTAATACCGAATAACTGTTTTACATCAGCCAATATCTTCTCTATTATAAACACATGGAAATAAACAGAAGATAAAATATAAAAATATAAGACTGGTTAATCTTATGTAGATCGACTGAGAGGTGCAGACACATACATGATATAAATGCATTGAAAAGGTAGTCAAGAACTGAGGCTTGACTTGTTCTTTGTCATGGTTATATTACAGAAGCTGGGTTTCCAAACTACTTTAACCGCATTTCACCACCAAACATAAGCATTTCTCTGAGATGAAATGGTGTATTTTGCTTGCTTATCTCTAGTAACCTTAGCAATAGAATTTGTCTGATAACTTTGGTGGCCTTCCACCCAGCATTTGTGGGTAAGGGAAGAGCAACTGATGTCATCTTCCTGGATTTGTACAAAAACATTTGACACTGTCCTGTGTGTCATCCTTGTCACTAAAATGGAGAGATACGGATTTAATGGATGGATGGACAAAGAATTAGCTGTATGGTTGCATCAACAGCTCAGTGTCCAAGTGGAGACCAGTGACAAGTGACATTCCTCGGGGTTGGTGTTGGGACTGACACTATTTAACATCTTTGTTGGCTACACGGACAGTGGATTGAGTACATCCTCAGCAGTTTGCTGACAACACCAAGCTGTGCGGTGCGGCCAGCACATTGGATGGAAGAGATGCCATCCAGAGGGACACTGGCAGACTGCAAAGGCAAGCCCATAGAAACCTCACCAAGTTCAACAAGGCCAAATGCAAGTTCTGCTCATGGGTCGCCACAACACCAAACACGAATACAGGCTGGCTAATGAATAGAGAGCAGCCCTGAGGAGAATGGATTGAGGGTGTTGGTTGAGGAAAACTCAACAAAACCCAGCAATGCATCCTCACAGACCACAAAGACAGCTGTATCCTGGGCTGCGTCAAAAATAGGGTGACCAGCAGATGAAGGGAAGTGATTCTTTCCCTCTACTTTGCCCTCCTGAGACCTCACCTGCCGTGCTGCATCCAGCTCTGCAGCCCCCAACACAAGAAAGACTTGGACGCATTGGAACAAGTCCATGTGAGGGCCACAATGATCAGAGGACTGTATCATCTTACCATGGAGACAGTAGAGATTGTTCAGTCTGGATAAAAGCAGGCTCCTATGAAACCTTATAGCACAGCACCTAAAGAGGTTTATAAGAGAGTTGGGGAGGGACTTTTACAAGCGCGCGTAGTAGTAGGACAAGGAGCTTTAAACTCAAAGAGCCCCTTAGCTTTAGATATTAGGCAGATATTATTTATGGTGAGTGGGGGATTAGAACTAGGCAATCTTTTATGTTACAACACAAATCATTCTATGATTGCATTATTCTATGACAAAAATGGTGGAATTTTGCTTTCTGAAGAATAAAGATTTAATCCAGGCTATTCCCAATGAAGAATGGGAGGAAAAGGGAGCAGGTAGAATGAGAAATTGGAAAGCATCTCAGCAAAACCCTGGAGGGTCGAATTTACAAGTGTTTCTGATTACAGGGGAATGAGAGTGCCAGAGGCAGCAACACCTGCCACTGGGAGCAATACTCCCTACATCTGTGCCTTGCTTGAACAGCTCCATTATGCCTATTTTCTTTTTTCCGGATACATAGCACATGAAAAATTCCCAAACCCAGTGTAGAAGAGACGGTTCTGACTCCATTCTGGTGAGTCCCCACCTGTAGAAGTGAAACCAGTTCTGGGCTCCCCAGCACAAGACAGACATTGACCTGTTGGAATGAGTCCAGAGAAGAGCCAACAAGATGATTAGAGGGATGGAACACCTATTCTGTGAGGAAAGGTTAAGAGAAAGGTTTGTTAACCTGTAAAAGAGAAGGGTTCAGGGTGACCTTATTGCAGCCTTCCAATAGCTGAAGAGTTCCTGCAAGAAAGATGAAGAGAGACTTTTTACAAGAGCAGGTAGTGACAGGATAAGGGGGAATGGCTTCAAACAGAAAGAGGGTAGGGTTAGATTAGATATTAGGAAAAGAATCTTTATTGTGAGGGTGGTAAGACACTGCAACAAGTTGCCCAAATAATTTGTAAATGACCTATCCCTGGAAGCATTCAAGGCCAGGTTGGATGGAGCTGTGACCAGCCTGGTCTAGCGGAAGGTGCCCCTGCCCATGGCAGAGGGATTAGATGATCTTTTAGGTCCCTTCCAGTCCAAACCATTCTATGATTCTATAACACTTGTTGGAGACTTGTTGGAGTCTGGCTGAACCACTATTTACAATGATGATGTTTATCTAGTCTGGTATATAAAACATTTCTCTCACACTGAGATGACCAGCCAGAAGAGTAATAAAATTATTTTAAAACTCTTTCAGTGGAGAAACTTCAATTTGATATCTACGTCAATAGAGAGTAGAGAGCTGATGAATAGTGTACACAAATGGAGTTTTATCTGTCCTGTGATGTATTATGTCCCAAGTTCATGAACAAGGGGTTCTGTGGCAGCCTCGGGAAGGAAAGTATATATTTAGCTGACTCTCAAACTTGGTGCCTGTGTGCAGGCTGTTATTCCTATTTAGGATTCTTAGTTAATTCACAGGATTTCTTTTTTTTTTTTCCTTTATTTCATCCACAACAGAAAATTTTAAAACTGATATATTAAAGTAATCCACTATTGGCACATCACACTGTACATATGTAGTTGTACAGAGGAATTTATACTTAGCCAATTTTTTGCCTGTGATCTGGTCTTGAGGATTCTTGGTGCACTTTTAGGCTCTTCAGATATGTATTAATTCATTAAGTACTTTTAGGAATAATAATTACTAGTGTACACCCAAGACAACTCTGTGCATAAGTTAATGTATCAGGTTAATATATATA
>VZRQ01000461.1:509284-536818 GCA_013397975.1 Machaerirhynchus nigripectus
AAGCATGTCCAAAGAAGGACAATGAGGCTGGTGAAGGATCTGGAGCACAATTCCTATGAGAAACAGCTGCGGGAGCTGGTGTTGTTTAGCCTGGAGAAGAGGAGCATCGGGGTGACCTTATTACTCTCTATAACTACCTGAAAGAAGCTGTAGCCTGGTGGGCATCAGCCTCTTCTCCCAGGCTACTGGCAATAGGATGAGAGGACAGAGTCTTAAGCTGAACCACGGGAGGTTCAGGTTGGACACTAGGAAGAATTTCTTCACAAAAAGAGTGATTGGGTATTGTAATGGGCTTCCCAGGGAGGTGGTGGAATCACTGTCCCTGGAGGGGTTTAAGGAAAGACTTGATATGACACTTGATGCCATGGTCTATTTGATGAGGTGCTGTTCAGTCAAAGGTTGGACTTGATGATCTCAGAGGTCTTTTTGACCTAATTGATTCTATGATTCTGTGAAAGACATATCCCCAGTTAAGCATAAAGCCAAGATACTAATTAAGTTAATATCAAATTTTGCATATTTCAGATGAGTCCTTTCTTGAAAGTATTAATGAATAATAATGTTAGCAACACAGTATACTGTCATATATTATGACATTATTGTGCTCTATAATGATGCCTTGAGTGGCTACCTAGAAACAGAGACTAGACAGGAACACGGGAATAAAGGTAGGTATTTATTTGAAAGGCCTTCAAAGATACACCTTGGGGAGCCAAAAGCTACATCCAAGATGGACCCCAAGATGGATGACGAGTCACGAGTTCTTCACACTTTTATAAGTTTGGTTCATTTGCATATCAGCATAAATTTGCCAATTAAAACTTTAGCTAATTATGTAATGTCTTCAATTTCTCCACCTCTCTAGAGGCCCTAGTTTACACCTTTTGGGCCTAGGACAATCTGGTGTCCTTGAATAACAAGCTCAGAGAGGCTTTGTTATGTCTAGCTGACATGAGAAAACAGAAGTTAACAGGCTACAAGAATGTTCAGAGTTACAACTAGGCAATACAGTATTAGAAGAATATAAAAGCTAAAACCTAAGGCATCAATAACTGTTCAAATTTTTATTATAAGAGATGCCAGCAAATATGTTTTCTAGATTTTTTTTCAGCTTTTAAAATTCTTGTCACTGAAATGTTTCACCAAGTTGGTTTTGAGAAATTAAGGACCCCAGGCATCCTCAAGGTCTGTTTTCCAACTACTGTAAACAAAACATACCATACATAAATCTATTAAGTTAATCTTAAAAACATTTCCATATCCCCCAGTCATCTTAAGTGTTTTTCTTTGCATCTCTTCTGCTTTCATTTAATTTTTCTTGAACATATGAAACTGATATTAAACAGCCAGTTTCAAATCAGAGCTAATGTCTTTCATGTACAATGACACATACTTTTCTATCTCTGCAGGAAAAACTTCTTTTGGTATATTGCTTGCCTGTTTTAGAGTTATAAAACATATTGTCACTCACAGTGGACTGTTGCCCAGCAAGGTGACTCTCCATTCCAAATTGATCAGGCACAGTTTGTAGAAAATATTTGGGGTTTGATGCCCAGAAGTATGAACTTGCAATTTGTAAAACTGAATTTCATGCCATTTTTCTTGCTCCAAGTCCAATCCTAAACATTATTCTTCTCCTACTTTGTAGTATTCAGAGCTCTCTTTCCTTCATGCTAGTTATATTCATGAATACACTCCTAATATTTTTGGATAAAGAAGCTAATCAAAATTTTGACTTAAGATACTGTCTTTAGTCTATCCAAATAACATTATTCCCTACTAATGATTCAATTTTTAAAGTTCTCCATTGCCAAAATCCCCTTCATAAGACCTCGTAGTTTTACCCAACTCCATCTTCCCCAGATTAATATTTCATCTCTTTCACTGCTATATTAAATGCTTGACTGAAGTTCAAAGAGATGAAGTTTGTGAATTTCCTCTGTTTAGAAAACTGTCAGTGAAAAAAAGATCTATTAGATTAGTTTCAATATTTTTTAAACTGCTACTATATTAATTATTAATGATATGATGATATATGATATGATGATATGATGATATGATATGATATGCCATTTTTCTTTTAAGACAATTACAGATATCGCCTCATTACTGATATGCAGGAATGATTAATATTCCATCTCCTTCTTATATGTATACATTACTTTGCTCTATTTCAGTCTGATTGCACCCTTCTTCCCAAAAAGAATTATTAAAAGTACTCATTACGGGATCCACAGTTTCAAAATTGCTTTTTTCTAAGAAGTCTAACATGAACACAGAATTCTAAAATTACAGATAAACAGATACATAGATAGATAGATGGATCGATAGAATTCTATCCAGCCTCCTCAGTCCTCAGAGGGTCATGTTTTTCCCTAAATTGTGGTTTTTCCCTATTTTATATCCTTGCTTTTGTGTCACAGTGTCTAAGTCTGAAATAAACAACTTGCCTAATTGAAGGCCACTGTTAAGATCATCCTTAATCTTATTATTTCCTTAAACCAACTGGTTTCTTCCTTCTTTGTTCTGTTTTTATATACCTCTAACTGAAAAAGTCTCCAATGATGTTTTTAAATGTCTGCTGCTAGTCTAACTCAACTGAACTTCAGGAATTCTCTCCTCATCTTTACTCTTTCCGACTTTTAAAGCATGATTTTCTTTGTAATCAGCAAAGACTTCCATACACCTTGAAATCAGCTTCTACAACCACTTTCCCATTTCTTAAACAACAATAAGGAATATATGCATTGATTGTTCTTTACAAGTCACATTAAAACTGTATACATTAAAAACAATATGCATTAGTGAAAAAAAAAATCAGCCATGTTTTGGTCCACACTGTAATGGTCTGCCTGAACATTTTTGGCATCTAGGCAAATTTGGCATTTTATACAAATGCATTATCACTATTAGTATAAAGAATTCCAAATAATTACATAGGTACACTAATTTTCAAACCATCTCTGATGCCTCTGACATATCAATCAAATAGTTTAAGAGATTGTTCTTGCTAGGCAAAGTTTGTTGACAGTTGGCAGACATCTTCTCTATACATTTGGTTTAGCAGAAATGCCCACAGACATTTCCTTAAGGTTTTTCATTCCGTAAGAGTGAGCTGCCCTTCAGTTCTTCTTTACAACACACACACACACAGAGTTTGGATTATTTTGGAGAGAAAAAACACTTGGAGCTTTTCTTGCATGTGAAGAAAATGGCTCTGTTCAGGGCTGCCTGTGGTAGCTCTGCTTTAGGCTGCAGTTTATAAAGCAGTGGTCGGGAAATCAGCAGCTGGCTGGAAAAATAAAATAACAATTGCACTTTGGAAACAATTTCTAACACAAATGGGAGAGTAATGAAAGATAGTGCGATCAAATCTTTTTCTATCAGCATGCAACTCTTTAGCTTCTTTCTTTCAGCCCTGTAGTAACATTGCTGAGTAACCGATTGAATTACTAGCCTGCTATAAGCACCTAGAAGAAATTAGCTACAAAGCTCCCAGAAGAATGGAACATTATTTAGTGTCTGAGAAGTGACTCTAGTTACCTAACTCTTTGTCTTGTCATATTTACAACAAGGCTTTGCTTATTTTTAAATTTAATACAGATAATTTTTTTTGTAATGTGTTCACATCTGTTAGCTCCAGTTTCTAATTTTGCATCTAATTTTTCTCAATATAAATGTTAATTTTAAGATTATCATTATCTTCATTTACATCATGTTGCTAATGTGGAGTTACGGTCCGAAAAAAGCCCACTAATAATAAGTGAGGAAACTGAGCCAGCAAGCCACTCAAAACATAGACATCATCTTCTGATAAAGAAAGGTCTAATTAAGGCTGATGGCGCATCAGGGGTGATCACTTTGCTTTTCTTTTTTTTCCATTTTTAAAAAGAAAGCTGCTGTTTGGCATATATCCAAAACACACAGAGTTCATTTGCAACATTCTTTAAAAGTGTAAGTCAGGGCTTAGTCTAAGATAAATAAGAAAGAATGTTCAAGAGAAAAATGCCAAAGTGGCTTCATGAAAACCTAACTCCCATATAAGCAAAACAATGAGGTATGAGATACAATGTATTAACCATAATTAAACATGTGACACTCTCCTCATCTGCTTTATTATAAAATAAAAGGTAATGAAGGGAAAGAGGAACTGATGTCTGTTTTAGTGTCTGCTAGACTCAATTCAGAAGTTGTCTTGCTCAGCTCACCCTCTGCTTTGCTACTCACAACTGCTTTCCACATGGACATTATTACTCATCTTGGCTCTGCATGCTGGAAAGCCGTCTGGGTTTATTCCTTGTCACCCATCAATAACAGGTATTTGGAGTCCGGCGGACAGTTCTGAGAAAGTTAATTTCTTGCTTGCTTATCCTGTAAGCATATGTAGGAAACCTCCTAGCCAGCAGCACTGCAATCTCTTCCAAAGCAATTGTGTCCAGGTAATGGGTAGTTAGGGAGATAATGCCAATTTCGTAACTCTATTTTGAAGGATCCTGAGGCAATTAAGAAAGTTTATGCAGTATAGCTCTTATTCACCGTCATTACAACCAGTCACAAGAGGATGTTTAGAATGACTTCGCTCTATATGTTAGGTATTTTACAATCCTTCTATGAATAGTAATGTGATTCTAAGTTAAGAAAATTGTGGAATAAATTGTAGAATATTCTTACCAGTCCAAACTAAACCCCTCGGAATTATATGGAATTTTTCTTTTTCATGTTGCAGATGTCTTTCTCTAAATGGTGAATTAATATTAGGAACAGGAATAGTATGACTGCTATTCCTAATTAAGCTCTAGTTTGATGTCCAAGTTTTGACCAAGGTAAGACGCTTCTAAGAGAAATGCAAGAACTGTCACTGTGAGCAAACCTGGAGTGATCTGCTCCCTGAAGGAGACCTCTAACCCTAAAAACATGAAACATTTTTTTGATAATTTTTCATGTTCTTTGTCACCTTTCTCCTGGATAAGATGACTGAAAAAAATGGGCTGACTTATGTGCGGATTTCCGTATTTCACTCCTGAGAGTAATCTGCTGTCTTCCTACTCTGCCATCACACAGAAGAGGAAGAAAAAGCCTGGTGATTATCTTGTGTGACTACAAGCTGGATATATTTTCTAGGGGAAGAAGAAAATTTTTGCATGGATCCTAATGTAAAAGAGCCTATTGTATATGTCATTTAACAGCTAGCCTAAATCATACAGAGAGCAGAGTGCAAGAAATGAATGCAAAATTTTCTTTAGCTACTGTGTAGAAAACATATATTTTCAGGAAGCCAGACAAAGGAGTAAGACTTTTGGAGTACTGATGTGCCCTTGTGAAAGATCTCAGATTCTGAAACAGTCATGTATAACATGACATGCTGAACTCATGAAAGTTTAAACAGTTTTCTTTGAAGAAATACAGAAATTATCTTAAAGGACAGGGAACAAGTTACTGCACCTATAAAATCTACTTTGATAGGAAAACAGAATTAGTGCAGGTATTCTGAGTTTATTATTTATCCATCCCCCAGCTGACTCCTTGCTGGGCTGTCTCCTAGAGATCTGTATGTCATCAGCATCTCTTTTCATCAGTGTGGGAGTGAGCACAGTGAGTGCAAAATGTGTTACACCTGCTGTGTACACATAGAAGAACACTGATGAGCATCAGGTTTCCTCTGATGCTGGAAGAAAACAACTGTCCCTCCTGACAGAAAATTCAGGTGGTACTAACTTACCCTGCTTGCTAACAGTCTTCCACAGGGCCACAGAACAAAGATAGGTACTGTGGAGACTAAGACAGGTAGGCAAAGAAGTGTTATTTTTAAACTATGGGTAGTATTATTTATATATTTGGTTTTGCCTGAATTTTATAGAAGAGAAGAAGTTAAGAAAATGTGAAGAGGCTGGAATGCCAATGTGTTCAGCGTTGGCTGAGGTCCATTCAAACATAAATGTTGCATTGAAAGAGAAAACTAGGATTTTTCATTTTAAAGTATGAAAATGTGAAAAAAACTTGCTATGATGACCTAGCTGATTGGATCAAAAGATGTAAAAACATAAACTTCATTACTAAAATTGGATTTTAGTAATATAATGTAGTCATTAGTAGAATTATTTTTAAAAATATCAGTTTGAAGAGAGATTTGAAATAGTCTCCTCAAAAGTTTCAACCATATATGAAAAATCGACTTTTAAGGAAATATATTTTTACATACTTCCTGGAATATGGTGTTTTCCACAAATCAAGGGAAAAGCATTGAATCAAAAAAGTTTTCCAGAGAGGCTAGTTGTTTGAAAGAGAGGACAAAAAATCTCTGTTAGGTTTTACTGTACCAGGTTGTATATTATGGTTTATTGTACTGTCTTTTATTTATTTCTGGTGCTAGAAAAACATGATCAGTATACTTGATGCTTTATTGCTTGAAGTTTTCTATGGCCCAATATATTTCCAAGTTCATTCTTCCCCCAAACACTCTATATTAGTTTCCTGGGACCACACACACACAGGCACACCCACCCCTATGTATTGATACAGATATTTGCAGACAAGTGGTATTCCTTAGGGGTTGGTATTGGGACCAACACTGCTTAACTGCTTTACTGGTGACACAGACAGTGGGACTGAGTGCACTCTCAGCAAATTTTCCAATAATATTTGTGGTGGTTTGGGCCATCATTTGCGGTGGTTTGGGACACCAAACTGTGTGGATGGAGCAGTTGGCAGTGATACCATGATGATTTTTGTCTTTTCTTTTTTACCCCTGTTATACCTTTTTGCAACTGCTGTATTCTTGGTGCTTTTGCCTACATTCTTGNGTCGTGGTGCACCTAAGGATCCTTACAATAAATACCAAGGTAATACTCTTTTCCCCTTCTAACCGTGTTCGCCTCTTGATTTTAAGACCAGGAAAAGGCATCAGCAGTTCCCCACTGGAGGGAAGGGATGCCATCCAAATGGACCTTGAGAAGCTTGAACTTATAGCAGCCTTCCAACACCTAAAGGGGACCTAAAGGAAAGCTGGAGAGGGATTTCTTTCATAAGAAAATGAAAAGGTCATGTAGAACAAGGGGGAATGGATTTAAACTGAAAGAGAATAAGTTTATATTAGATATTAGGAAGAAATTCTTTACCAGGAGGTTGGTAAGGCACTGGAACAGGTTGCTCAGAGAAGTTATGGATGCCCCATCCCTTAAAGTTTCAAGGCCAGGTTAGATGGGGCTTTGAGCAACCTGGTCTAGTGGAAGGTGTCCCTGCCCATGGCAGGGGAGTTGGAACTCAATTATCTATAAAGTCTCTGCAGCACACAACTGTTAAGATCCAATTATTACTAAGGTTCTTTGAAATTCCTCTGCCCAAATTAAGGTGCAAATGAGACCATATGCCAGTCAATAGTAAGGGTTTTATTTGATTGTAGATATGAGAGAGGGAGAGAAAGAAAGAAAGAAAGAAAGAAAGAAAGAAAGAAAGAAAGAAGTAGAAAATAGGTTGGGGGGACAGAAAGAGAGTGACGGGGACAGAATAAGGAAAATATCACCACTCCATGGATCCCAACCATGTTCTGTTGATCCTCTCCAGCTGGTCTTCATGGTGGTGAAAGTTCCCCCCAGAAAGCATAGAATCTGATGGACTTATATACCCTTGAGCCAGGTGGCAATGTCCGGGCATGGCCCCCTGGGGGAGGGGGGCAGTCTCTTACAGCAGACCCTGCGTCTGTTGCATCACGTGCAGTCCTGTGGGGCACGGCCTCTCACGTGAATGTCCCATGGATGTGGTCTGTGGGGTTGAGGTTCCACAGCTGGGCCAGTTTGAGTAAAAGGGAGGATGGGTGTTCACTGCCTCTGAGCAGAGGTTTCACCCAAAACCTCCTCCCTCCCTGCCTCATTTCAGGGGGGAGTCTGTGTAAATCTGGCTTCTGTGGGCTGTGGTCACCCCAGCCCAAACTCAGCCAGGGATGAATCTTAGCACAGCTGCTGGGTTTGGCTGATGTTCTTTTCTTTGTCGTTTGTTTCTCCCCGGGCCTGAGGTTGATGACAGAATGGGCTTTCCCTTTATCTAATCTCAGTGGTTTGACTTAGAGTCCAAAGTTCTTCAAGGAGGTTTCTGTGGTTGTAGCTTCTTTAAAACTTTATATCAATGTTTGAGGCATGTTGAGGCATGAACTATTTTCAGTCTCTGACAACCCAAACCATTATATAATTCTATGGTATAGATTTATAACAGTTCTTATTTTATTCTTTGCTCTTTAGGTTTCTTGTATCTTAAAATTATCAGTGAAAGAAGAAATTAGTGAACAATATTCAGTGAAATAATGTGACCAAGGATCACATAATAATGTGAATAATTCATTGAAAACAGTGAATAATAATATCTCTATTTAGAAACACTAATGTACTAAGTAATATAGTACTAAATACTATAAACTTAATAGGTTCATGTGAATTTTATTGTAAAAAGTCAGATTCAGGTCTCCATGAACCATCCACATGATGCTGTCTAATTTCAGCCACTTTCCTTTGAAAATTCACCTATTTGCATATACTAGACATCCTTGCCAATATCTAAAATATCTACCTGTAGTAGTCTGTATTTGCACTTACCTATGATGCATATACAACAAGACCAAGTCTAAGATCGGTTCTGCAGTCATGTTTGAAACTTGTCAGGTTGACAACTTTCACGCTTTTTAACTTATAGGTATCCTAGACAGTGCAAAAAAAGAAAATATGGTTGCAGTGTCCATGGAAGAATAAATGATTGCTCTGTCCATTGCAGACACTCTTGTCAGAAACGATCTAAATTAAGCCATAGTCAATATTCTGTATTCTTTATGTCTTTTGTGGTCTTCCTGGGTAGTTCTGCTGCTTATAAATATCTTCCAAACTTGTCTCACTCTGCTGCTCAAGCTCTTATACAAAAGCAAGTTTCTGCAGGAGAGATAATATAATTTAGAACTGACTTCTTATTCTCTGAATTGAATAGATAGGTTTCTACCTCTCTTTAATCCTTTAAAAGAATACATTTTGAGGGGCTAATCCAATACATAATCTCAAAAAACAACTGGAATGAGCAGTTGCTGAACATTGTCTCTTTGGTTACCCCCAGGCTAAATTCACTATCTTAGAACTCTGGATTAGAACAGGGTATTTCATATACTATCTGTTGGTTAAAGCAACTGTCACTTGGCTCTTCAATAGGGTTTTAATATGAAGTATTTGAAACGTAAAAAATTGAAGCATTGAAATATCCTCTTAATAACAAGGACCTGTTGTCATTCTGCTAAATCTTTATATGTCTGTGTATATATACGTATCTTTGAACTGCAACAGTAAAATGACCTGTCGTAGTAGTATCACCTGAGGGAGTAAAGGGCAGCAATCAGGCACCTGTTCATCAGGTTTTCCAGTGACTCCTACAATAACAGACTCAGCCTATATAATAGGTGTGAAGAAAACCAAACCAACATGGAAACTGGTTTGTCTTGACCTCTTTTCATTAGTAAATGATGATTTTATTCCTCGGTCTGTCCCCTTCTAATGCCCTTCAAAGGGAAGTTTTTTGATAGATTCTTTGCCTTGCACAGGATAAAAAAAAAAATCATTAAAACAATACTGTCAAGGGTTATTTCTTCACCATGGACTATAGTGAGAAAGAAAACTGTTAGAAAGATAGGAAATGGGAGAATGAATCTGTGTTAGTAATATCCCTAGTCAGTATAGACAGGGATTAACTGTTCTTTTGACCACTTCATAAATCACCTCATTAATCCATGTATATCTGCACAACATATTTCCTTTGCTCTGCAGCAAGGGAAATGAGATTTTCCTTGTTTGGAGAATACGAGAACTTTGAAGATTTATGAAATAACTGCTCACAACGTGTAGTGTGTATGAAGGCACTTTTGCTAATTCATTACAGAATCACAGAATCAATTAGGATGGAAAATGCCTCTGAGATCATTGAGTCCAACCTATGACCAAACGCCACCTTGTCAAATAGACCATGGAAGCAAGTGTCATGTCCAGTCTTTCCTTAAAGACCTTCAGGGACGGTGACTCCACCACCTCCCTAGACAGCCCATTCCAATGTGTGATCCTATTCCTATGAAGAAATTCTTCCTAATTCAAAGAAATTAATCAATGGTAAATAGAACTGCTAGACAGTGAGTTTGAGCTTTGGGTAACTAATTATCCACACTGCTTTATACCCTGTTAAATAAAACAGGAATAGTCAATGTGTCTAGGACCAAGAGACAGGCTATGTTCAGACTGCACTGCATTTGTCCTTCTGGGCTACATATGATATTCCTGGAACTGTGGTATATAATTATCATTTTCTCTGTGCTGTTTTTATTCTAGGATTTTGTAGGATGAAGGCAGCAAAGGTGATTGACATTTGTTCATTTTGTGCAATAAGAATGATTCAAGTACCCTAATATTCTCATTTGGTGTATGGGCATTGTCTCAAGAGTGCTTTTTGGCAAAACCCATAGAAGAAAACATGGCAGCAGTTAGGTAGTAGAACAGAGGCAGGTGAGCAATTGAGTCAGCATCCTGGTTCTGTTCAATGCAGTGGTATAAACAGTTTGTTGGTCCAATTCAATGTGCTAAAGGTTAGACAAGCATGCTATTCTTAAAATGTGAAGGATAGCACATGGTTTTTTGTGTGAGCTTTTCCAAAACAAAATGTTGGACTCTGATGTGAAGTATCCATTACATGATTTTTCTCTGCTGCCCTTCCACAAGGCAGTATCTTGCACCTGTTGGAGTTAGAGCAGCAACCACATTCCTCTAGGAAGTCTCTATCCTTTTCTCCATGTCCAAACAGTCTTTTAAATGTGAATTAATTTCTAATAACCTAAAAATACGTGTGATCATTAGCTTATGATAATGAAAAGCTAGCTCTGTGGAGACCTGTGTCAGAATGGAGCAATTTCTGCTGGAGTTTTCTATGCTATATGTTTTGCCAGTGTGAGCATTGCCAGGAGATTGAGGGAGGTGATCTTTCCCCTCGACTCAGCCCTAGTGAGGCCACATCAGGAGTGCTGTGTCCAGTTCTGGGCTCCTCAGTACAAGAGAGACATGGGGCTCCTTGAGCAGGTCTAGTAGAGAACTTTGAGCATGGTGAGGGGACTGGAGCATCTCTCCAATGAGGAAAGGCTGGGGGAGTTGGGCCTGCTCAGTCTCAAGAGAAGACTGAGGTAAACTCAGCAATGTCTATCTGAAGGGGAGGGTGGATCAAGAGGATAGATCTCAGTGGTGCCAAGCAGTAGGACAAGAGACAGAGGGCAGAAGCTGAGGCACAGGAAGTTCCTGAATATGAGGAAGAACTTCTTTACTGTGCAGTGACCACACACTGGAACAGGCTGCCCAGAGAGGCTGTGGATGTAACATGGGTGTGGAGATATTGAAGAACTGTCTGGACACCATCCTGTGCCATGTGCTCTAGGATGACCCTTCTTGAGCAAGGAGGTTGGACCAGATGACCCACAGTGGTCCCCTTCAACCTTACCCATTCCATGATTCTGACCCAATCAATTTCTGGAAAAGTTTTTTCTGGAGTTTAGGAATATTTTCCCTGTTTGAAAATGTTCTGATGGTAATAAGTTTCAGAAGAAGCATTACCCTAATAACATTAAGATTAAAAATTCACTGGCCTTCTTCAGAAAGAAATGAAACTAATTATATGAGCTAATTAAACATCATTAAAGGTACTTATTATTTGAGAGGTAAAAGATGGTTTGTTGTTCAATAATTATAATAGAAAACCAAACTATGATATACCTTTAAGTCACTGCTTAAATAAAGCTGAGCATATATTAGGTATATACATAAATGCATGCAGCAATTTAAGCAATATGCACTTTGTAATTATCCTCGATCTATTATTGAAACTACGGGGAAGCTAGAGCTAATCTGAAAAAAACTTCAGACATTTTTAAGATAAGACAATGGATGTAGGAATATGCAAATATGAACTTGCACACAGTGATAAAATGGAATATATGCAGCAAAAGCAAATTAAATGTGTAATTCAAAATATTTCTTTCTTAATGTGAACGTGTAAATGCAGAAATGGGATAATAGCAGCATAATAGCATTATCTTTGGTAAATTTTTCAGATCTTCACTCAAACTGTTTGATGCCTGACTATGAATTTGTGTAGTTCAATGTGTTTGGATTTCTTCTAAATTCAACTTTATTTCTGAATGTCTGGGCTATGTTACATCCAGGGTCAGACACAAATTGTCATTGTCTGTTTTACATTGAGTGTAGTTCCCACAGTAATTCCATCATAGCAGAGCTTTATCTCTTAATTTAAAAATATTTTAATTCCATTTCCAGCTCTGGGGAAAAAAAAAAAAAAAAGGCTTGCAATATGAAAAATAATCACAAATCAAAGAACTGTCACTATAAGCAAATTTATTGTGTGGTTAAAAATATCCACTTAAAATAAATAAGATATTACTCTATTTATGGCTTTGCAAGAGATGCTTTACCTTGAGATTGAGATTTTTCTCTTGAGAATGAAATAGTTGGGAAATTGATGGGGAATTTTATGTAAAATATACTATGTACTGATTAGGCACCAGCACCACGAAAACTATTCGCTTATTTTGCCTCTGCTATAGCTGAGCAGAGAAGGGGAAATTGAAACTTCATTTTCATGAGGTGAAATAAGGATTCTGGAGGAAAATGGAAAAACTTCAAGGCAAAACAGGTCCAAACTTAAACAGTATATAGAAAATTTATTACTAACAGAATTGAAAGTAAAAAGAATAGTGAGAAACTAAAGCAAACAGTCAGAACACCTTTCTCTTCCAGTACCTCCCTCTTTCCACCAAACCGAGCAAGGGAAACAAACATGGGGCCTTGGTCAGTGTTTCATTACTTAAGAGTTTTTTATGTTTAAGGAAAAGAGTTTCTTCTGCTGTTCCATGAGATTCTTCCCAAGGAAGATAGTTCTCTGTGAACTTCTCTAGCATGGTTTCAAACTTCACAAACAACAGTCCGCCCGAATCTGCTACAGTGAAAAAATCTCTCCCACAAATCTTGCAGTCCTCCCACAACTGCCAGCATGGGTCATAATAGTCATGGGGTTTTAGTCTTTTAAGGATGAGCTATTCCAGCCTGAAAGCAAAGGCTTTCTTTTTTTCAATCTCTAAAAGCCTCTCACGACATTTATGCGCTCTGGCGTGAGCACTTTTTCCTTCATGGGCTGCTTGTGGATCTCTGCACTCCCGCCATGTTCCTCATTTTACGACTTACAGGGAAAACAATTTGCTGTACTATAGTCCTCACCATGGCTTGCAGGAGAATTTGAGCTCCAGTGCTGGGAGTGCCTCCTGTCTCTCCCCTCCTCCACCAACCTTGGTGCCGCCATATTGGCCTCCTCACGTGACATCACTTTTCTTTCTCTCTGACTTGGAAGAAAGTTGGTATCTGTAAGTTTTCATCTGAGAAGCTGATCTTGTTTGGGCTCTGCACTGGGGAAAGACGCTCCCTGTCTTTTGTTGCCGGCTGCGTGGTGTTTTTCTCAGTTTGGCACAAGCTGCACCAGCTGCAGGGAAGGGCCCGCCAGCCCTGCATGGGCTGTGCCGGCTGCAGAGACTCACGCTGCACGGGCTGCACTGGCTGCATGGCTGCTCACAGCTGTTCTTGTCTGCTTGCAGCTCTGGGGTGGCCTGTCCCTGTGGCCTGGCCCCGCGCCACCACACTGGGGGGCCCCGGTGGCCCTCTCCGGGAGGAGACCTAAGGGCCTCCCGCCTTGCCAACCCTCGGCGAGCAAGCAGGAACAAAAGGAACTGCTAAACCACCACATCATGATAACTTTTTTTTCTTTTTGTTTACTAATAAATAAAGTGTCTGCTTGCAAATTTTTAGTATAGAAAGTAACTCATTAAGGTCATTAACATTTAAGATCTAGTAATAGTAAGAATGTATAAGGAATAATAGAACAGAAAGAACAGTGTTTTTATGGTGGCCAAAAGAAATTTTTGAGGAAACTGAAGGTGAAAACTAATTGAGAATGGATTGGCTAACAAGCTCTCTGCTTTGAGAGCAGTAGACTAAACATACATAGACTATGTATGAGTAGATATGTAGACCAGTGCATTTTACTGATCAAGATATACATCAAGTAAGCAAACAGCTCCTTAGGCCACCTTATGGAATTGAGAGATCCATCAGTCTTACAAAATATATGCATAAGGTTTTGAAAATAATGGTAGGAGAAAGAACCTAGGAGTTGATATTAGAACTGCTAGAAATTTGAAAACCAAAATCTTAGTCATTCACAGATTATTTCAATTTTGTTGCTATCAAGTAGTGCTGGGTCAAAACTGCAAGGAGAGAAAATATGGTCTGGTTTTGGCAGAAGATGTTGACAAATATATAAATATAAACTGCTAGTGTAAATAGGCAGTAAAATTAATGAATTTTATTACTAATAAGCTCACAAGTACTTATGTCTAACATAGTGATAACATAGAACTTTAAAATTGTATCAATAATCAACTTTGGTTTTTAATGTATCTATTTAACACCAACTATTTAGTGAACTTTTTTTTAATGCAATATTCATTATAACACAGTTATCCCTAAGGCAAAAGACAGGCACAAATCTCTCATGGATAGCAAAAGTTGGAACTATCTGGGATAATTTGGGACTATGGTATTTTGTTGTCCCAGGTGGTTCTAACTTCAGAGATGTCCACACTCAGCTGCCACCTGGTAAAGCTGGTTGTGTGCAGCAGGCCTTTGAGGGTAGGTGCCCACCCTTGTGCTTGTGCACACCCAGGCAGAGCGATTATATTTACACTGTGTTTTCAGGATGGTGATGAAGTCTTCCAGACCCACACCACCTTCAGCAAAGATTTACCTCTGCAACATGGAAATAGCTCCTTGCTGTGGCAATCAGTATTTTTGGACTGCACCTGCTAGCCAGAATGTGAGGCAGGAAATGAAAACAGTGACAATTGCAGTGAAAAGCATGAAGGAACGGCTGTGGAGGGACACCAGTAACTCCTAGTACAATGACGGAAGTAAAATAAATACCAAATACAAGATGCCTGGTGGTCCATCTTTATACACCTAAAAGGAAGGAATAGAAGACCATGAAGGTTTTATAATGAAACACAGTCAGCTACAAAGTAGCTGTTAAACATTCCACATAGTAAAAGAGTTATAAACTCCTCTCCGTAATTAAAACTAAATAATAACACCAAGAAATTAAGCTATATACTTTATTTTTTTTAAAATAATAATATATTTTACTGTTTCTACGAAGACTTTTGGGTGAAATACATGTCTACTGTAAGTTATTTGAATTCATGAAAGTCAGTGGAGTTACTCCTGCTAATATTCATATGAATTTGTCCCTTGATTTTCTAATTTGGACATTTCCTCTCTTGAGCATCTCAGAACTGAAGAAGACACAAATGCATTTCATTTTTTCTCTGAACTCAGGAGGGATTCTAAAGGTTAGGGGACCTTTCCCTAAATGTAAGAATCTGGGGTGGGATGTGTGTAGGTGTGTGGAGCTAGAGGGGTGGAGGTGGATTTTTCTCTTAAACCTGAACCCTGAGCCTGAGCTGCTTGGGTTTGATAAGGAGAGAAGATATGAAAATTCAGAACTGAATACAAAATATTTTTTTTAGCTTTGGCCATGTCACTTTTAAATCTAGTTTATATACAAGCTTCATTTTATGTCTCAAATGCTGTATTGCTTCTCTTATATGTAGTCTAGTTTACAGCTCTTTTGACAGCATATAGAATGAGAATATGCCAGTATATATTTTTACATATTGCATTTAAAACAGGATGCATTTCAGTAAAAAACACAACTATAACCTGAATTCTTGATTTTCTATTTAAGTTCAAGTGAAGATCTGCAGGTGTTTGAGAAATTTCTTAATTGAAAGACATAGTCATAGTTGGGGTTTTTTTCCCATTTGCATAAAACTAAATAAATAAACATGAAAAAAATTAGTGTCAGAGTTGATTAGCAGTATGAAGTGATAGACACTTTTTGGGAAGCACTTTTGAGCTATAAATGCTAACGCCTTTAGGCTCTTCTTTGGTAAATAGAGGGAAAAGGAGAGGTTTTTCTAAAAGCACATAAATTAAGGTTTCCAAGAATCATCTTCCCTCTCAAAAAACCCCACAAGCTCTACAATGCTTCTGATGACTGTAAAGGATGTCTGACAAAATAGCTGTACTTGACAACAGCAATTGTCAAAATGCCTCCTGAGTTATTTCATTTTTTTACTGAAACCACTAGCAGTGAAAGACATACAACTTCCTGGATAATTGGACTACATAGAGGGTTGGTTCCTTTTTGCTGCTTCAGAAGAGGAGGTTGTAGCTAGAGGAAATTTCCTGGTATTGACTGGTAGTATCTGAGCGTCTGTGGCAGTGCATTACCCCCCACCACCTCCTTTACCAGGCTGTAGTGAGATCTGAGAAATGCTGGTTAGGCCTCAGCACCGAAAACAGCACCTGGGCTTAGCTCTTCCTGAGCTTATCAGAAACACTGTCTGTTCCCAGAAACTGCTAGTGAGTTCCTGTTTTCCTCATAACCAGCCTTGGAAAAAGTTTTTCTTGCTTGAACGGCGTAACATTCCTGTTCTCAAACTTCCAAAGAAAGTGCTGACCCAAAGTGGGGCCAGGATGAAACATTGTTATGACTGAAGCCCACTCTTTTGTGAGTCTATACACAGCAGTCCAAAATGAGACCCTTTGAGCTCTCCTGGACTGCAATGGGCTGCGACCAGCAATCTCCCTCTGAGGGGGATGCATCTCAGATCTCGTAAACTCCTGTTTGCTATACTCTGAGGATCACCGAACAACGATGGATCCTGGGCTGATACCCTCAGTCCTCGAGGCCCAACCCTTCGCCTGCTGGAAGATTAAAATCATCTGAAGTGAATATTTCACTGAACTCTCAGGGGAATTTTTCACAGGTACCTTGCTTGCACTGACTCTTTATGTTGGTATAGATGCATGTGTGCCTGTGCTATAGCAAATCTGGGAGAAATGCTGCTTTCTTAGATGCTTAAGTATCTTGGATATTGAAGTGAGTTAGGCCTGTAAGTAAACTTGTGACTTACAACTTAACCTTACTCAAATGCTGCTAACTCTTTTTCTTTTGCTAAGTTGGTAAGTATAACTTCGAAGATATAGGTTAGGTTAAATGCTGCTAAGTGTTATTCTTCTGTTAAATTGTTAAGGTTATGTTATAAATTAAGTTAAAGGTATAAGTTAGGTATAAGTTAAGTGTTGTTCCTTTGTTAAATTATTAGGTTTAAGTTAAGTTAAATTACTGTTCAGTTTGAGTGGTGTTGAGCTTTTAGGTCGTGTTCCTTTCTATCCCTGCCCTCACTCTCTTTTGTCACATGCACCTAAACACATGCACACACAATTGGTTCATTTCTGTTTTGATCGCCTAGATTTTGTTTGGTTTTGTTGTTGCTTGTTTTTGCTTGGCATACCTTGACTGTCCAGTAAGAAGTAGAGTGAATCTTGCCAATAAACTTTGTCATGCTGTTGCTTAATATTAAATCTGGTTTTTTCTCATACCCTTGCAGGTGACTTTTCAAGTGATCTCGGACACTCATTCATAGCAGCATCTTGCAATGTAAAGTTTGAAAGATAGCGTTTTCCTATTAGTAGAAGTAGGTTTTACCTGAGCTGTCCACTTCTGACAGTTAATATTCAGGAATGAAAGCTGTAAAAAAAATGAAGCGGTCGAAATACAAATAAAAAACAAAAGGTAATGTGGGCCTGCTACTTAAGTGGAGGGGGAACTCAGGGAACAGAAAATGCAGAGAAGGCAGAGTTACCAAATGCCTTCATGTATTAGTCTTCCCTAGCAAGACCAGTCCTCAGGAATCTCTGGCCCAAGAGATCAGGGCAAAGGAATACTGGAAGAAAACTTTCCCTTGGTCATAGAGGATTGGCTTACAGAACCCCTAGGTAAACGTGACATCCACAAGTCCATGGACCTTGATGGGATGCATCCATGAGTGCTGAGATAGTTGGCAGGCATCACAGCCAGGCTACTTACGATCATCTTTGATAGGTGCTGGAGATTGGGAGAGGTGTCTGAGAACTGGAAGAAAGTAAATGTCTCCCCAGTCATCAAAAAGTGCAAGAAGGAAGAAACAGAGAACTACAGGACCGTCAGGCTCACTTCAGTCACTGGGAAGATGATGGAGCACCTCATTCTGGAGGCTCTCTTTCTCCACATGGGTGACAAGAAAGTGATCAGGAGTAGTCATCTTAAGAAATGTGGACTGAATGAGAGGACAGGGAGGTGGATTGGGAACTGGCTGAACAACAGATCCCAGAGGGTTGTAATCAGTAGCACAGGGTCTAGTTGGAGGTCCCTCAGGGTTTAGTACTTAGCCCAGTATTGTTTAACTTACCCATATATCTCATGCTCACATTTGGAAGATGATCAGATCAAGAACATTAGTGATAAAGAAATGTAGCAAGATATATTTCCCTGAGCATATGGATATACTTTAGATGAATGTGTAGATTGTTTTCAAACAAAAACCTGCAACAGGAAATGCTATATCTGATGTTATTTAATATCATTCTTAGTTACTTATGTAGCTGTGAATTTTGAAAATCTGAAATTAAGTTGGTGCTATACGATATATCAAAGTGCATTTTATGAAATAGTGTACTCTACTGCTACTTCAACTTAACTTCTTTCTGTTGAATTGTGTTTTTAAAACTCAATATTATTTTTTCTTTTAATTTATTATTTTTATTATTATCTTTTTTCTGACAGGGCGCATTAAAATAAAACATGTTGTGCATAATGAGTAGCTATAATTTATTTCTTAGTTGAATATAAGAGACAGGACTGTACTTGCTTTCTATGAAGCTACTTCCCAGAAAACCTTGGCTGGTGAAAGAAAGGAATAGATCTTATTAGATTGTTTGATAGCACACCTATCACTCTTTCTGACCAAAAATCATTTTCATTTGCAATGAGCAATTTCAGTTACATGGTACAGTTACAGTTGAGTTCCTTCACTAGTCCAGTGTGCAGTAGCAGTCAATGCTCTTTAAAGATATATGTTGTAGTGAAAGAGACAGATTTAGTAAGACAAGAGATTTTCCCTCTGTGGGCCTTGTGATACATAAAAGTCTTGTCAGTCTGACATTTGCTACTTGCTTTATGATTTTTCCCCATTTTCCTCTTCTGTACCTATGCTATCATTATCATCCTAGTTGAATGGTTCTTAACTGCAAAGTAAGGTCAAAAGGGAGAGCTATACATTGCCCCACTGCTCTGCTTTCTACCAGATGGCAGAAAAAAAGTCAGCAGAAGAAAGAGCATTTTTACTCTGTTTTGGTTATTATACTACATTTAAGACATATTAGCCATCTTCTATATAATCTTACTTCCAGGCACGGATTGCTCAATATATATTTGTAAATGTCGAACACAGTAATTTATTACCTTCCTATAAATCCTCCTACAACCCAAGAAAAAAGCCTCCCTTTTATAACATCAAATGCTGAGTTATCAGTAATGGGAAGAGAGTTTAGAAATCTCAAAGTCTCTGTACCCAGAGGAAGCTATTTAACCTGTCAGTGCAATCAAGCAAAAAGCCCATCCCTATCACTAAGGTTCCAAGATTATCTCTTAGAATTTGAGCCGTTGGTTAGATATATTTGTCATTTTTCATAGAATCATACAATGGTTTGGGTTTAAAGGGACCTTAAAAATCATCTAGTTCCAACCCCCCTCCCATTGCAGGGACACCTTCCACTAGACCATTATCCAACCTGGATAATTCCTGGACACTTCCAGGGATGGGGCATCCACAGCCTACCACTCCGGGCAATTTTTTCCACTGTCTCACTACTCTCCCACTAAAGAACTTCTTCAAATAGCTAGATCTACCCTCTGAGTTTAAAACCATTCCCCCTTGTCCTATCACTACATGCACTTGTAAAAAAATCTGCTTTAGGTCCTGGGGGACTGCTATAAGGTCACCCTAGAGCTTTCTCTTCTCCATGCTGAAGAACCCCAGCTCTCTCAGCCTGTCTTCAGAGGTGAGGTTCCCCAGCCCTCTGACTGTTTCTGGGGCTTTCCTCTGGTTTAGCTCCAACAGATTCATGTCCTTCCTATGACAGAGCTGGACACAGTCCTCAAGGTGGAGTCTCACAAGAGCAGAGAGGAGGGACAGAATCACCTTCCTCAACCTGCTGGACATGCTGCTTCTAATGAAGCCCAAGATGGTTTGTTTTTCTGGGCTTCAAGTGCACATTTTGAGGTCATGTTGAGTTTCTTGTCATACGACAAGCTGTCATCACGCAACAAGCTCTTTCAGTGGGATTTTTTCCAATGCAAGGACTGGAAGACACATTACATATTGTATACCTTTATATATTTCACTGTGTTTTTATTAGTCTTTGTCATTAAATATTGAAGCAATGGGAGATAAGAACATGTAGTTCTATTATTAAGTGTGCATTGAAAAAACCCATATTCATTTCATATAACATCTCCTTCCACACAGCTTAAGAAACATTACCTGTGTGTGACACCACTTGTTTGTCTCACAGTTCTGCACATAATTTACAGATTATGAAAGACTTTATGTCTTGCCCAAGGCTTGTCAGAGCTACAGACAGTCAAAATAGCTTTTCATTATTTATTATCATTATTGCAATTTATCTTCCTTCAGGCTTCCAGAGTGGAAGGTTTGTCTAACTGATAACAAAAAAAAGAAAAAATTGGAATAATTTTTTTTTTTCTGTTATGCACTAAAACTTCGTTTTTGCCTTTTATTGCTTCAAATTAATAGTTCCCAAAATTCTGGTAATTTTTTATTCCATTCCAAGCCTACTGCAAATAATTGCTCTCACCATTCAAAGCACTGGAAAAAAACCTGACCTATGCTATCTTGACTTTTGTAAGCCCGTTTAAATTCTGAGTGGTTGGGGTGCTTGGACCAAGACCTTTCTGGTTCATATTGGTAAAGGTCAATCTGATTTCTCTCTTTAAATAGTCTTAAATAGAACCAGAAACTGTGATAAAATCATTCCTAGTTCACAGTGTGATTTTATCTATGGGCACAGGTCATCTTTCAGTCTAAAAGGAGTTCACTCACTTCCTCAGTCCACTGTCATCACTGTGTCCCGGAATTACTGACTTCTGAGACCTTCTGGACCATCTCTTGTCTCATTTTAAAGTAGAAAGGCAGTTATGAGGACTATGAATGGAGTCTAACTTCCCTCCTGTAACTGCTCTGAATACTGAATATGCACACTGAATAGTGCATTTGTAATATCCCTTCTGTGATGATCAATTTTATAGTGAAATCTATTATTTAGAAATATCTAAAGGTAATTATTAAGAATTGAATCTCTAGAGGTATGAATCTATAACATCTTCTGAGATTTCAGCATTATTTAATTTTTAACTGGAATGATAAAAGCAAATTGCAGGACAAGCCTCTTGTACTGTAGGAACCTCAATAACTGTTACTACTGCTCAGTTATGTACTAGAAAGAAAATCCTGACGAAAACTTGAAGGAAATGAATAAATTTCACCAAAAATATCTACTTCTGAGGAAAATAAATTTTCCCAAGAAAATTCTGAAAAACTACTCAGAAAACTCCAATAAAAGTTGAAATGTACTTCCTTTAGTCTGCTGCTCTTTTTTTCCCCTGGTTAAACTATTGTTCTAAAGTAATAGTCTTTATTTTGGTACATTCCAGAAAACATTATTTATTAATGAAAACAATAGGTATTCCTCGATGTCAGAGAGCTGCTATCTGTTCAGAATTACTATTTTTCCTCTTCCTTATGGATTTCCCCAGCTGAAACATGTACAGATACACACAGTTTTTAGATTTATAAATTGAGGAGTCTAAAACTTGCAGAGCTTTTGAAACAAAAGCAGAATTTTAATGGAAATAATTTTTGCCATCTTCTTGCCTGTACTGATAGTAGGTCAATACCAAATTCAATACATGATTTCATTTCTTCTGCAGACAAATTATACTTGCCAGTTCTAGTAAGTGAAGAAGGAAAAGTGAAAGATCATGACTTGAGAAATGCAATGCTTCTTAAGTTAAATTGTATACTGAATTGATATTTGTGCCAATAAGGAAAGATTTAAATTGAAAAGTTACAGGTTGACAATATGTCTTTAAATTGACTAATTTTCTTTTACTATCAGATCAATGAAATGTGTATTAGAGACACATGCCTATGTTGCAAAGAAGCCCTGTATCAGCTGTGCATGGATGGGATGTAGTTTTTTGCATGTCAAGTCAAAGGCACTGGGTCTTAGGAAAGTCAATTAATCCCATGAATATTGCACAATTGCAAGTATGCTATAATCCATTTTAAAGGTGTCACAAACAAAATCACTGCATTCACCATCACAATGATTTTTTTTCTTTCTTATTCCAAACACTATGTCACATTTCTAATTGCATTTTCAGCAATTTATTTCCTTTGTCTGTCCTGCAAAATTAATTCAATGTGTTATTATGCCATCAGTAAACACTCTGAACTTAAATTATTGCATTTATTCATACTTTTACTTCCTAGAAATTGCTGAAGTAATATATTCAAAAACATAAGTGTCTGTTTTCAGTAGTTTGAGCTTTTTGTTCTCATTATAAATTTTAAGAAGAAAACACAGTGTTCCTTATTTAGGTAGACCATGATGAATAAAATCTCAACAAATTATTGATTGCATATCCTTTCACAGAAAGCTGTCTCTTACAAGACAGATGGTGTTTCCCTTGATTCAGAAGGTCTAATAAATACTATTTCTATCATATTAACATGACACAAGCAGGTAGACTGACACTCTTACAGAGAAAATATGTATACACCTCATATTCTCTACTAATGTGCAAGTATTTTTCCCCAGTGCAGTTTCTGTGCATTTGAGTAAGAAGTACATGTTCTTTAATGTTAATAACACCTGTCTAGATCAAGATGAAGGAGACTAATATTGTAGAAAGATCTGTCCAACAGCAATATTCTATTTTGGTCAAGAAGGGTATTACTTCAAAACTGTGTGTCATGAAAAAAAAACAAAAGACCACAAATCAAGTATTGTATAAGAAAATAATACGTTGATGGTATCTGTAAGTATTGTCCTAAAAAGAAAAACAAAGTTGCTCTGATTATTATTATATTTTTCTGTTTTAATTGAAGAAGACATATTACATATTAATTAACCAACTGGAAAATCTCAAAATTGAATCTTAGAAGAGAAAAGAAACTCTTTCTCATGGTGGATGTCAGTAGTTTGAAATGCTTTATGATGAACTATCACACTCTGAATGTCTTCATATAACAGCCATCAATTGCATATATTTAGAATGGTTTGCTAGGCTATTTACCTCTGAGCTGAAGACCTGTACAAAGCAGCAGGGAGCTAAAACAGCAGTAAGATTTAAGCAGATCCATTTTAAAATGGGTGTTTTTACTGGGAAATAATTCAGAGTTTTTTTACAAATCCTCCTGGAAGACTCTGTTGGAAATTTTCCAGGAAATGTTCTCCAACCTTCTTTTTGGATGCAAAATTCTCATTTATGTTTCTACTGCAGTTACTCAGGGATCAGTTCTTGGGTCTATGTTACTGGTAATTTTTCTCAGGCAGCTAATAGTACCATGAAAACATTATTCATTATATCTCAGGAGATAAATCACAGAGGACAGGTCCCACTGACACTGTCAGTAATCTGAAAGTGGGAAAATGATACATTTTTCTTTTCCTTACATGAATAATGTCCTTGTTGAGTTAAACAAAGCCATGTCCATGCAGATGTATTTTTAGAGTTTCAGAGTCCTCTGTTCCAACTTTAGTGTATTGCTGTCCCATAAGAAGGATGATGATATCTTCTGGGATAAGGATGTTTTGTTTTGAGAAATGGTTGGAAAACTCTCTGAGGGCCGGCTATGAAGAATAGTCACATCTGCTGGCTGGGCAGCATGGCAGCAAGGATAAGGTTTCCTGCAACAGCTGCACTTACACAAATGCACAGGCTGCTAGAAAAGGTGTCAGGCGCCCCTGCTCCCATTTGCACATCCCTGCCTCTTCCTTTGCTCTGCCTGGAGTGTGTCTGTCTGCTCATCAAGGTCTTGCACTGAGGCAGCACAAAAGTAATCTGCCCCCTTTAGAATATTTTTGCTGATTTAGTGACCTGAAAAGCTCACCAAATGTTCAGCCACGCAGCAGAATTCAGGAAAGGAGGAGGAGCTATCTCTTCTCTCAGAAGCCAGTTAGTATATTTGTTCAGAAATCTTGAAAAATAAAATCATCTTAAGACAAGTTGATGCTGTTTTCAAGGAAATGTTTCAGCCCTCATTTCTATCATTAGCTGCATCCTTCTGTCTAAGCAAGGATCTACAGAACTCCACAGTAAATTTTCTGGGAAAAAGAAACTTTCTGTGAATTGTGGACTCTAGAACAACTGATTTGATTTTACCAAAATTTTTTTGCTAACAAAATTCATAACATAGCTACACAAACATTTGTGCCAACATGTCTAAGAGGAACTTTTGTGGCAGCAGTCTAATTTATGATATGCTAGTCTAAACTGCAGTTTAAGCATAAGGCTGAAAGGACCATTTAAACAAGATATTCTTAAATACAAGGAGAACTATATGCATGATGTTACAATATTTTGTCCAATTAAATTTGAGAAAGAAGTTGCAGTAACACTGGGGGCAAAGAAAGGAGTTCTGAAAATCATTAAAGAATGGGGAGGCATGATGAATATTCTGTGACCAAGTGGTCTCAATATCTTTTAGTTAAAAGGAATATGAGATGACTTTATTGCAGTCTGTATGCAACACACATAAATGCAGATTTGACATTTCTTAACTTTTGAGTGTTTGACTTATAATCTTAATGTCCTCTTAAAGAACAGGCTTTCATGTGTGCATACAGAGTATTCTCTATTTTTATATTAATTTTTTCAACTTTATCACTTAGTTTCACATCTATATGTAGAATATTTCCTTGCTTATACTTTCCAGACACATTTTTTCTCACATTTGAATGAAGATGTTAGAGTTTAAACATGCACCACAAATAATTAGTGAATAATGATTACGATAATTGTAATGATAATGATAATGATAATGATAATGATGACAGTGATAATAATAATAATAATTTTTCAAGTGTTTCTACCTTGAGAAGGAGGAGTATCAAAGTCAATACTTCGTTAGCTTTCATCACTTCAGTATCCTAACTGATATAAAAACCAGTTTTTCTAAAAATTCAAATTGTATCTCCACATCTTTTAACAATAGAAGGGAATGTTTCTGCCCAATCAACTCCAAGTATTTGCTGTGGTACAATATATAGGTTTTCTTCATGCTTTCATTGTCATTAAAGATTCCTCACATGTGCTTGATGATTTACAACAATTCAATAACGCCCATGTCTTTCAGATTTTATAGAGTATCAAAGAAAATACAGAATTTTAAAACAAGATGAATTCCTAGACTGTGCAGATAAAAATCCAGGATATTTATTTTTATCTGGATTTGCAAAATAAAGTTTAACTTTTTTGTTCAACGCTTTCAATGTCTCTCATTAAAAGCAGAAAATTAAGTACAAGTTAATAAAAATGAAGATTTCATTATCAACAGAAAGAAAATGAGATTTCTTTTTCAGCATTTACAAATATAATTACAAGTATTCCTAAAAATCCAATAAACACAAGTTTCAATAATCTAGGGTTACGTATACATGTATTATGGTTTTGTTTATTTCACAGGTTTATTTTCTGTAGAATATTAAGAGGAAAATAGCACTATATTGTCCTTTGAAAATGAAGTATTACTGGGAAGGAGAATGAATATATCAATAAATGAATGTACTGAATTGAAAAACTTTCTTTAAGGGCAGATGAAAGAGATTAAACTGAAATGAGATCATAAATTGTTGTAATAGTCAAAGTAGAAAAAGAGCAAAAGAAATTCATATACCAAAATATAACTGGAGACAAGTGACACCAGGTTGTTTGTATAGGTATTTTGTTGCTTTTAAAAACTAGAATTAGGGCTCTGGAAAAATTTTGCTTTGTTGAATTAAAATGCAGCTTATTTTAATGAACATATCTTCAATAAGAAATATTTTCAAACCAAGATAACCAATCCAAAACTAGAAACTGTGTTGTTTCCTTCAGAATCTAAACCGATAAAAGTTGTGGAAGTCATGATTCATCATCATCCTGAGGGCTAATATGGGTGGAAAGAGAGCTGTGTTCTGAATTCCCACCTGATAATACCATGCAAGAGAAGGAGGTGAACTGGAAGAAATATGAAGTGGCCTGAAAGAGAAATTTTTCTTGTTTCTTTGTAATTTTGCCCAAAGACCAATACACAGGCCACCAGCTAATCAAATCCTTATCCCCTTCAAGAAGAATCTTCAACATAAATCTACTGGATATAGTGCAGAAGTTGAAAAAAGTAGATGTGTTAAGCAGTACTACTTCTGAAGAAAATGCAGGTCACATCTGAGGACTTACCACATTCAGAATAGGACTGGATCAAGCAGTTTAAAGCTTCTTTCTTGCCCATGACAAACAAATACAGTAGCTCTTCCTCTGTGTCACAGGCACCACATTGGATTGGCTATTATCTATTATTAAATATTTAGGACATAATACACAGACCAGACCATGATTATTATATGTGATATCCTTTCTTTTCTTAAAAGTGTTATGGCAGGGAAAACAAAAGTAGCAGACACATGAATCATCAGCAAGCCTGAGGGAAAAATCAAAGAGGAAAAGAGACAAACTCTTCCTTCAGATATTCGTGTCCTTGGGTTGTGCTGTTTCCTTGTCCCTAAAAATCCTTTACTCTGCTTTGTGCTTTTCCTGGATGCACTGTGTCATGAAGTAATGCATTTGTTGTACATCTAATAACAAAGACTTGGTTTATGTCTACCAAAAAACCTCTCAGGATCTCTTGTTCAGAGACAGTCTTAAAACACTCAGAGTACAGGGCAGAATTAGGCTTTTCCCAAAGTGCAATTGTGGACAGAACATTCTTCTAAAACATCTCCAGAAGCGGTGATAGCAACTCCATTTCATGTAATAGCCTAGGCTAGAACACTCACTCAGAAATTGATTTATATGGTTTTAATTCTTTTGACTTGCCGAAGAAATTCAAACTTGTGCCATCCAGCAGCCCACAAAATGTTCCTATCTTGGGGTTGCCTTGAGGTGAAAACACTCACCTTGAGGACTCAAGAGACAGAAAGCAGGATTCATGAGCTGGAGTTCCTGTTAGGAGGACTGTTCCTGTATAAAACTTTCAGCAGTCACGGGTGAAATGTTCGTACTAAAATTAAATTAAAGATTCAGTGGTTCACAGAAAGGTGATTAAATATTCATTAGGCAGAAGACAGATGTAGAGGACTTGTACCAGACTAAGTATGACTGTCACCTGGTGTGAGGCCACATTTGTGGAGGAGGAGGAAAGGGAAAGAGGGAAAGGGAAATAAGGAGAGGGAGAGGGAAGGGGAAGGGGAA
>VZRQ01000461.1:536928-699892 GCA_013397975.1 Machaerirhynchus nigripectus
GGGAAAGGAAAGGGAAAGGAAAGGGAAAGGAAAGGGAAAGGAAAGGGAAAGGAAAGGAGAGGAGAGGAAAGGAAAGGAGAGGAGAGGAAAGGAAAGGAAAGGAAAGAAGGAAAGGAAAGGAAAGGCTAACTTCTTTCTTCTTCCAGTCTGAATGTCCTAGAACCTAATTACTTTTTTGGATGTTTATTCCTTGAAACAGTAGCACTAAATACAGAACAAAGACACATCATGAAATATTTTCTGAAATAAAAATTCTGTCAGACAGAAACAGGCTTGGGTAGCAAATTCCAGGAGATTATCAAAATGAAGAACTGGAGCTTGAACACAGTTATGCAGTGTCTTACCTGGCTGATCCTAAAGTTTCCTTGTGGGCTGAGTTTCTGACTTGATGTTGAGCATGATTCATCTCTACAGACCCATCTCGTTATTCCTGCTCTGTATCTGACCCTGACCACCATCACCTTCATTGGTCCTGCTCTGCTTCTCTTGTTGGACATGGTGGAATGGTGTCCTTCAACTTGTGCACTCCCTTGACAGCTCCTAACTCGCTTCTGTCCTTGCTGCAGAGGCTCCCTTCAGCAACACCCCAGCAGCAAGCTCAGGGCCCAGACAGCATTGTGTAATCTTTGCATGTAATACAATAAATTACATAGAAAAGAAAATAACACTAAAATAATTTCAAAAACAGATTTTTCTTATCAAATCACATATTTTAAATATTGAATTGAGCACAGGTTCTTTGACCGATGTAGAAAATCTTTCTTGGATTTCTCTTGTGGGTGCAGTGGAACCAGTTCATCTGTCAAAGGAACACTTAACAGACAGAACTTTACATGACTGAAAGCTGTGCTGTTGTTTGCTTGTGTCCTTGGATGTCTGGAAAGAATAACTTTTTCACAGAAGGCTTCATCATGTTGGCTTGTCATCTACAAGAAGACAGTAGAAAATAAAAATTAGATTTTGACCTATAGAGTGACTTAGGCCATATACAGACATGAAGAGATATCTTTAAAAGTGAATTAAATTTATCAGTGTATGAGATTTCTTTAATTTATAGAGCAAATAAAACCTGTCTCTTTCTGCCCTCCACCCCCAAAGTTGAAAAAAATGTAAACCCAACTCTACTATAAATTAAAGTGGAAAAAACAATTACATAGCTAATTAAAATAATGTCTCTCATTTATCAACACAACATTGTTGTCTGTTACTGTGCTAGGCATACATTCAAGTAGCCATCACTGACTCTGAAAACACATGATAAAAACTACCCTAAGCTCAGTCACAGAAAAGAAATGGAAAAAATATTTAGAAAAGGACCAAATTCCAACTTCAGACCCTCTTAGCAAACTGTCCCTTGCCCTACTTGGCATCCAGTTTTTTCTAATGTTATCTAGAAGTAAAGACATATGTCATAATTAAAAAAGAACACTTTTATAAATGGTATAGAAGATTACTGAGTGCTGAGATCCATGAATTATAGTCAAAAATGGTCACAAAAAGAGGACAGGGACTAGTAGATATCTTTACCAAAAATTAAGAGATTAATAAGCCCAAGAGATTAGATGACCTATCTAGAAAAGGCCAGAGTTATTTGTAAGTACTCTGGTAAAAGGGCTAAAAGAGAATACTTGAAAAATTCCCCTCCATTTACAGACATATTTTAAATGTTCCTTTAAATTCACAATTTTGTTTAGTGTACTTTATTTTCTTCCTTTGTAAATATAATAGTAATATATTAGTAGCTAAAACTAGAAAATACTACAAAAGGACACAACTGAGTGAAAAACAAGCTTTGTAATCATCAAAGAATTGAAGCTGTAATATGCAGTCCTGTGAATTGTACATTATCTGCACAATAAAGTGATGTTTTGTGATGCTTCTTCTTCTTGATCAAAGGTCAAGTTTTCTGCAGCTTTAGAGAATATGACAGTTCAGAATGATTATTCAGTTCTACTGAAAGCGCTTCTAAAATCATTCCTCTAGAAATCCTGTGCAGCAGAAGCATGTGAACTGAGACTGTGCCCCTCTAAGATGTGAAAATGAACCTCTCTACTGTTTTCTTATTAGCTGTAATGACTACTGATGTCAAAGTTCCTTTGACTTCAGCAGAGTTCATTGAAAAATGCTGATGGAAATAGACAGTGAAATCAGTCATATGAAAATCATGCTTATTCTTTTGAGTCTACACAGACATTTACACACACACACAACTGCTGCTTTTACATATATCAATTAGATTTGGGTGAATAAAAGAAGGTAGATAAGAGGGTAGAATTTGAATTAAGTCTCACGTCATCTGGAGTCTTTGTAAGCTTTACAAAGACCTTCGATAGGATAAAACCTGTAAACAATTAAACATCAGAAGGAGTTGTAGACACTGTGCTTTGTTATTCTGAAAACTCTTAAGTATGTAGATTTTATAGTTTGTATGATCATTCTCCTGTACCTGTGATACAGGAGCCATAGCTGAGATCTAGGTGTGAGACAGTCATTAGTGACTAGTTTGTAGAAATTCAGATATTGGAATCAGTTATTTCTTCTTCATTATTATTTGCCAAGCAGCTTCTCTCTATTTTATGTCCTTGCCTTACTGTATTACTTCTATATGCCATGGGAATTAAAAAAAACCCAAAGGTAAACACAAAAATATTGTCATTTTAAAAAATCTTCCCTGCTTAGATAAATAAAGGCTTAATGCATACAGAAAATAATAATTAAAAATAGAGGCGTTTCAATATCATGGAGAATTTGAAGAGGCAAAAAAATATTCAGTAAAATAAAAAAATCACTAGATGAAATAGAATTTATTTCTGGAAAGTAGAAAGCAGGAGCAAAAAAAAAAACAACAGAAATAATTTTGTCAATATTTAAGGCTGTCTAAATTACGTGGCTTGTTCCAATGGCAATTTTTAAATGGAAATATTTGATACAGCTTAATTTTTTTTTATAGTTAGAATATTTTGACCTGTATTGTGGAAAGACACTCTGCCTTAGGTAGCATTTAGCTACAGATGGGGGTAATACCAACTGAAGTACTGAACTCTTGATAGTTCCATTAGCATGCAGTTCTGATGGATGTCCAAGCAGATAGGCCCTTACTCATGTGAGTTGGAAATATGAGATCAGGTGGTGGTGGTCTATCCCTTACTGTTTTGTAGTATGAAAAGCAGACACACTGATGGAGTAAGAATCCTCATAAACTTCCCAAGAGAGTTATAAAACCTCTCCGCTTAGTAAATAGATTTCTCTAAGATGACTTTTGAGTAGCTAACATTCACATTAACCAGGCTGACACTAGCTGAGACTCCATGCCAACAGACCACAGCAAAATATTTTTTCCTTTTTTTTTCACATGCCTCTAAATCTGAGTTGTTTGTTATAGTCATAACTGGAAAGAAAATCATATGCATCCTGACATACAGCTCATGTGCTCCTGCAATGTTTTGGTCTTCATTCAATTTAATGGTCTATTCCCGTGATGCCATGATGATTTTTTGCCTTTTTTATATACCCCTCTTATAACCCTCTTATATACCCTTTCATACAGCTTTTATGTATCCTTAGTGCTTTTAACCCACATACTTGTAATTCGTTAAGTCTGATAACTTAGCTTAGACCCAAAGTTCCGTTAAGCCAGGAGACCAAACATCCTGGAACCTCCCAGCTGGAGGTCAGAAAGCCCTACGCTATCCTGAGAAACCAAGGTTCTTTCTAGCACACAGCCTGTAAACTAAGATAGGCCCATCCAGGGGGGAATTCCTGCGGATGGGGGGGGTTCATTCGAGACTCTCACTGGGGAGTCTTTGATAGATATGCTAATTTGCAAGGCCTATAAATTGTATACACAGTCTATCGTGTGCGTGCATTTTGGGGTGCATTGTGGTGTGCATTGTGGCGGTACACTTAAGGATCCTCAAATACATACCGAGGTAAAAACCCCTTTTTCTTTTAACCGTGTTTGGCTTTTAATTTTAAGACCAGGGAAAGGCAACACCAGGATTACATTATTTCTCTCACTGCCGTGAGTTGAAACAAATCTAAATGACTGTTTTGAGATTAGGTTCATTTGATACATTAAATAATCACAGTTTTGATGTGGTTGATATCAGAGTCAAGAACAAGACCTCTAGCACAGCAGGTGCTCAATGACCATTGTCTTCTTTCAAATTCCCCGCCCTAGAGCTGAAGGATTCTTTTTCTTCTTTGGCATTGATTACTGATGTTATTCTCAAGAAGATAATTCTTGTTCCAGGATTAGTGCTCATTCATGACACAAATATATTTTTTTACGAACAAAGACAGCTTTTTTCCTCAAACTGAAAACAGGCATAACATTCTGATAAGGTGAAAATCAAGACAGGAACAGGCATTTCATACAGTCATAGAATCACAGAACTGTGTTAATTGGAACAGACCTTAAAATCATTTAGTTCCACCCCCCATGCCATGGGCACAGACACCTTCCACTAGACCATGTTGCTCAGAGCCGCATTTAACCTGGTCTTGAGCATTTCCAGGGATGGGGCATCCACAACTTCTCTGGGCAACTTATGCCACTTACTTGCCACCCTCACAGCAAAGAATTTCAGACACATTTTCTAGTTTTAGAAGTCTCTTCAAATTCAGATACTTCAAGAAGGTACAGAACAGTGTATTCCTAGTATTTCCACATATGCAAAAAACCCCAGGCACTGAGCAAGAATTAAGACTTTATCATCTTGAGCATAGTGACAACTATGCATAGCTGTAAGTTCTTAGTTTAAATCAGGCTAAAAATGCAGAGTGAAAATTTTGACAGTTATAAAATTCTTCAGTAATGCCATGTACCTGTTAGAATCTGGACAGTAAAGTCAAATTGAACTGGTGCTGGTCCAGTTACAAATATTTCTCCAGCTGACCTCATGGTACATCCTATTGCTGAAAGTTCATTATAAACAGTGTGAGCAGAGGTATAAGACTGCAAGTAGGACAAGTATCTTCTTTGCAATCATAAACATGATGAAAGCACCTTGCAAAACATTTTTTTGTGTTAATTTGTTTTATTAAGAAAATTTGAACATAGCCTAGAGGAAGAGACTTATCTTCAATTCTGACCTTGAAAGGCATTAATACAGGTTCAGAGACCAATGCAATTGTAAGAATATAATAAAATAAGAAGAAAATAGTGCATTAAAAAAAAATAGACACAGATGAGATTAAGAGATGCTGCAATTCATAAATAACCCCTAACCAAAACTAGAAATAGCATTTCTTTCAGTAATAGAAAAAACAGGATACTTTAATAAAAGACAGCCAGGTAGAGGATAGATCATTGCAGATAGTTGATTTCACCTGAAGTTGAGACAGAAACCTTTTCTTAACAAATACATACAAGTAAGAAGTGTTCCAATATCTAATAAACACAATACTATGAGACAGTTTTTCAAAAAGAGCTGTTCAAAAACATGCAGAAGCAAAATGACTAAGATTTATACAAATTCCAAAGCATTAGAGGAAACCAAAGTTGCAACTTAAAATTTACTTTTGATGTTTCAATGATTCTCTGCTCTGACAACATGGTGGCAGTCTGAGTGCACCTGATGGCAGATATTTAGATGGTTAAATTTGCTGAAAGAAACTTAGATGCTTGTTTAAGTAAATAGTTATTTATTTCTCAGGTCTTCCATTTAAGAGAAATAACCTTTATATGACTATACAGTTCATTTAATGGGTAAAATAATAAAATATGAAAGTGCTTCTCTTGTATCTATCTATTCTTTGATTCAAAGTTAGACATCCACAATGTAGGTAGACTGTGGTGAAATGCAAATTATTTAAGATTAACTTATACTCTGGTTATTATGGAAATGATATAAAAATGTACCATCCTATACACTAAAAAATATTAATACTCCACTAGTAACTTTTGCAGAGTTGTGATTGTTTATTAGAAAAATATTAAGGAACAAAAGTAACTCAAGAACTCACTTGTATGTGAGAGCTTTTTTTAAGGTTGGCAGTTTCCACATTAATAACAATACCACAAGATTCTAATTAATTACTAATCATGTTCAAAGAAGTAACATGTATGTTTACTATTTCATATCAGAATAAGTTGTGAAGAGTTTCTCTATCTACAGTCTAAACCTTGCATCTTATACCTGTACACTTCCTATACAATTCATAGCGAAAATCAAATCATTGATTAATAGTAGCCAAACTGCTTCTCTGCCATGGTTGAACTCAGACACTTCTAAATCACCTCTTGGGATATGACAGGTCAGACCAGATAGGCACTTCTCCCATTATGTTGTGATGCTGCTATCCCTCTTTCTTTTTGAATACAGTCATAACCAAAATTTGTCAAATAGATGAAGGATGCAAGACTTCTGAGTGTCTTTCTGAGAAATGTGCCCTGTACAGTGAGATGTAGTGTAGACTGAACTTTGAACTTTGTCACTGTGAAACTGAATACTCGCCTTCCTGACATTCAGAGGGTGAGGGCAGAAAAAGGGATAATTTCCCAGCTCTTGTGGAGCAAGGAGTCCTCATCCAAGTTTGTCGTCTCAGAACTGCTTGCACATTAAAGACAGAACATGTTTGACAAAGTAAATGCAAGTGAATTTATAAATATATAAAGGCATATTTTTTGTATGCATAGCAGCACAGCTCACACAGCAAACTTCAGTGGGCCAGCTAGAAATGGGTGTGAGGAGGTTGCAAGAGAAACTGTCCTTTACAGCACGACTGTCTGAGCACATTCACTAACATGCTCCATGGTCTGTCTTTATTGATGGAAACCTAAGTGCCTGCATATATTTAAAGGTATAAAGCATTTTAGTTTTGTGACAGACTCCCCTAGGTACACCTTTGGCTTTTTCTTTTGGAGAAAGAGAGAATAAAGCTGAAACAAAAAAATCATTGATTATATACATTTAAAGCTCTTTGGACATCTACTCTGTTTCTAGTAACATGAATGATCAAAAGCTAACCCATGCATAATGTCTTAAGGTATTTCTTAATTCAATATTTCTGTAATTTTGAACATACTGAAAGGAAAATCAGACTTCAACTTGTGCTGTACATGTCTAGCAAGTCAGCTCATTCTCCATTTCCTACCTTCATTTCAGGTAAAATATCCACTATCAGTTCAGAGTGTGAAACATCTGAGACAGTGACATAAAATATCAACAATAAAACAATGACAAATCATCACTTACATTATGGCAGCTCATTACCTTAAAACTGACTCTACAGAATATGTGTTTAAACTGGCACATATGATGTAGTAGTATCAGAAAAGTGACCAATCTATCTCTAACAAAACACTTTTCTCATGGACCTTGTGAACCTGGGAGTTGACATTTTAATGTAAAGAAAAATGACAAATTTTTACTGATGATTGCCTAGCACTGTAACCTACTTTTCATTGAAACATGAATAGTTTGACAGAAATCAAATATGTGCTCTTTTAATTGAGAAACTCATGCTGAATTCTTGGTAAATGTGATAGCTTGACTCTAATTTATGATATTGTATGGATGATCCAGAGTGAAGAAAGAACACTTCTATATATTTTTTCTTGTTTCACTTATAATTAATCTAACTTTGCAAGTCCATATTTGACATATGTATGGACAAGAACTGAATGAATGGCAATTCCTCAATATCTTCTAGGTGGGAAAAGACATGAATAATTGCAGTTTTGCAAGATTTCTAAGAAATACCTATGAGACTACATGAAAAAAAGAATGAAGATCAATGTATTTATCATCATGATGTCTTGTGTAAGTAGCCTCATAATTTAATAAACAGTGAAATTAAAGTCATTCACATTAGGAAAGACTGCAATCATGTAGATTCTTGCCAAGAAATACAAGTTTTTTATCAATAACATAATATAGGCTGCCTAAATGCACTCAACAAGAATTCATCTGACCCCAAGAAGCACATTTCTTATGGGAAGTTAGTTAGAACCAGCTAGAAATAAACACAGAAAGTGTTTCCCCAATATGGGGAAAAAGGTTCAAGAGTAAGTAAGAGTGAGAATTTTTGTATAAGATAATGAATACACCATACAGTAATCCTCAGAGCATCACCAGTGTCAGGAATTAACTCCCATTTAAAGAAGAAAATTTTAATTTTAATCATTACATGTGAGAGCCTTCAAAGGCTGCACAAGGATTCTCTGGGAACATACAGCTGTGTGAGTAGCAGCAGGTTTGTTACATAGATAGGAAGTGCTGCAGATAAGGATGTACTAGGCACAACAGACAATAACAGAATCACAGAATAGTCTGAGTTGGAAAGCACCCAGAAGGATCATCGAATCCAACTCTTAAGTGAATGGCCCATACAGGGATTTAACCTTGGCATTAGTAAAACCATGCTCTGACCAACTGCGCTAATCTTGGGGTCAGCATCTTCCTTTACTTTGGCTTTGGGGGAAGGGATAATTTAGTTAGGGCCAAAGGAAGATACTAAAAAGTTTTAGAGTATGATCATGTCTCTGCAACAGCAAAGAAGATCCTCTTGACTTAGAACAATTTCAGCTTTCATTTCTTCTACATTTACATGCAGGTCTCTAAATGTATGCTGAAATGAGTATGCGGGGCTCATCCAGTTAGGAATATTCGTAACACGGCCACTTAAGTATATTAAAGGAAAGCAAAACCAGTGAAAATTCTCAAGGCTGTTTCCATAGCATCCCATGCAGTTTCATTTGCATCAAAATGAGGATATAAAAAAGGATCAGAAAATAAAGCCAAATTTATTTTGTCTACCTCAGGATGATCACAGTTGTGGCTGGGAAGTTGTCTGCGTAGACCTTTGAAACCTGTGGGATGCTAGTCAAAAATAAATATTGAGAGGTACAGCAAGGTTATTTTGCTTTGGAGTTTGGAAATGTGGATTTTAAATTACTTATATAAACAGGATTCATAAAAAGAAACTTCTATGTTGCTCTTGACTATTCATGAAAAAAAAATGTAATGTTGATTATATAACTAATGTTAGTAAAGTGTTAAAAGTGATATGATGTAAAAGAAAACTTTGATAGACTCTTTCCATTTACAAAAAACTCAGCTAGTAACAGTGATCAATTAATGTTCTGATGGTGATTCTAAATACTATCCGTAGGTTTTTTGGCACATTCTGGACAGTAATTTTAATTCCATTAATTGGGAAGGGTAAAGACTGTTAGGGGTATTTTGTGATAAACAGTGATGTCTACATCTCTAATTTTAAATCATTAACTCATGTAATTATTTTTTTTTAAATAAACTACATTTTCTCTTTTTTTTATACTCTTCTGCCTCTGTCGTGTCTGCACAAACATACAGGAACACAGGGCAAGAGGAAAAGAACAGGTAATTGCACATATTTTTCTTTTGATCAGAAAAATATTTTGTGGTAAAACTATGCTATTTTAAAGAAAAATATTATTTTTTCATAACTACACATCCATTGGTTTGCAGCTCTTTTATTTTTACAGCACATTTGCTTTTAACAATGTTACTACATTTTTCATAGTGTGTCAGAATCTTTGAATGTGAGATGACTTAAGCCCATTTTGAATTATTGTATCTTCTTAGTGACTGGCTGAATATACATTTAGGAATATATTGTTCATAGCATAATACTATGTAAATGATGGATACATTTACCAGCAGGGAAAAACATGTTCAGTTTCAGGCCAATTGAATAATTTTGCCTTTTTAAACATTGAACTCACAAGGCAACAAATACGTAGTTACTGTCGCGGCAGGAGCAGTTATTTTAGCAAAATTACTCCAGAGATGAGTGAGATACAGGAATTTTAAATTGTATGAGTCTTCAATGTAAGAAGAAATGTAAGGTTCTAAAAGGGCAAAATCCTTCTCAGGTACCTTTCAAAATCCTTCACAGTCACCACCTCCGTGCAGAGAAAATGAGAAAATAACGCTCTTCTCCATAGCACATCATAAGGACTTAAATGTAGCAGCCATGGTGAAAACAGTTCTGGCCAGAGAGAACTAAGCTGGATCTAGAGGATGCATGGAAAAACAGGCCACCAAAAATGCCCATGTACTGAATACCCAATATCCTCCTGCTTAGTCGTGAGGTGAGGGTTAAGCATGTTTGTAAAGTTAAATGTCTTAAGACTCTAAGAATTTACATTCAAAATTGAGCTCAGGAAAAAAAACCAGTTGACCTAGACAGGGCTAAAGAACATAAGCCAGCAGTGTGCCCAGGTGGCCAAGAAGGCCAATGGCATGCTGGCTTGTATCAAGAAGAACGTGGCCAGCAGGACTAGGGAAGTGATGGTCCCTCTGTACTTGGCACTGGTGAGGCCACACCTCAAGTTCTGTGTCCTGTTTTGGGCCCCCCAGTTCAGGAATGACATTGGGGTGCTGGAGCTTGTCCAGAGAAGGGCAACAGAGCTGGCAAAGGGTCTAGGCAATAAGTCCTATGAGGAGCGACTGAAGGAGCTGGGGTTTTTATAGTGAAGGCATGGAGGAGACCTTATCCTTCTTTCCAATATTTTAGCAATTCAGTGAAAACCTTATTCATTACTTGTGCTTAGTGTTTTGGAAATTCAACAAATATTCATATAAATTTGTCCAACTGCAGGTACAAACCAGTTTTTTGGTAGAGTGAGTTATGTGTTCATCAAGTCATTAGTACAACCACAAACTAAATAAAAAACTGTCTAGCTCTTCCAAAAACAATCTAGGAAGATTTTAATAGCCTTTGCAGCATGAAATGGAATATTAACAAATGTCAGCACTGGGAATTACCTAGCTAATTTTAAGTCTCCTCATGCAGAATGTAACTTAGCTTAAAGAAGTTAATCATATTTCTATGAAAAAAGTTAGTGCCAATACTACCATTTAGATTTTATAAATCTTCAAGCACAAGAGAAAATTAATTAATGATCATTAATTCATAAATGATAATTGTATGCGGAGGGCCTTAGATATTTTATATACTGTATATATATAAATCCTAGGCATCTTTTCTGAGCATTCTTGAATTCTCTTTTGCTTCTGTAATTTCTTTTTGCTTCACTGGGGACTAAGAATGTGTAAAGGATGCAAGAGTAGAGCTTTGCGTTTATAAGAATATCAAAGTACATACATACATGATTTTGATGAGATCTGACTAAAAGTGCTATAATTCAAACTAATGAATTTTTTTCTGCCTCCCTGAACAAATTCTAAAGGTACAAAACCCAGAGGGACATAGTTTCTAACAGAAGTGCTGACAGGGCCCTGTGAACAAGCATAATTATTTCAAATATATTAAGCAAATACCTTTAATCAACAACTGAATGGTAGCATGCTGTGATAATTATTTCTGGTTGATGATGAGAAGACTGATTGCAATTTCCTCATTAACTTACTTTTTTCCCACTTCCATAAGTTTTTTCTCTCTACATAGTTTCTTACTTCAACAATTGATATCTTTTTTTAGTCACAAAAAGACTCATGTGCCTACCATGTATATTGGTGAGTCATATAATTTTTTTCCAAACAGGACATATTCCCACATTTCAAAAAAAAAAAAGAGTTTAATGTCAAACCATGGTGCGTTACTTTGTATTTGTTATGGTTATGGTAGTTCTCCAAAAGCAAATAAATTGAACTAATCCTCTGCCAACTCATTTTAAAGAATGCTTAGAAGCAGGACAAATAAGCAATCTTTCACTCTAGAAGAGTATACAGTCTATTTAAACACAAAGATTTCAGTTGTGGGTTTTTGAGGTTTTTTTGTCAAGTAGGTTTTGGCTCTTTAGACTATTTTTATTAATTTGTTTACAAGGGTGAAGAAAACAGAATTAAAAAAAAAAAACCTAGGGTAAACAGAGTATTTTTTCTTCTTCAAATTTATGTTGGTGTCCCTTAAAGACAGAAGGGATGGATTAGGGAGAAGTCAATTGCCTGAAATCTCATCATTATTTTCACTAACACCTTTAGTGTAATCTCTGTTTTGAGTAGGGAACTTCATAAATTTTTTTTTAATATGTTTGAATCATAATTATTATATGTTCTTTTTACATGGCACAAAAGCCTATTACGCAAAAAAACCCAGCTATAATCCAAGCAGAAGTATTTAGGATATCCTGTAGTATGCTACTAATGTCACTGTAGTTCCTTCAGCCCCAGTTTCTATCTCAGAAGTTTCACTTACAGCCTGTATAAGTAGAAGCTAATTTTGCTTACTGAAAAGGACATTTTGTGTATTATACAGGGAATTCTTCAATGTCCTTCTGAGAGTCAGCAACCTATGTTCATCTTTCAGCATTAAAACTGGACAGCCAGAAGAACTAACTGAAGAGCCAGAATAACCTTGGAGGCAATATGTACACAAAGAAAGCAGAAAAACCCTGTCTTTGGCTCCTTTAGAATGAGTAGTACACATTCTACATATTTAATTTATTTAGGGAAAAGGTTACTTTAAACCCAAGTACAAACTGTGCTTCGCTTTGCAAAGTTTGAGTTCTACCATCGTTTCTTACACAGGCTTAGCTCCAGGCATCCTTCCCAAAGCTGGAGTAACCTTTTCTTTCAAAAATAGAAAGGGTTTGAATTTAGGTTTCTTGTAACTTGTAACTTTATGACAATTCAATGGGCCTAAACCATTCAGACCTCAGCACAGAACTCAGAATCAATCCTATTTAAAACAATCAGATTTCCTTTATATTATTTTGTTAACATAATTTTGAGTGCATTTCAAAAAAATCTTTAACTTCTATGGATGCTTTTTTCTATTTAACATCACATAAATATTTCACCTAGCCTTTTTTACTAGTTTTGCATCTAGTTTTAATACTTAAACCTCTTTTGTGTATCCTGCCTATGCTTGATTATTATTACTAATAATTCCATACATTACTGGAGCATGCAGCATTCACTAAAGGATTAGAATTATACTGGTTGAAAAATATATACCAGTAAACTGTCTTATCTCCTAAGAACTTAGGCCATATCCTGTTAAAATCACTTGGATTCTTCATACTAACCCACTTGATTTTCAATTTGGCTTTAAAAAAGAATTTACTGACACAATCTCCTGTATTTAGAGGGATTTTTTTTTTTTTTGTAAATGTGAAGAAGGAAGTAAACAGTGATAATCCCAGGATCAACCAGGAACTGAGGAATTTGGCATGTGGGAAATGCATATTCAAATCTTTCAGATTCATCCCTGGGGTTATCATTTGGAAAATTAGTTTTAGGCTATTTTTAGCTAATCCACTTTTATATTTTGTCATGGAGCGCGGGGTTTTCTTTGAAATCTTCCTTTCTTGCACTGGACTAATGTATCTCAAAAATCAATATTTCTAAAAATTAGGATTTTTTCTGGTTGTGTATGTATAGGGACATAGAGGAAAGGCAGAAACCCAAATAAAGTTTTTTGGAAAAGGTATACCAGATAAAATATGGAAAGAGTACTCTAACAAACAGGCTGGAATTTTATTTCTATGATTTGACAATTGAGAATGTCAACATAAAACAGACTGGAAAAGGGGAGTTTAACAGTAACCAAGGTGGGAAATTACTATATACCACATACAAAGGTGGGAAATTACTATATACCACATACAAATTTGAATATCTGGCCAAAAAGAAGAGGATACAATAGCATGCATGCAGTCCTGTATGCTGGACCAAGGCAATGTGATCTATAAAGTAAGGAAGGGAAACTCACTTCATGAATGAAGTTCCAGTAACTTGGTGGAGTTCCCTTCACTGTCTTCTTGTGAGAAATGCATATGTTGTGCTATTATGGTTTTAGTTGTTCTCAGCCACCTTAAATTAACACAAGCTATATTAGTCTAGGAGGAACAGCTTCAGGTCTGCATAATTGATAAGTACCTTTACTTGTTTCTGCGTTAAGTTGCTCTCCTTAACCAAGAAATTAAAGAAGTTTTTAAAGAGTCAAGCCTTTTCTAGGATATCCAAAGAGATACTTCCCAAAGGTGACTGAATATATTACAAAATGACATACAGAAATGAAAGACAGGAAGACCCATCAGTAATTTTTGAGAGTATGGCAAAAGGTTTTGAAATAAAGATTACAGAAGCTGGTTTAATAAAAGAGTAGGGCGCTATTAAACCCTTTCTAAAACATACATCTGTTTTTCTGGGCCAAATATTTTCCACTTTATAATGAAAATCATCATTCATTCAACTGTTCCTCTGAGATTAAAACCTGTGAAATGATTTCTTTTTCAACATTGGAACAACCAATAAAGGAAAAAGCTTTCCTTACATGTATTGTAATTCCCACTTCTCGCCCACCTTCCCAAGGCCAATTTTTACCTTATAAAGGCTGTCTAAAAATTCCTTAACTGTCCTTAGTGCTTAGTAAACTATGCACTTGCATTTATTACATAAAAGGAACAGTGCCTGATCTTTTGGACAGACCTTGGAGATTTGTAGAGTGCCTGAAGTTCTCATTACAATGGGAGTGATTTTTTCCTAAAATGCATCTTAATGAAAACTAAGCCATAAATCCTTGCAAAAGTAAACTTGGCTGTTAAACAAATGCCTAGAAACATAATTCCAGAAAATCTTTGACTATGTAGGATGCTTTATTTCTTCAACAGCTGAAACGTCTGTAGCTGGTGTAAAACAGGGAAGTGAATATACTAGAATTAATGTATGTTGTACACTAAATTAATTGGAAAAATAACAATGTTAACAGAATATTCTGCTATCTCTGTATATATTTAGCTAGGAATATAAAAAATAACAACATAGGAGTATGAACATCTTTTGGTACAATACAGTGCATTATGGTAGGCATGGCTGGCAATATGACTCTGAAAGCACTTAAATTACCTGAAGATGAGCATGGAAAGACAACATGTAGCACACTGCCATTGTTTGGGTTCAGTGGAGGCAATCTATGAAAACACAGCAGGGCCAAAATACTGGAAATAAGCGGGTATTTAACCTTTTTGTGTTGCTGTTATCAGAGCTGATTATTAATTAGTTATCACTTATCTTCATGTAAAGATATTTGGAAGGTAGTGCCAAATATCTTCTTTGTTTTTTAATTTCAGACTATAGGTCTGACCTTGACACAGGACTGTCACTCCAGCTCAGAGTAATTCTAGCATCCCTTAGTAGGGACAGTTCTTCAGTATTTATTTTGTTTCAGTCTACTTTTTTCCTATTGAAAGAGTCCCACTGTTACCAATTACCCACAGTTAGACAAGGGGACAAGATCTTCTTGACTAGACAAGAAAAACTTGCAAACTACTCTCTGACCTGTTTGTTTATTTCTCTTTATGCCAGCACTTTGCTCTCACATTCTTTAGTTGTAGTGATTAAAAATAGGACTATCACACATCTTATGCTTTGAAAAGGCAAAATGGCATTTGAAGTGTGATATTTCTTTACAGCTCTACCCTCGATGATGTGTGGCCAGATATTTATTCATAACTCAAGCTGTGATTGGAAAAGGACGGCATCAGTCACCAACACAAGTGACACGGGCAGCAGAGAGCCTGCAGTAACTGAAATAATCATATATTAACGGTATAGAAGAAAGTAGTCCTACACAACTTTATTTTATCTTGCTTTGGACCTAGGCAATCTTTAGCTTGTATGGACAGTATTCTGAGTTAAATGTGAGAAAATCTTTTTTTCCAGGTCACTGTGCACTAAAATAAATTATCTTGATTTTTTTTTTCCCATGTTGGTCTCTGTGGCTACTGTTTTAACTTGGAGAATGGTAGTACATAGAGCACTAAAGAGAGAGACATTCCAGATACCAGCATGCAGAGAAATATCTTCAGACTAGAATCAGACCATATTCACTGACATTTTCTTTTGACTTGAAAACTTTACTGACTATGCAGTAAAGGTAGTAGGCATAGTCTCCTCCAAACCCAGATATTCTTATAATTGCTGTATAGAAATTTTATGACTGGTAACTCTGTTTAGAATTGTCATGGACCATGAATATTATCAAGGTGACAAGTCTTTATGAAACTACACTCATCTAATTCTGAAAGATTAGATGCATGGGTAATTCTATGTGGTATTTGTATGTACCCTTTATTTTCTGAAAGGAAAAAGAAGCAATGTGAAAATATTTTCAGAGAAAAACAGTTTCATTAGATTTGCACTGGTCAGTCATTTTTATTACACTCAAAAATGTTTATAAGGACAAAGATGGAATATATTTCATTGAGGAGAAAATAATCTGTTGCTACAGTTATTAGTGTTCTAACAGTCCAAATAAAATACAAGAAACAGTTATTACATTCCAGGTTATAGTAATACCAACACTTACCATTCAAGTGATCTAATTATTACAGGTACCTTGTTAATAACAATAAAAATTGCTAGACATGAACTTCTGACTGCTTCTACATTCCAGATGATATCTGTTTTACTGTTCCTTTTAATAGTCTTAAAAGCAGTTTAACCTGATTCACAAAGATGCTTTCTTGAAGTGACCAGTGTGATATGTGTTTTCTGCTTAAGTCTATTTTCTTCTAAACTTAAATTTCTTTCTAGGATCATGAATAACTCTAAGCAGAATAACTATTTCTTAATACTGGCTATTAATTGATGTTAGGTGTTCTAATCCAAAGCTACATTAAGTTAAACTAAAGTAAAAACAAATCGAGGCAATAATATCTGCCCATTAGACAGCTGCTCTTACAACTAAAATCAGATCAACCAATATATGTCTAGTGAAGTCCTGAGACTTTAGTGTATCAACACAATTTTGTATTTTATCAACTCTGTGGGTGTTTACTAATAATGGCAAAATACTATTTTCATTGTCAAATTTCAGTATGGCTAGAAGTGTCCTTGAACATTCTCCACTAAGGCATTCTTTCTTGAGTATCACATTGTGCATAATTTTCTTTCCTATGCTGCATACCATGAACAGCATTCATCATGTTATGACAAGGATTGAGTCTGCTGCAGTTGCCAGAGAGACTTTTCTCACACTTATCCTTCTAAAGTTCTCTCCCGTCATTTGATAAATTCATTAAAGTCTCAGTTTTTAGACCATTAATTTGATGATGGGTCAGGTAATATCCTAGTGGTAATTCCTACTGGATTAACAACAACAGATGTTGCAAAGTTTCAACCTGATTTCTGGAGATCTATCCTGCAAACACTCCAGTGGCTTTAAGTCAGTACTGAAAAGAGAAATCTTTTATTCTGCAAGCAAAGTTAAAATATAATTTTGCAATAAACTTGTCGCTAAGAACAGAATGGTGTTATGTCATATACTATGATAAAATTTTCCATCTACTCACTTTTTTTTTTTTTTTTTTTTAAATCAGGAGGAGATTTCTGCTTCTCATTCAAGTCTTCTGGGGAATAGATAAATGTCTGTTGATTTAATTCCTGGAAGCATAACTTGTTATTGCTTCTGCAGTCAAAACAATAATAAATAGAATGATGTCTACAACCTGTAACCCTGTCAGATCCAGGTCACACAGAGGTGAGCTGCTTGCAGTAAGTGCACAGAACTAATCCTGCAGGTCAGAAAATCAGGTACAGCTTTAAGTATCTCTTCCCAGAATTGATTTTTGTAGACAGCAGCGTCTGAACTTCTGGCTTTAATCTACGCATTTCCTTTCCTGTGAATTGTGCAGCATGTGTTGAATGTATTCTCATGATTTGCACAATGACACAACACCAGCACTCGATGTTTCTTGTTTAAATGAAAAACATCCATAATGCTTGGGAGATTGCAGGCTGATCACCTTTCAGTCAGGTACCTGAATAAAGTGAAAAGCTAAATTTTTTATTTTCTCTATGGGCAGCCATGATCTAAAACCTGTGTGTGGGTGTTGGAGTTCAGTGCAATGATTTATGAAAAAGTATCCTGGAAGTTCTGAAAAACAAAGGCGAAAGTAAAATACTGGTATTTGTGTTGAGTAATTGCATCTTGATTAGAGGGAATGTCCAGAAATCTGAACATAACATGAGAATAACATTTTCAGCAAGCCACCTCTGTGACAATTACTTTTCCTGGCATAGACAAAAAGGGAAACACAGTAATAAAAAAGAAAGTTCTTATACTCAGTAGCTCTTCATTGTTGTTGGTAGTCACTCACTTTCCTCCTCTTCTACAGTGCTTTTGAGAACCCCACATATAAAAAATATTCAGTAGAACACCAAACACAGGAACCCCAAATAGAAATGTGAAGAGATAAAAGTGCACTATCATTTGACAGAAAAAGGAAAATTTAAAATAAAATAAAATTAGATTAAAACACATTTCTGATTTGATATATTTATTGGCAACATTATGTACAGGATAGAATAATATTGCTAATCAAAATAGAAACAATTCCTGATGAAAATAAATTTTTGGTTGTTTCAAAGTTTTGTTTTTGTTTTTGGGTTAAGTTTGTTGTTTCACCAAAAAAAATATCCCAAAACAACCCAAAGGCAGACCAAACACAAAAATCAGTTACTTTCATTTACAGAAAATAACATTAGCATTAGTATTTATGAGCAGCTATCATCTTTTTTTTTAACCTATGCTTTATTTACTATATTTAGAAAATGCAATAGAAGAGTAGAATATAAAAGAACCCCCACACTGAGGTTCCAGTGCTGTAGGTTAAACTCCTTGAAAATGCATAGTAGTAGCTTCTTTTAAAGAAAACTCTACCTTAAATATTACAACAAGTGTAAGTAAAACTTGTGTCTGAGTAATAGTTCTCTATATGGCTGACCACTGGTTGTAATTACAGCATACCAAATTGATGTTGCTGTGCATAAATATTATTTTTGAATTATTACAAAGAATTGTACAAATGTAATAAAAGTGAACAGAAGTACCAGAGAGAATGATGAGCATAGATTTTTTAAAAGCAAACATAAAGTTAGGAGAAAGAAAAGGGCAGCAGATGAATCTTAGCCAAGAAACAAAGAAATAGATCACTTACATTTCCTTATAAAATAACAGAGATTCAGATATGATGATGAGAACCTCATAAAAACCCAGAAAGAAAGATGGATGTCATAGCAATTTACACAATCTCCTACTAAACTTGGAAGTGAAATTAATTGCTTCAAACTGGGCTTTTGATTAAGATTTATTTTTATTGAACATGAAGAATAGGAAATGCACCTAAGAGATCATATTCTTTAGGCAAGAAATTCATGACTTTAAGACAGCAAGAAATTTTAAGAGCTCATTGCTGAGCATCAAATTTTTTGCAACGCACTTGAAAAATATTTTGTTTTAGCTAAAATTAATGATGAATAATTTTTTAATTTGCCAAAATCTAGCTATTTGTTCTAGTCTGGAGAAAAGACATTCCCAATTTAACAGCTTTCCTCTACAGTGCTGTGCAGACCCCGTGTAGTTGCTACACACCCCGCTGACAATATGATTATATATGTGCAACACTGGCAATTAAAAGTGTGGCTTCCACTGGCACCCCAGGGAATAGTATGTGAATTCATGGTGATACTCCCAGAGTCAAAGGAATTCTCTTGTTAAAGGTGATTTAAATTGTTTGCATTGTCTGTCAAACAACGGCAGCCCCCCAGCCAATTCAAAAGCCAATTCAATTAATTTCCTTCCACTTATGATCTTCCAAAAATCACAGTGTAGTTAAAAGCCCTATCCATCAGACAGATCAGTTGTAGCTGAGCTATTAAATATCCATGGGCCATGAAGCCATTTTTTTTCTGAGCAGAGCTACTGTGTAATAAATGTGTAAATTATTTTAAATAAAAATCCTATAGAAAGGCAGTTTCCAGTGATAGATGAGTAGATAGTCCTGGGTTTCAGGAATCTCAAAGTAATAATTTTTCTCAGAGAAAAATCTTATTTATAAGGTCATTCTTAATAAGAAAGTAAAAGACACTATTTTTTTCCTTTTATTTTTTTTTCCCCCCCAGGTTGTGTGGGCTTTCTGGTTGGTTTCTGGGGTTTTCTTCTTCCTCTTGAGACCAATAAGAACCCGACCTCCTTTTAAACAACACACTGATATGTACAGATGGATATGTATATATATGAATGGATGGTTCCATATGCATTTAGAAATAACTTGTAAATAATATGGGAACATGGCAAATAAAAACACGTGCTTAGAACATCTGTGCCCAGCCAACTGTCTCATATACAGCTAGGTATATGGACGTATTTGACAATACGTATTCATTGTGTTAATTATGAGATAGTAATTAGTAAAAGGGGTCTCTTCTTAAAAACTTCATCTTTGCAGTGCTGACTTCAAATAGGGAAACAATCTAAAAGCTGTAAATATCATAAAGTATGATGAGCCATGTAATGTGCCACTCATTTTTATTGCTCAAGGGAGATCATGCACAAATTGCTTCTGGCCTCGCCTGATCTGTTGCTCAATTTATATGATTTGCTCTAACTTATTCTGCTATTCATATGTCTTGAAGTCTTCTTTTGCACCTTTTTTTTCCTGTATCCTGCCCTTCACCTCCTGTCTTTCAAAGGCTGGTGGGAATTAACTGCTAACTATTGTTTGATAATGTGTGTGGATTGCTACTGTTAACAATCATTACTTTCTTTGCTTTGGGCATTAAAAGCCATGACCAGGCAAGACAGTCAGGGATTATACCAAATTAAAGTAAATGATGGGAGAAAATACATTTCTAATTCACCATTGGGCCCCAATCAAAGATAATTGCTACAACTTTACTGAAATATTAGTTATGCAAATTTGTGGGGTTTTTTTTAAAGACCATATTAAAAAAAAAGGCAAAGCCAAAGGTGAGCATTCCAAAAAAGTTTACTTATAGTTTTTTTAATAGCATTAGACCAAACTTTGAGGACACTTACATTAGTCAGACTGGAAAACTTTATACTGGTCAAGACATTACTCTTTGAGAGGTTTTATGAGCAGTGATGAAATACAACTCAGCTTAAAAGGAAAATGGAACTACATTGATAAGGAAATCTTCACACATAGCTTTGCTAAATTACATATTTGCCTGAACTATTAGGAGACCTTAACAATGAAGGATACATTATGTGGTCCTGTAAACACTGAACTCAGGGTGAGAAACTTTTTTAAGAACAATTTGTTGCCCAGTGGGATAACAGACTTTAATCAGGGATCATGAAAACTAAGTTTAAAAGGCTGCAAAACCCCATGTAACGCAGTGATCATTACAGCTCCTGAAAGCTTATTTTGTGAAGTCTTAAATCTGTAAAATATGAAAAGCTGAGTTAATTTTAAAACTTGAGCAGCTTTATTGAATTCAGTGACATTGTCCATATTAGTAAAACTCAGATTTATTGTAAATATTCACAAGGTAAAACTAATGCTTGCACAAGAAGCAACAGACCACAGTAAAAAGAAAAAAACCCAAAACTTAGCAGCAGAAATTGCAATAAACCCAATATAAAAATCAATAATTTCAGTCCAAAACCCATGACAAATATGGATCAGAAAATAGCGAACCATAATTTGAAATTAAGTGCTCTGCAGTAATGCAAAAAGTGACACATTCAGAAATAGATTACACCTAACATTAAACATTGGGGAGGAACAGTTTGAAGAATATACTTACTTTCAGGCTTGCAAAGGTTGAAAGGCAAAGTGGTAACCAGTTAAACTGTTAAATATTTTTTGACCTATACCTCAAAATTGAGGATAATGAATAAATTTGATTAAGCTAAATATTAACAAGACCAATAATCAACCAATATATTTAAAATTTCAAAGAGTGATGCAATTTAAATTTGCCACAAAATTCAAACTGACAAAATGTTATACTTTCATTATGAAAGCTTCTTATTATAGACTTTCCTTCACAATATATATGCTAATAAAAAAGAACATGATTCTACATAAAGAAGGCATCTTCTATATAGACAAAAATATTCTTAAAATAGTTTCATGATCCTTCAATAGCAAGTTATTACACAAGATATGACAATAGCTCTTACTCGGGATCAGAATAAGAACACTTACATATGACATCATTTTCTGATCTGGTATACCGAGTTGTGGTTCTGATTGAGAAGAATGGGCCTTTTTTGTGAAATATCTCTTGATCTCAGTTAATCATTCACACTGGCTGGCTATACAATGTTTCAAAATTTACAGACTATGCAGAGAAACAGACGCTTGTTTCATTTCTCTAGGTACATAATGGATGAGAACTGAAATGATTCAGGTGAATGGACACTAGAGGGTTGCTATTCTGTTGTAATATATTACTGCTACCCTGCTAGTAATAGAACGGGAACAATGTCCCATTGTCCAAAGCTGGAATTTAAGCTTTAGTAAAATTCATCAAGTATATCAAGTGCTCCCTATAAAAGCAGACATAAGGTAGTTATTTTCTATCGACCAACATAAATCAGTCTGGAAGTGCAGCTTTGTGACTTTGAATAAAGTTTTGGTTCACAGCATCCCACCACAGCTTGATTTTTAAAAGGTACTATTTAATCTGTTATTAAAAATATAAAACACAATAACAACAAAAAATTCAAAGCTTTCTGAACCATATAACTGATAACATCTTTGGCTGCCAAAGTAAAAACGTTTTCAGAATACAGATGGATTGTCTCTATGTTACTTTAATTTTTCTTGCTTTCTAAACTGAGTTTGGTACAAGTTATGAAAGATAGTTTATGGGGTATTTTTTACTCACAGTTTTGAATTTTAATTTTTTGTTTTTTTATTGTTCCGGAGTGAAGTATTTCTATCCTGCAGTGGAATTATTCCATGTTAAAATAAGGTAAGTCAGTGAAAGAAAAGAATTGTAGAGCCATGTGAATGCCCTCAGCCACACTGAATATTGAGATCTTTGAACAGCCTCTGCGTTTTTCGCTGTGATTTCTGGATTAAGATCCTACTACACTAAACTACAAATGTTAAATTCTGTCCTGCGGATATCAAATGTGAAACTGTTATTCTGAATATCTAAATAATAAGAAAAGCCAGACAGAAAGTCTTTTTCATCAAAAGTACTTCATGCTTGTAATGTGCTTATGATTTGGCTATCCCTTTCCTATTCAGCTTCCCACCTGAGGTTTGTCTGTTTTGCTGTCAGCTATGCTAGTTTGAACTAGTATTTTTCCTGTCCTTCTGGTACTTTGTTTTGCATTTTGTGCTCTTCCGTACATGTTTATTTGTGTTCACATAAACTCATCCTTGAAAACTGATATCTCAGAACCCAAGCCCCTAATTCCACTTTTGTCACTGTGCTGGTGACAAAAATCCAGCCTGTGAGGTCTATAATGAGTAAAAAATACTGCTTTATGCCACATAGACAGCCATTTCCTGGCTTGCCTTTATCATACCAACTCTAAATTGGACCTTCCCAGTGCTCCTGTAACACAGGTAACAGTCCATCCTGGAATGACTTGATAGCACTATGAACACAGATCCCACACTTCTCAGAAACAGGCTGAACCCTAAGAATTTATGATGACTCCATTCTATTTCCTACCTGTATAAATGAAGTAAGCAGTTCGCACTGAAAGTGATCACTGTGTCAGTTCAGGGGAAATTAAAGTGGAATGTAGTTATGGGAGGTGACAAATCCAAATAGCAGAAGGAACTAGGAGTCAGAGAAAGGAGAGTGCTTTAACTGCACCAGAACCGATTCAAATGATTTGGTGAAATAATATGAGAAAACTGAATAAGCAAAAGCAACATTGTGATGAGCTATATCTGTATCTCTGTACATAGTTTAGAAATAGCCTTGGATGCATTCGTAAAGGTATTTTTTTGTATTTTTAAAAATGTTTTGATATTACAATTTTTTTACAAATTACAATTTTTTTACACTTTGTTAAGTACTAATTACAGGGCTAAATCTGTATTTGAATTCAGTTATTAAGAAAGGAAATTGATTAGAGAAAATCTAAAACATGACAAAAATCTTCAGAAGGCTACACAGTGGAAAGAGAGGGGATCAAAATGCATTTTGGAGGTAAGGAAACAAATCAGTGATATATTATTATTATAAAAAACACATTCTGGGTGAGAAAGAATGAGGGGATAAGAACTGGCATAGGAAAGCATAGATTAGAGGTGTTAAGGTGATTCTAAAGAATTCAGGGGACAACCTGACTCAGAAAAGAAAATTTAAAAGAGAAAAAGAAACAAAAGAAAAAGTGAAAAAGAGGTAGGATAGAGAAGCTACAACTTTGTTCTCACAAAATTGCTGCATCACCAGCTGAACTTAATGGTAATGCAGCATTGCATATGAGGAAAGAATGTGCATAAATGAACGTTTGGACAAACTGACCAAACCATAGCACCAGAAGGACAAGGTTCTGCAAATTATTAGATGAAAATATCATGTTTGTTGTCATCCACAAGAGATTTTTCTCTGCGTTGAGGAGAAAAAACAAGATAAAAGTGATGTGGCTTAATTAGGGCATGAATTTATTAGCTTAGCTCTTGTGGGAACTCTTGCAATAAATTGTACAGTGCATATCAAAACACATTCCTTAATTGTTTTCACATACGAGAGTTGTATCATCAGCTGTCCTTTCTCCCTTATATCCTATCCATGTTTCTTTTACTCATACCCAACTCCCTGCCATTTTTATATAAGCAATAAAAAGCAAAGGAAGGTGGATTCACTCTTGTTACTCCAAACAGCATAATTAAACTCATTTCTCAGCTTTGGGGTATTCCTTGATCTCTGTCCATTTCCTACTCTGATTAATCACACATTAGAGCATCTGTAGAACTGACAAATGCTTTGGAGTCTTGCTTCAAATAAGCCTTCAGATAAGATCTAGTGCCTGGTACCTCCTCCCATTTCAAATTAACTTTTCAGATACCCGAACAATTTCCTTCCAAATTCAATCATCCTCATCCCTGAATAACCCATGTATTGAACATGATATTTTTGGTGGATGTCCATTAATCCTCCTGCTGCTAATAACTGAAATGTTATCTGGCCTTGTCAACCCTGGAGATAACTCACCATATCCTTTCTGAAAAATGTAGCCTCTGGGAGCAACTGGCACTAAGAAAAATGTCCCTAACCTGTCTTTCTTTTTTTTTTTTTTTTTTTTTTTTTTTTTTTTTTTTTAGTTTCGTTTATACTTATTGATCCTTTTAAAAATCTCAGTATCCCTGCTATGAAATCACAGTTTCAGGAGTCTGCCTTAGTAAATGGACCAGGGTCGACTGCTGCAGAATCTGACAACAGCTGGAGACACAGAGAAAGTGGCCATGTGTCCCACGTAGGGCAGAGCATTGCCCTTCCACATCCTGACACCAGCCAGCATGACTTGGTGTCTTCCTCTCTTCGCAATGGTCTGCCATTCCTTCAGCTCAGCACTTACAAACTGCCAGTAGAGGGCTGTCATCTTCGGACCCTATGAACACTGCTGTGTATGCCTGCTCAGACACCATGCTCCACTCAGAGAGTTATGAAAAAAACCAGTGAGGAAGTATTTAACCTCCATACAAGAAATAAACAACCTCTGTGTAAGAAGTTACTATATATTAGGGCACCATTCAAAAAGTTATGAAGGTAGAGATACCAGTTTGAATTTCCTGATGTGCTACTGGCACAAGAAATCTTGAATGAACAGAATCTGCTGCTGCTGTTGACAAATGATAATAACAGTGCTAGACATGGAGTGAAATATCTTTTTTGTAAGAGGCAGTTACCTACTAAATTTAACACCCCCCCCTCATTTTCACTTTTCCTTTATCATTCCTTTACAATCTTCAAATGGCTGCTGATCTGACTTAATTAACCATGTTCACAGAACACATTTTTCGAGGTTCAAATCGACCATAAATAGGAAAACGGTAACTTTTGATTAACAATTAAAAGCTACAGAATTTGGACAGACTTTTAAAAGGAGAGTTGGAGGCTCTCTTTCTTTTGAGCTTTCTATGTACCTGTGCTGTAGATAGAATTGTTTTTATGCTAAATCTTTTAGAGAAAGAAAGCCTGAATGACCAACATTTCATTTTTAGCTGATTTAATACCTTTTTCTATTAAAGTGGACTCTGGCAAGGTTATATAATTTTGGGGGCTTTTTAATAAATGGTCTTTATATTGGATCTCATAAATTTATCTTTAGTGTCTGCTGGGTTACCAGGGCATTGCTTTTTAAGTGAGATTTAATTTGCTCTTAACATATGACGTTTCCCCTCTCTACTTTTTTTCAGATATACAAGGTTCAGTTCTTGTCAGCTTGGTGTTAGCATTTAAATGAGTTGTTTGCTCTTCACGTCTCTAGGAAGCCTCAAGAAAATGCAGATATTGACAAGAAATTATTTTACTTTTTTAGAAATTAGCAGCTTCCATGAAATTAAACCAATGTCCTAGTCATTGCTTCCATTTAAGTGACCCCTTTCTGTTGATATGCAGAGATTTCACTTCTAGGTTCATCTTCTGCTGGTACAGAGACACCAATACTCTATGGAATATCTATTTTAATAATTCCTATATTTTTCACTATTTAATATTTCCCTTGTTAATTTTTTACCTAATTAACTTGACTAGATGCATGTTTTCGGGATCCAAACTCAATAGCGCAGAACAGACTCTCATAATTCTCTTTTACGTCTATGTTTTTTCAGGTATTGGTGTAAAATAACTAATAAGAAATTGTGTAATTTTACCTGGTGGAGGACAGTGCTTCTTCCATAGTGGCTGGTGGTACTGTCACCACTACAAATCTCTATTAACTGTAAAAGCTTTGTCTTTTTCTTGGATAAATTTTGTTTTCTACTGTTTTGTTATATTCCTCTTCTGTCTGGTCTGTGCAGCAGTATTGTCTTCCTTATGAGTCTTTGAGTGAGTAACATGTCTCTTGCATGGAGGGCAAGGTTACTTGTTTTTCAACATTTGTTGTCTTTTTTTCCAACAGTGATTCAGGCCAACATTGTTTAAGGGTTTCTTTGGTTGGTTTAATTTCATTTTCTGTCTTTTAGATTTTATTTATTTTGGTTTTTGTTCTGCTTTGCTTTGGCATGTACTGAATGATGAGTCTCAGTTTTTCCCAACCATGCCATTTTTTCTCTGCTTGAAGTGTCCATACACTTACCCAGATGGATTATTTTTAAAATAACCTTTCAGTATTATTTAAGTAAGTAAAAAATAATTCTTTAGCTTGTCTCAATCTCTATCTGTCATAGATACTTTCTGCAGACAGTAAAGTGGCTCAGATCTCCTCTGCCATCCAAACAGACTTCTATAGATGTGACCTGTGAGCTTGCCTTGAGTGTTTGAAAAGTATTTACCTGAAAGCAGAAATATGGCCCTATGCCTGGGGTGTGACCTCTCATCCATGGCCAGCGAAAGCATGGGGAAAGTATGCTCTAAAGAAAAGACTATTGTGCTGAGTTTTTTTCCTGTGTGTACTCAGGCAACAGAGAAGAATGCTGTCATTCAGGATACACGGGAGCCAAAGACTCAATCTAGAAAAACCATGACACCTGCAAAGAATTTTGAAGGGTTTTAAGACAGGAGTGTTGCACACACTTATGTCTCACAGCAAACACTTCAACCAGCATCCAAAGTACATCAACTTTAGGAGCTTTCAGAAAGTCAGTGAAATTTAGGATATAGGAAAGCTTCTTTGAACCTATGCTTTTAGGCTGGCATGAGGCAGTGATTTCACGTTTGTAACTGTAAAGTTTAAGCTGTTACTACAGACACATTGAAAAAACTGAAGTCTTGGTTATCCTGTATGTTGGTGAAGACTGAAATATTGAAATATTTCTAGAAAATGTCTGCTTTTCATGGCTTAGTATTAAAATTTCTTTTGGAAAGAAACTAACAAAGATTTATTGTTTAGGAAAATGTGTTAGCACTATGTAGGTGGTGTTCTTTGACTCACAGCTTGTTTGCCTGTGTGTGTCCTTGTGATGTTAACTCACCAAAGAAATGTTAAAACTGTTGATTTTAAATTACACGGTATGGACACAGCAGTATTTCACAGCACTAATCGGTCCAGGATAATGCAACTTGAAACTAGAGCATGGAAAGTATTGTAACTCGTCTTTTCAACAGCTGTCTTACACTCTGACACATTTTGTGAGCTGTGTGGCATGTGGCAGACTGCTTAGTGCAGATAGAAACCTCCTACAGATCTAAATGCTTTACAGACTGAGGAAGATTCTGTGCATAACTGCCCCTGCAAAATATCTGTCTATCAAGGTGATGTATCATCTCTGCATTTTTCTACAGTGATAAAATTAATACAAGTTCTTAAAATTGGAAACTTAAAGTTTTTTTGCTCAACACTGATTTTTTTTTTCTGTTTCTTCAAAGCTTCATCATTATATCAATAATCAATAGCCAAGGATAAGAAAAGGACTGTTATTGATTCAGAAAAACATTCTGGATGTGAACTATGAACTAATGCTGGTTAGATTGCAGTTCTTGTTGGAGCCGACAGTAGTTGTTGGCTCATAAAATAGTTTAAGCCATTTGCCCACAGAACATCAGTTTGTGTAAATTTTAAATAAACGTGAGAAGTATGCATGGTGGTGGTTTCACTGCATGGGGATTTCATGCAAGTTGTGAAAGCTGCCTCATTCAAATATATTTATATAATTTGAGATACACACACAAAATACTCAAGGGGTACTACATCCTTTCTAGTCCAAAATCTGACGTTGAGAGAAAATGTCTTATGCCATAAAAAACGCTTTTAGGGAGAAGTATGCATGGAAATTATGCCCATATCAAAAATTCTTCAATGAAAATCCTTTCCCATATGTTTTTCTTCAATAAAAAATGAAAGGGCTTCTCAGAAAATACAATAGTAAAGTTAGGGAGGGATTGATCAGGCTAAGACTAATTGGCTGAAGCTGAGCCTCTAGAGATTAGTTATCATTAGGCAAAGGAGAACAGTTAAAATACCTTGAAATAAACAGGGTCACATCTACTTTCAGGAATAAATTAGTCTGCAGATTTGTTGACACAGCAAACTGTTCCTTCCTGGCACAATGAGTACAAGGGGAAATTAGACAATAAATAATATTTGACTTTGATCTGATTTGCACAAAGTGCAATATTGTACTTTCCCTTCCTTCATTTATCATATCTGATTTCATCCCAAACTTTCAGCCTTTATTTGGTTCCCCCTACACACTGTTTAAACAGACTAAATTAGTAAAGAATGCAGGGACTAGTTGATGAGTTAAAATAAATTATTTAATCTCATGCCAGAAAAGAAATTAAAACCTTCCAGTTAATGTATAGTTAGAAAAACGTGTGCCATCAAATAATAAGAGCAAGTGGGTTGAATAAATGTCAAGATGGGTATTAATAAATTTAAAAATAAACTATCATCAAAGGCAATTGAATGTGGGAGGTATAGTGCATCTGCAATGGAATAGAGAATAAAGAATAAACAGGTTTATGAGAGACATAAATATTAGAAAGTATATCATAGCTCAGATAAATACTGTTTCTCCCACTTACAAAAAATTGAAAAGATCACGAAGAAAGACCAATGTCTCAAAAATAAGTAGTTGACCAACTGGGTAGAACTTGACTTGAATAATAATTTTTTTCATTGCTTTGATATTCACAAATCAATATGAAAGAAGGGATCCTGGAAGTAGCACTATAAGATGTACTTTTGCTGAAGTAGCAAGAATGTGAAGGAAAACTGCATCACAAGGTGATTAATAAATTAACACCTATTTGAATTAGTCCAAACTCATGTCAGGGTAGGTTTGTCCACTGCTGTCGGTTGCTATACAGGGTTATGAATACAATCGCATTTCTAAAGCCCATGGCTCACACCTACAATCCATGTCAATAAAAGCAGAACGGCCATGAAAACATTTTTGTATCCTTCAGACCACTCCTCATCAGTGAAGGAAGGCAAATGCCTTGTGTTTAGAAATAGATTGAGTTATAGGAATAATATTTCTTATAAGCTTACTATAAAATAGGAAAAAAGAAAAAAATTTGGTCCAGTCAAGCACACACTGGAATCTAGTTTAAGGACAATACTAACTCCATTTTTCCTCTGCTTCTCATGATACTCCAAATCCTGATTTCTTTACAAAAACAACCTGTCTTATGGGAGAAGATGGGGACAGTGACATATTTTGTCACTTATAATAGTTATAGTCCAGTTTTCACTGTGGATTATTATAAAGTGTTCATTATCAAGCATCTCAACACCTAGAAAATCAGAGGCTCAGAACTGCTGGATAGCTCTCGTCTCACAGAATTATCTGCAGGAACTCCACTTGTATCAGCCTGGCCTGGGTAAATATTCTGAAAGCTGATAAAATGAGTTGAAGGATTTTGTGAGAGCTGTGATTCTATTCTGTGGTGAACCCAAACAAACCCAAGAAATCATGTGAATGAGTGCCAATACCTGAAATTCATACTTATGGTTAAATTGAAATCAAAAATGTGGACTTGAAAAAATCCAAGATATCTCACTTCAACTCTATGGAGTAAGTTGGATCAACAGTATTATATGGGTGTCTGTTTGCCATAGCAGTGGTTAGCAGTTAGAAAATATAAAAATGGATCTGTGAGATCGAAGGAGGGAGATACGTTTTTAGTACAGTGAGAAAAGTGTTGGTTTTAAAATTTGGTCTGTATCTCTTTGTGTGAAGTAGACCAAGTGTTACATCTGAACAGGCTGCTCTGCTCCATATGCAGTTTATAGAAAAAAATGAATTTATGTGACAGGTAGATTATATGTCCATTAGAAAAGAGTAAAAGCTTTTGTTTTGAACCTTAATAATATACTCAGGAGTCATCAGAAGTCACTTTGATGAATACCTCAGTAGGAGAGGACAGAAAAGATCATCACCAGATTTTCTTTAAAAAAATTCTGTTCATTTTTGGTGGTCATTTAATCACTGCAGTACTTTTTATTTTAATTTTATTTTTAATGGAGTAATTTTTAAAAGTCGTACTTGTTTCATTGGATCTTTTTTGGCAAATGCAAAGGGAAATTGATATAAATGTAATATGCTGGGGTTCCTGCACATCTCTACTCTCATTCTTTTCAAAAGACTTTTTCACAGTGTTATTACTGTTGTTTAAAAATGCCTGGAATTTACTGAAACTTGGCTATGAGAGAATTCCTGAGCATTGTCTGTGTCCCACTCTTGTGTGACTTCTATTATGGAAGTCTCTGTAAATAAGAACATGCAAGTTAGGACCAGCTGTTAATTTCCTTCACCATCCATACCCCTTTTGAATATTTCAGGCTCAGTGATTAAGCTATTAGAAGTTTTGACACATGGCTGCAGAAGACTCTTTTTCCTTGCAGTGTGTAATTTGCTGCCCTTTATACAAAGTAAAGACCCCATGTTCATGAACAGCCACACTTTTACACTTGACTACTGTCTGTTTCTCCAGCCCTTTAAGTAGTGGCCTAGTACTGTACGTTGTAGATAGCTGTCACTGAGTTATCTCTGTTGTTTCCATTGCGCCAATTTTAAGCATATTAAGAAAATGCTTTCTCTCCTGGTGCGTGGAATCTTACTTACTGAATCAGAGAAAAGTTGTTGAATGCTGCAGGAGCCGTGTCAAGATTTTAGCTTTTGTGTTGAGCAAGTGCCAAAGTACAAGAATTACAGGGAAAGTCAGTGTGCCTGTGTGTATGTCTTGTGAGGCTGGGACACTGGAATGAAACCAGTGTCTTTTTCTGAATGGACGACACAGAGCAAAGCGTAGCTCTGACTGTGCTGCTCTACCCTTTGAGGAGATTGTTGAATTCAAGGACATTTATTATGCGTGGTCAGAGCTATCTTTCTTTGAACTTCCTAAGAGCTTGGACATCAAATTTTTCCTACAAGGCACACTAAATGAAAGAGCAAGTATGAGCAAAGTCAGCCTATCCAAAGAAAGGTCTCAGAAAAATTCTGTAAAGGTTTTGATTTATTGCAGTGAGGCATCATCAAAAGATTGAAGGAAATTAATGACGACCATGAAAATAATGAACATTTATCATGATGTGGATCTTTGTCCCAAAGGGAATGAAAGAGATTCAGCCTCTTGGGAAATTCTATGTCAGACTGAACAAAACACTTGAAAATCTATTAGTTGAAGCTTAGTGGAGGCAACTTTCAGGTGAATGAATTGAAAGATTCTACAATAACGAGTCCTTTAACTCATTTACTTCAAATAATTTTGCTAGAGAAAGCAGAAGAGAGATGTGCTGGCATGGTGAAGTAGGAGGAAATGATGACAGAAGAAGAAAGTTTGAGTTAAAGCAATTTAAATCCATATATATATAGAAAAAGTGTAGATAACTGGGAAGGAGAAATGTTTCTATAATGTATAAAATGAGAAAACATGTAACATAAGGAAAAATAGGAGGAGAATATGAAACTAGGCATAAAAGGATTTCAAATTATCAGAGAATATGGCAGAATGGAATAAAGAAATAAAAACCAGATACATAGGACAATATGAAAAAAAGCAGTGATAAAAAAATTTAAAGAGAGAGTTAGAAAAAAAAATTAGCAGTTGAAAACAGCTATGGACAAATACAGGGAGAAAATTGAAGTTTTGTATTTTATTGTTGCTGTATATGGCAAATAAATGATTTTGCACAAATAAGACACAGCAACCTATATTGAAAACTGACGTGTAATACTGTCTGATGTTTACATGCTGAGATTGTCTCAGAAGACAATTTATTGCATGTTAACAATAACTAGTAAACTAAATTAGGTTTTCCCTACCGCCAAATTAAACATTTATTTTTAGTGTTTAGTGTTGTATCTCCTGGCCAGGATTAGGAGACCTTAACTAGATTATTTTGCTAATAAATGTGGTTCTGATAATTAGCCCCTATTTCAGCCTATCCTACTTTGATAGAAGTTTATTATTACAGAATTTTTTTCAGTCAATTAACCTTTATAGCTGATCTTTATATAAACAAATGTTTACTTTAAACTTTCTCAAAATCACAGAGCTATCCTTAGACATTGAGTTTTTTATTGTGTTCTGCTCCCACCCATTGAGAAAAGAAATAATGGACTCATGCATTTTCCAACAGGCGTAGGATGAAATTACTCTAAAGAAAGTGTACAAAAAATTGATTACACAATTTGACGCACATGTAAAATTCAAAGTGAACTATATGTCAACAAATATCAAGATGAATGATTCAGCACATATAATAAGAGGGTAATGATGACATAAATATCTAGTTGAGTGCCTATGTATACTTGAGGGACTTTTCTGCTTTCCAGATCTCAGTCAAAGATACTGTACAAGGATTGTAGAGGGTGGGATTTTTTTTTGGGTGCTTGTGAAAACACCAGTCAAGACTAGAACAAGAGAAACTGTTTTAGGTCTAGCAGTTCTGATTTCCAGGGCACAGTAGAGACCTCCTGCTTCTTTCTTGGCCAGCTTAATTTTTTTACCATCAGAGGGACAGATGAATAACAGGTCTTGCTCACACTTAGGCCATGTAAATTGCTGACTTAACATATTGTGAATTATTGTGCAGGTCACTACTATTTCCCTGCACTGCACATTGCAGTAGTTCACTTTTCAATTCATGTCACTCCATTGATAAATATCAGGAGGTGTGCTCTCCATCGTGGTAGTCTGGAAAAGGCTTGTGTAAAGTTATTAACAACCTGAACGACCTTACCTTGCTCAAACCAAAAGCAAAGTTGAGATCTCAGTCAGAAGCTACAGCAAACATTCAAGATCTGTTACTTTTAGGTAAGAAACTGCTTCTCTGTTTTCACCTCCCTGTTCCAATATGGTAAAGCACTGACTTGGTCTTTCACCTCTGCACAGAGCCATGGCCTGAGCAGAAGAATTTTTCCAGAGTGAAAGCATCTGGCTAGTGCTGGGAAGTTACAGAAGTCCATCCTCAATGGTCCTCATTCATTATTTCTTGCGAAGGAGCTGTGCACTGATTAGCTGGAGCTTCTTAAGCCTAGAATTTCTGAATGGTTGTTGGATTCATAGAGATGCTTCTTTATCATTTGTGTCTGCAGGTTGGTGTTGCATAAATGAAATAGGAAATGAAATAGCTGAAAAAAATGAAGCTTGTTTGTAGAAGAGCAACATTCAGTCTGTTTGGTCCAATCAATCTTGCATTACAGTTTTAACTGGACTTCTTCATGAGACAGATTTCACTGAAAAGCAGAGATTTCTAGAGGTCTGCAAACCTACTTTGAGCAAGATCTAGTGTAACCTTACCATCTCTGACAGATTTTTATAAAATATATTCCTTGACTCCGAAGGCAGATGGATCATAACATACCTAAGTATCTAGTAGCTGCTCCTCATGCATAACTGAAGCCTGAAAATTGTAAAGCAAGTTAGCTACTGCTCCTGTGTGCAGATTTTCACCCCCTCCTAGCATTTTTCTCAGTTTCTTTCTCCTAAGAGATCTAAAATAAAATGGAAAAAGGAAAATAATAAAAAAAAAAACCTCATAGTATTATATGAATGGGATGGAAGTAAGGTCACAAGGAACAATCAACAATAGTTTACACTTTACTTTTGCATATTAAGTAAACAGACAACTCTTCCAAATTATAGTACTTGTGAATATCAGAGAAGGGTATTAGACTAAACACTATTAGAAAAACACTTTAGATTTACTCAATAATGACATGAGGTTTCTTAAATGCCGGCTAGGAAGAATATAAATTCTCTCATCTCAACACTTTAAATTTTTGGAATACTTAAATTTTATCATCTTGAAACTGCTGTAATAATTGTCTAGCTTTGAGTATGTTGGTCTTGTTAAAAAATAGAATATCATTGTAAGGACAGAATAAGAAGTGTTTGACATTGAAGTGGTCCATGACATTCATTGCAACTTTATCTCATTTTAAATTCTGAGAAACGAGGAGGTATATTTTCCTACATATCCACATGAATACAACATTTGACACTTTGCTAAGGCCAAATTTTTTGCAAGTTAGAGGACTGTTTTTTTTTTCTTTTTTGAAACCCATGCTTACAAAGTAATAGGGTCTAGAAATGAAATGAAGAATTATGTGGCTGGCCTTTCTTGTGGCATAAATGAATTGCACTAATTTGATTCAGAGAATGTCAGTCTCTTGCACTCAAGTGCAACACTTCACTTTCATTATTTTGTTTTACTGTTGGAATTGAGAACATGGGTAGCTCTTAAGTAACTAGGATTGAGACTCTTAAAAGCTTTGTCTATCAACAAATTCTTGAGTTGTACTTACTGAAGACCTCTGTGTAAAATTTGAAGTTCACTGACTCCTCACAGTCATTTATTTAGAGAAATCTATCTTTTTCAGGAAAATAAAACTGAGAAAAAAAGATTTTACATTAACTGTGTTATGTCTTCTCATGCATTTTGCACATAATCAGATTCACTCATGATTTGTACTGGTGATAATACAATTGACAAAAAAATGAAGATATAACAAATTGGTCATTATCGCCAGTTTAATCTCAGTAATACACATCCTGAGAACAGCTCAGAGACAGGTCTTAAAAGGTTTGACAAAAGCAAGCTGGAAGTGTCTGGCAGCTGAATCTGGAAAAGTAACCTCTCACACTTCAGCCTTCTGCTTTAAATCAACCATGAGTGACTGTAGTATGGCCAGGAACAGGCTTCCACTTTGAGTGTGTCCTGGCTGTGTGGAGAAAGGCCCTTGGAAAGGTGACTCCTGTGACTCCTGTATGGAAAGACTTGCCTGGTCTGTAGTAACCGTACACATTCCTACAGGCCAACTTGGTCTGCATTGTCTGGGTTTTCTAGGAGGAGTAGCATTTTCCCTCAAATCACTTGAACTCTTCCTTGCTTTGTGTAACACAGCTGTGGTAGGTCTGTAGGACAAGTGAGAACAGAGATGGACCTTAATTCTTCATGCCACAGGAGAAGACAGATTTACAGTAAAGAACTTCCCATACTAAATTCAGTCTTTCTCATTTCCAAGGTATTCTCCTCCTCTTCTTTACCCTCCCCCTGTATCACCAACTGGTCTGGAGATGTCTCCACAGCAGAGGTGGCAGCAGCATCGCAGCTGTGCTGGGCTGCAGCTCAGCTGAGACATTGGCTGATCATTGAGCAGGCAGAGGAGTATGTGGCAAAAGAGAAAAAGGAGCATTTTAACCACCAGGTTCTTATGCCTAGCTCAACTCTTTCTGTTTAACATCAGCTAAAAAAACTAATTAATTGACAAAATCTTCAGCTCTGTGATCATGGCAATGGTTCTAAGTACAACCAGTAGTGATGTGTAAAGAACATAGACAACTTTCCTGTCAGACAGTTAGATCTTCATCAAGAGAAGTTTTTCTAAAGATATAGTGGTTATTAAATGCTCCCTATTGTCTAATTTAGGTACGTATGTACTATTAGGATTTACTCCCTACAGCTTACTGAGTGAAGCTATGAAAAATCTACATTTTGGACCAAAGAAACTTGAAGTTCCTTAGCCCTGGGCCTGTTGGTTATGCAAAATGATTGTGAGTTCTTTCCCTTAACCATACATGTGTTCCTGCATAAACAGATATTTAACAGGAAATTAAGCTTTACAGTACTTTAAACAACTCTTTGATTGAATTTAACTACAATTTTCTGCATTTTAGAATCTTAAAATATCATTTAAATGAAAAAAACATATATAGTTGCAGATTATTTATTCAATTTGTCTTCTTTAGAAGTGTAACAACTCAAGTCTTTAGGGAAAATATAAAATATGATAGGCAGTCTGTAAGAAGGAAGATAATATGGTTGAAAAAACTTTAGGAAATGTCATTAGCTAAATCCAAAATGAATACTCATTCAGGTATCAGACTGAAATAAACTAATTTTAATATTGCCATTTTCTTCAAATGAGAAATAACTCTCAGACTTTATGCTCTCCCTATTCTTCATTTTTTAAAATTCTTACAGACTCACTTGCTGGATTAATTTTAGGGGTCCTATTCTCTTGTGTGGAAGTCACAGAATTATATCCATCCCATGTGGTAGGTCCCAGAGCTTTTGGAAAAGGCATGAAAGATGTGCACAGGGGGACCCACACCGCTGATATCTCTCCCACAGGTTGCCATCTCTGGGACTGTTGCTCTTGGACTCATGGTCAAACCTTGGTGCCATTATGTCAGAAAGCATTTACACTGGGTGTTATGATGCTGATGCCAGCAGGCTGGGAATGAATGCGGACTCAGGTGGCTCAATCCATCTCTCTGACTCTCTGGATGTTCCTTTGCCTGCTCTGTCTGCCCCCTTCCCAGACCCAAACCTTCCAAAAAAACCCCCCTCATTTTGGAAATGGAAAAATCAATACTCTATTTTCAGCAGTGGACAGGAACCAGGCTTCAGGTACGATTCGGTGACTAACACTCTCCCGTGTGCACTTGGATGACTAATCTCAGGGAAAAGAAATCTTCAACAGTACCCTGCCCTTGAAAATGCCCTTTGAGTATATGCTTATCTAGATAGTTCAGGATTTATTTTCTTTTAAATATGAACTTAAAATTAAAAATACATATAGGCATATGAGAATTTGGATGAATTGTCTCTGTTCATGAAATCTGCTGAAATGGAATATTTTCATTATGGGAGACTGCTTATTTAGGAGGATTTAATACTCACCACACTTAAGGAAATGAGGAACTTCATCTGCTCAACTTGTTACAAATTAAAAGATTGATTTCATAAGAACAGCATTATTTGTACTCAGTCTGTACAATAGTACTTTTGCATAACTAATTGTACAAGCTCTTGCTTTATTTCAGTGGGACCTCACACCTATATTTACCCTTTTGTTGTTCTGTATATTGAGATTTTACTGACTACCATAGTTTCAAAAGGCAATTGCATCCCATAGCTGTAATTTGCTTCTACTAATAGACTTTCACTTTGGAATTCCTCAGATTCACACTGATAAGTCAATGGTTATTGAACATTCATGCTCATTTCAGCAAGGACTCCTTGCTAGGATGAAGGGGAATGCAAAAGGTTTAAGATTTCCCGTGGTAGTTCTTTGATGCAGGTTTGATTTGGCAAGCTCATCATACCTTATTACAAAGATGACACCAGTAAACCTCCAGTGCTTACTAACCATAAACTTCATCCATTTTGTAGCTGATCTCTGCATGAGTACTGATTAGACTTTTTCTTTACAGCTATGTGATTCCAGATACTACTTTCTTCTACTAAGTCAGCAGAAGAAAATCTCTAATTATGCTTTAGGAACAGTCAACAGAGTCAGCAAGAAAACCTCTCATTATGTAATAATAAAAAAAAAAATCCAGCAGTGAATAGCTCACGCAAATTCTTCATGGAGTTACAGAAAATAGATTCTCTATTAGCAGAAAAAAGGTTCTGACTTGCTGTCACCTTGGTAAGTTCTTGAACTATTTTTGTTTTATTTGGTACATTAAATTGCAGTTTCATACATTCTCATTTATACTGTTTTGGCAAAGCCTTTTTGTAATAGGTATTGAACAGAAATCATCTAAAACACTGAGAATTCATTAACTCTTACTCCATTAAGATGTTAGTTTTATAAATATATCTTGGATATGGTTGGCTTGCACTGTAGCAAAACAAAGTTCATGTTTTCCTAATACATCTTTCTTTTTTAATCCTGGTTCCACAGAGGGAAGAGGATGAAAGAGCAGGAGAACATTATATGTGTAATCCTGTTTAACTAGAGTCTGCTATCCCCTACTTTTGCCTCTGACTTACAATAATCTCTGTAAACTTTGTGCAAGTATTTTGTAAAACCTCACAATAAGACAGGTCTTGAAATATATATATTCACCACTTTCGTGAACTTTTCGACAACTTGTGGATTTCAGATATTTTTGTGGTTTTATCTGGTTTTCTTTTGTTTCAGTGAATAACCACTTATACTTAAAGTCCATTTTTCATCTGTGTATATCTATTTACTTATTTCTAAACTTTGTCTCTGTATTCAGACCTAAATGAAGGATGACAAAACCACCTTCTTTCAGTCTTCTATGCCACATAGTTATTAAAAAACTATATTTAAGGAGGGCTTCCTTAACGTATGTGGAAAGAGATAGCTTCCTGATTGCCCTCCACTTGCGCTCATCTTATCTGCTTGTCTGTTTTGCAGTCTCAGATTACAGTAGAGATGAGAACAGTGAGAGAAAAGGAAAGAAAAACTAGGAAAAATATAGTTAGGTAGATTTATGTTAAAGGTTTGTAATAATTTGGATATTTGATCAATTGAATTTTGTAAGAGAAAAAAAGAAATCTCTAATATCAACCATACTCAGAATTACATTAGATCTAAAAATTCAGGTATCTTTTGAAGACTAATATGACCACCACCCCCAGAAAACAATAACCACCACTGCTGGTTTCTCTAAAAATTACCCAAAAAACTTGCCCCTCCCCCTCCCCCTGCCTTAAATACTACAGTACATTTTAATATTAGAGTATTTCAGAGTGGGTTTTTTTTGTCTGGTTTTCTTTGGTTGGTTGGTTCTGGGATTGGTTTTGCTTTTTCTTTTTTTTCTGAAGCAAGTGTCTTTTTGTCTTTTGGCTAATTAGGCTCCAGCCTCAGCTATAACTGTGCTATTTCTATTTTTTGAACATAAATGGAAACATTTTATCCTTCTCATGGAAATTTATAAATATTTTTTGCAAATTATTGTGATGCTTTGAGCTCCAGCTTATAAATTTTCTCATTATCTCTAATTTTTTTATGAATCCATTCCTAGACATTTTTTTTAATTGTGTAACCATTTTTTCATTCAATTATTCCCTGAAGAACAGTAATACTATATGAAACTATGAATATTTCATAGATATGTACTTGACCATGTTTGTCTGGTCAAATCCTTTGAGCTCCATTTTGAAATGGAGTCAAGTTAAAATATCCTCATATCTGAAGACAGGAAAGTCTCAAATAATTCAATTGATTTTAGCTATGTTGTTTCTGATCCTCATAGATAATGAAAGTAGGATCAAGTTCTGTGTGTATCCTCTTTCATATTCTTTGAATAATACTCATTTTCATTTTTCTTTGCCTTTCAATTAAAAACTTTAGAAAGGTGAAGTGCATTTGTTATGTTAAATACTAGATTTATTAAGTTTCCTAACACTAAAATTTATCTTGAATTTGTACTATATGATTGACTTCAATGAACAATATTGCTCTAGACAGTCGGCAGCCAGTGTTATGACACTACCAGTGGGACAGACTTCTGAAAACTATAAATGTCAAACTCACAAATATATCCACTGTGAATTACAGGCTTTCCCAAAAATGCAAATATGTTTAATTGCAATGTAAATAAGTTTTTTTAATTCTGCTGTAAATAAGAACCCCTCTCTACTGACATTTCAGCCTTGGAACAAGTATGTGGCAAAGGTGAAAGAAACATTATAGATTAACACTGAAAAATTTTTTCATATGGCCACTAACACTACATCTTCCTGCTGCACACTTTCTATTTACAATGTTACTTAAAATCAGACACAGTCAATGCTCTCCTGATCTGGTTTTACATGCTTAAGTTCCATTTGGAATTGACAGCAAAACTTGCTATTATGTTTCTCAGAGCAAGAAGAAAAAAGGCAAGATTCTGTTGTATTATTAATTAGAAAGTGATACTGTAGCATACTGTTGAGCAATTTATCTTCTTCTGTTCATTTGAAGACACATAACATTGCAGTCAAATCACAAGACTAGTCTTCATTCTAAACTCTCTCTTTTTTATAGTGATCAAACAGTAGAGTCTTTGGAGGCAAGGAAAAAAGGAAGAACAGGGGGAAATGACGGGAAGGAGATAACAGGTATCTATTTCAAATGCGCAAGTTTATGTAGAATTCCGACTTGACTGCTGGAGCACACTGAGGTCATCATCTAGTTTTGTACTTTGATGACATTAAAAGTGTATTATCATCACGCAAAATTAGGCACATGCTGAAGTGCTTGCTTCACTTCAGGTGATGACTGTGTTGTTTCTCCTCTTGGATAATGCTTGTTTGAATTTGTGCTACTATGGCTCTTTGGACAACATTTTAACAATACAAGTAATTTTGCTCCTTTCCCTTCCCTTAAATTTTTTGGCTTAATATCAGTAGGAAATGCATGATGTTCACTTCTTTTACAACCTTTTTGTTTCAGCCTCCCGTCTTTGTTCAGTATATGAGCATGTGCACTAGTGATTGAGCACCATTCCAATATTCCATGTAGACAAAGACGTCGAATTAAATACAGGCTGCCCAGGAAAATCTAACTGCCATATTTCCTAACTGTGAATGCTCTACATCAGAAGTTTAAAAAAATTTAGGATGCTTTGACAGTGTCTGATTGGAGTAGGCAGTGAAATGTTATAAATATTTCTACTAGAAAAAAAACATTACTAGGGAACACAGCAGTAGATCCCATTTGATTGTTTTCTGATTATTTCTATTAACAAGAAAAAAGCTTGTAAAAATTAAGTCTAATCGGAAAGTCATGTAAAGAAGAAATGGCAGACATTCTTTAGATTCTCCAAAACTTCTTTATTTTAATGCAAATGAGCTCATGTCAGCATGAATATTAAACCTAAATTATTTTCTGGAGCATTTGTTTATAGATATGGGTAAATTTGAAAGTCTTAACAAGTAAAAGCAGATTTGTAGTTATTTCCTTATGAAGAACTTCTATCACTCTGCAGCTTTGCTATTATAGAAACATATTACTTTTACAAAGAGTAGCATACTTAAGATATGCATAAAAGATCATAAAACATGCACTGCAATAGGATATTAACATTCTGGCAGAGAATATGTACCAAGTGCTGTTTGTTTCGAGCAGTATATTATTACTTTATTTGCATTCCTCTTGATTCACAGAAACTATTTTTCTGTCAGAAGTTATATTTCCTTCAAATGAACAAAAGGTCATGTTTCAATTAAAACGTTTCCAGGAGAGCTTTCACGTTAAGCAAAAACTTGCAGGGAAGAGAGAAGCAGGAGAGACAATTAAGCCTGGAAATTACAATATTTGCATCTTTTGCAGTCGTAAGAAGAGGTTCTCCATATTTTTTTACTGCTACTGTTTTATTCTGCAAGTCTTTAATCCTTGGCTTTTTTTTTTTATTAAAAGTTTTGAGACATTTGTATGCTTTTTTTGTGTGGGTTTTTTTGTTTGCTTGTGGGGGTTTTAGTGTTTTTGTTTCAGGTTTTTTTGTTGTTTGTTTGATGAGTTGGTTGGTTACTTTGTTTTGGTTTTGATTTTGTTTTCTTTTTTTTTCCCTGAAAAACAATCCAAAATTCAGTTCTTTTCTGTATGACAATTGGTTTTTAATTTTTCCGTTCATTTAAAATTTACATTGGTGTGCTCACATTTAGGTTTTATTTTCCTGTAGTTTCCTCACATCAGTTTGCACCTGGGAGGGTTTTTTTAATTTGTCCAGTAAATGTTGAAACACAGAGTACCTAAGCCATATGGTGTCAGCTCCCAGAAGGAATTACTGGCAGAAGCTATTGAGCAGAAAAATCTCAGAAATGGGGTCACCAATACTGCTGTGGATGAATTTGAGTATGCAAATGTATAGGTCTGGTTATCAGTACTACAAATTATTCATTCTAGTTACCATTGAAGAAGTTCTAGCATTTTTATTGCACTGTGCTAAAATGATTCTACACAATACATTAAAGTCTTTCAGAAAAAATCTGTGGACAGAAAAACACACCCCTCCCCAACAAACCCTCATTTAAAAATTAATAACGTGCTTATTTTGTTTGTGAAATGAACATGAAAAAGTTTCTTCTCTAAAAGACATCATTACCAAATATACAGCCATCACACTGGGAGAATAATAGACAAGAATTAAAGTGCATTTGTTATAGGATTTAAGATGGTGGTCTCAGAATGACCATAAATAAGAGATAAATCTATAATAATTCAGTCTTGGGGAATTTGATTTCTTCCCTTTAACCCGTGCTCCATAGGTGAATCTCTTCAGGTACAACAATTTGTGAAAGAACACATTCATCTAGAGTTTATACTCAGCACACAGAGAATCAGTTTATAAATAAAGGCTTTTATCAAATCACAGACATTTTTTCTAACTGTAGAAAATTACTAGAATACTCTGAGATTAAAATTACACTGATCAGTAATAAAATATTCCATGGTCATGCATGGTTTTATGAGGGAAAAGGGAAGATGTTTTCCTGCAATGATCCATGAAACAAAGATATTATTATCTAATATGAAGAAGTTACTGGGCTGCTCCAAACTATAGTAAAATTCAAGGAACCTTTCCCACCTGTTTTCAATGGTCTCTGAGTCAATCCTAAATTAAGGGAACAATAGGGTATGTTCAGAAATCTGCTTTAATCAATAGCTGTGGTGCTTTCCCCATTCTTTTTGGCATTTCCACATTTTCTTGCAGTGTGAAAGAGATAGAAAGTTTCCCCAGTTATCTGAATCACATGATGACTGAATCTACCACCTGTGGAAAAGGGAAGAGACAACACATGACAAATTCTCTGGAATGGAGCACAGGAAGCTCTGGGCTGCTCCTCTCTCTAGCTGCAGACATTAGGAACTGTAATGTCTCCAAGTGAGACAGGAAGGCCTAGATCCCCTACCCGACTTTCAGGCTTACAGCAGAGAAATTAAAGCTGCTTTTCAGTGTAAACTCAGAGATGCAAAAGCAATTTGTTCTCAGGGAGCAGGTTGTGTTCTTTCACAGAAGAGTGCATTCTTTGGTAACCTGTGGAAATTATTTAATTCAGTTTATCTTTGAGTTCATATCTACTCTCACTAATTTCCCACCAAATTAACCCTGGCTGATTTTAAGTCCTTTTTGATGGTTTCGTGAAGTAGGCAAGAGCACTTGCTGTTTGGGCCCTCACTGACTGGCCAGCTCATTCAGACTTTATTATTAATTAATTATATATCCTTTTTCTCAGTCCAGTCATCTCAGTATCTGCTAACCTTCTGATAACTTGTAGGCACTTCATTATCTTTTCCACTTAAAACCATTAGTTAAATATGGTTGAATGTGTCTCAAGGACTAAGAAGTCACCAGTGGGAGCTTAGAGCCTAAATTTTATCTGTCTACATCTTGAACTGATAGTGTGCTTAGAATAGTGCAGCTCATGAAAATGTGGAAAATCATGGCCATTACACATATATATAAATCAAATAGAATTTTTCTGGTTTATATTAACATTACTGCATTGTCTAGCCAACTTATTTAACTGAAAATAAAACTTGGTGCACTGCATTGCCCGTGTTTAAATTTCCTTGTACAGACATACATGATATGTAACATAAAGGCTTCCTCCAAAAGGGAAAGTCAGAAGCTATTGTCCATGAGTCTTCCCTACCTAGCTTTATCCTCATTTCCAAGCACAGACACCTTTTATTGAATGAAGGTGATTCCGTACTATTTCTCACCCTGGCTGATAATTTTTCTCACCCATTTTATGGCACAATGACATTAGAAAATTTAACTCTCCTATTATTTTGAGACTTTTGCCTATCACCCAGGGTTTATTTTTAATTGAGCTCCATGGGCTAGAATAAGTGTTCACGATTTCACATTCTTTGTTCCATGATAAGATTTACAGTAATATATCTAATAAATTCAAATAGTAATAGTAGAAAAAATGTAGACATCTTTCTGTCAGAAAACATGTATTTATTATGTTTTCAGGTGCTTATGCAGAAACCCTTCATAAAGATGTCCTATTCCCCTTAGAGACACATTTTCAGTTTTGCTTTACTCTTTCTTCCATTTAGCAGTCTTTACGCATGTTCATTGTTGTGATGCTTTTCTACTTTGAAAAGAGTTATGGTGTTTCTTCTCTTTTCTACTTCATCTGCTAAAAATAATCAGCAATTGAAGTTTATGGTTTCATAGACATGTCTTCTGTGGTCTGTAAACTTGACTGTTCAATGAGTTTAGTAGGGTGTAGAATAAGGCTGAAATTCCTTTTAGTCAGATTTCCGAAAGTTTTCCACAGTCAAAATGACACCTCTCTATACTTATTTCACATCCAGGAAGCTCACTTTTAGTGCTAGTCTTTTTAGAAATAACATAAATACAAAAAAAGCCATCACAAAACCTGAGAGGGCAAAAAAGGCTTAACAGATGGTGTGAGCTGTATGCTTTTACACTTGGGGAACCCCTTACATTCTTTCATGATCTCAAAACATGAAACTTCATTCAAACACTACCTGATAAATTCTTCTCTTGACTAGTTCCTTGTGGATCCCTTCATCAATCAAAAGTCACATTTGCTTTCCAGTTATCTTCACTAAACAGCAACAGAATCATAATTTGCTATTTCATTTGTAAAGTAAGGATGTGGGTGTTACTTCTTTTAATTAGAATTAAATGTAGGAAAGTTATATATACACCCATTAAATTATGCTGGTGCACACAAACATGAATATTCTATAGTTTTCAGGAGTCATTAAGCTTTTAATTTTTCTAATACATGGATTGACATTATTTAATTAAAATAATAATCAATTACTTCTTGCTGCTCACAATAAGAAATAGAACTTTCCAGCAGAACTGCTCCATCTGCAGTATCGAAGAAGCATCCATTGAAATTCAACTTCATGAATAATTTTTCATCTATTTTTTTTGCCTTGATCAAAAGTTATTTACATAAAATTGAAAGAAGCTATGACTGCATTCTTTTCCCCATTTGTGTCCCCTGGAAAGTACTTAGTTAGCATGGAGGAAATCATGGAATTATTTCTTTTTCTGGAAGGTAACTGCCAAGTAGGAGTACGACAGCTGCACTACTACATCTTTTCACAGTTGTCAATTAAGAGGAAACAGATCATCAAAACTTGAATGCTTCATTTTATAATGATATTCTACATTGTGTTATTTTAAAAAGGCAAGTGCCTCTTGACAAGCCTAAAAAAAGGCAAGTGGGCTGGGCGGGGGAGTTTCCAGTGCTGGCAGCTGACATTGTGCAAAAAGTTTTTTCCAAGAGAAATAAAAAATTGCAAGTATCATTTTCATTTTTCTAGTTCTTGATGCTAATTCAAATAATGAGCACTATAACAGCACAGATTTGAAAAGTCTCTATGATTCTGCTTCCTGGAGGAGTAATGAGATTTATCTTTGTTAGTTTTTCCATAAGAGATACTTTGCAGAAGTTTCACAGACCTTTATGGGATGAAAATAAGGGCACTGACTGTTTTTTCTGTTAAGGACAGTCAGTTTCTGGGTTGACACTTTTAAACAAAAGAAAGTAAAGGAAAAAAATTGGCCATAAATGATACTGAGATACTATGACCACTATTGTGGTCCAGAAGAGTATTTCTTATTCTGGGCAAGTGAACTTTAAACTTTTTATCTGGGGGAATCCTCACAGGGAAGAAGGCTGAGGAGTTTGTGCTATCTTACTTAGAGCCTTCATTGTATCATTTATTATGACACTGTGCCTATCTCACATAAAATATTGATATTCTGTACATAGCTGTAAGACAGTTGATAAAATTACTGTAACGGAAGGTCTTCAGAGAGGAAATCCAAAGGGAAATAATAATAGGAGAACATAAAATCCATTGTACAAACATGAAATCACTGAAAATTGATTTGACACTATTTCTTTTGTTCCACTAATTTTCTACATTTTATGCCCATGTCTTATCTGCCTACAATATCTTATCAGTTATCTTTCAAGATTTTAAAATGTGTTTGCACAATATTCATCAGTGGGGCCTAAAACATCTGAGGTCTCTAAAAGCATGCAATAAAAGCTGTGATTATTATTAATATAACACATACTCCTAAATGATTTCAACATAATTTCAGAGATTATTTTCTCATAATTCAGTTTCATCTCTTAGCAAATTTTTCCTGTTTTTTTTCTTTTGTTAACTCTATTATGTACATAAAGAAGTGAAAAAAAATCAGAGGGATGCTCTTTACAATTTATGTAACTATTTCCAAAAGCACAGAAAACAGTAAATTTAACGGCTAATTTGTATTTTAAACCTCTGTGGTTCCACTAATACACAGCATGTAATACATACCTAAGAACCCATGAGTGGCTTAATTTAAAACTTCCTTACTGCAAATTCAGGATCCAGTGATGGAAAAACACGTAACAGAGATGTTTCTCCCTCAGAATTAACTGGTTAAGAAGTTCTGGAATGAACAAACTCATGATTTCTACCAGTACAGAAACGCTGCAATTCACAAGGGATAGTTGAAAATTGCACCATCAAACACATGGCACAGAGTAGGTAGACAGCACGCTTCTCATATCCTTACCCATGTCTTGAGACTGACGTGATAATGAACTATAGAATTATGCATAATTCCCTACAGTCTGTAATAACTGTAGTTCTTTTTTCTTCCCTGTCCTTTTCAGTTTTGTTTTGTTTTTTTTTAACAAACTTTCTGTATTTTATTTATTTGCAAAATACCTAAATAGTGCAAGTTAATCACAATGTTTTGAATATATAATCAATGACCTCAATCAAGTTCACCACATATTTCAATTAGGGAAAAAATCCTATAAAATTATGGATTTAAAAAGTACTTTTCAAGTATGTCTATGCTCATTTTTTTTGCTTGAATGGGTCTGCACCAATATTGTGGCAGCATTTTACATGGCCTTTAGGCTCTAGTACATCATCAGATTTAATTTATTTTCACAGGTTTTCCTTTAAAATTAAGTTTACTGTAGAAGAGGACTAGGTTTTATTGATTTAACTAAAATGATGAAAAAAACCCAAACCTAGAGGTTTCTGGTTTAAATTTCATCCTTCATGGTTTTCTCATCTATATTCAACTTGAATATGCTTCCCATGGTTTATATAATACAGTGAATAATTCTCATTAGATCACTTCTATTTTAAACATTTTTATTAAAAAATATAAAGAATTTTTTTCTCTCTTGTAATGCACCTGTAAAGGCATGGGTGACTGCATCTTTTGTTTGGAGTTTATAGGTTCTTTCAGTTTTAAACTGAATACTTGTGTGAGGTGATTTATTCTTAATTCTTGAGCATTACTGCTTGAATCTAGTTATAAGGTCAGGAACTGCTCTACATTAGGAGATTTTATTAACCTTGGACTTCTATTATTGACTATTCTGCCCCAGTATTATGATGTGATTACATCTGAAAGCAGTCTTATCTTTTTCATTTTTTTCCTAATCTCTTTGCTAGGAGTCATTAATCATTTTGCAAAGATATTTTGGCAATGTCCTTTGTTATTTAAACAATTCTTTGAACAGTCTTTCCAGGCTCTATGTTTTGGATTGATCATTTTTTCTTGTTTTTCTAGTATATATATATTTTTTAAACTCACGTGCTTACCTTTGTATTTGCAGCCCATGCTAAGTGGAAAAAAAAAGGCACATAAATGTCTGAGAATAGAATCTAAAATACGTATTCCAGATATTATTTTTTACATGAATTGAGCCTATTAGTTTGGATCTCAGATTCAAAGGAGCACATTAATTGCAGGACATGTCAACCAGTGGATTATAGATATTCTAGCAAAGAGTAATTTATTTCCTTTTATATGCATATACAAGCTCCTCACTTTTTGAAGGCTGTTTTCATGTAAGAGAGCAGTTGCTCAATTTCACTTCAGTTTGAAAATATATCTGAAATTATCATTAGGGATGTCAAGTATGATTTCTAGAGAAAGCTGAAAGTGTTCATGTCACAAATAAATCAACAATGAACGTAATTCTAAGAAAGCAATACAATTTATTTTTGGTAATCCTGTGCAGTTAATGCCTTTCACCACTTCACATGTATTTCTTTCAGGGACCGTGAGACTGTCCCAGGAATTCGTACAGTAAAGAATGAGATGTAACATATTCCATCTACTTCTGGCTCTGAGTTAGGTATTTTCTTCAGGATCAATCATTTTTTCTAACAATTCAAAAAGCACATAAAATACTTCTATTATTTAAAGAAAAAAGAATTCATGTTGGATGCCATAACACTCTATTTTATGGGTGGAAATCCATTTTTCCCCAAGCAGCTATGCAAAGAGGAAAAATTATAAATAATTATTCGAAAGATGATTTTACAAGGAAAAGGCATTTTGAGAACAGCAATCTTGACTTCCATTCTGACCTGCAGTATTGCTTGCATTTCAGTTTGAGACCCACCCACAACTCATTCTTGTCAACATGCACTAATACCTCGACAGTGAACTAGTTTGTGTCCCTGAATTTTTGAACATATACATGCAAGACCTACAATGGTGTATCTTTTCATCTTTGGCAGTTTGCTTTGAAAATCTGGGCTACTGATCAGATTTGTGACATTTTTCCTAGATATGAATAAATCATCTGCCACCAATTTCTGATACACAGCTTCTAGTGGTTAACAGCAAAGTTCACATCTTAGAGACGTACAGAAGTAACTAATTTTATAGAAACACACAAGCATATGCAAACTTATTTGCATTACCATCCTGAGCACTCTATATTTCCTCAACTGACAGTTAATATTCCTTTGCAGGTATTCATCCACATCCTAAGCACTTAAATTTCAATTCCAACAATTTTCCTACTTTAAGTAATGTGGTGAACATTTTGGCTCTTTTTTTGTATGAAAAGTAGGAGAAATAAAGCTGGATGGACCTTTCAAGGTCACACAGTCCAACCTCATATCCCAGCAGAGGATCATGGTACTTTATATGTGCTCTTAATCTCTCGTTCCAGAATTCAAACTCATTATTTTTACAGTATCTATTATGGACAAAAAATATGACATTATCTCATTTCCTTTACTTTTGCTGCATGTTTTTTACCTGTTTGAAGACTGCTATGGAATAATCGCTCATCCGTCTCACCTCTGAGTAACTTCTGTTCTTTCATCCTCTCCTCATCAGTGACATTGCCAGAGCTCTAGGCATTTTAATTGTTTTCATCTAAACTTCACTGAAGATCAGAGCCTCAAACTGAACACAAGCCTGCAAGTGAGAATTTGCCTACATAGAGCAGTGTGTCTTAAAAATATCCTGCTATTTAAAAATCACTAATTTTCCTCTGCAAAAGCCATGTTAGATAACAGTGAACCTTTTATGTGAAAATACTACTTACCTCTCTTTTCTGAAACCATGTTTATAAACCTTAGTATTCTTGCCTACATGTAGGTGCTTGCACTTCTTGTTAAATGGCAATTCATTTTATGTAACAAATGTCACTTGTTTTTTGCTATGCCTTTACAGCTATTTGGGTTAATTGTTCTTATAGCACAGGAGAAATAAAAGCTAATTGAAGTTCTAAAACATTCTGGCTTCTAAAGTCTTTATTTTTAAAAACAGACCCCTGTCCTGCCACCTGTCTCTATGGCTTTTCACAAAAAATTGTTAATGTTGCTGATTTTGTTTCATCGAGTGTCTTAGGCACACAAAGATGAGTTTTGTCAGCCCTGAATTATCCAACAAATACCTAAGTTTTCTCACAGCTTTAAAAGGTCTTCTTTTTAGTGCAGTAAGAGATTTTATCTATTTTTCTATTACAAAAATACTGATGCAGTTAGAGAAGTTTAGTTTTTTACTAAAGATAAAGGCGAACAATGTATTACAAACTTTCATCTTTATGGAATAATTTTTAGTTGCTCGCAATTCTGCTGATCAGAAAAATTTGTGAAGACAGTTATAGCTTATAATTAGATGTTTCTCTCTCATCTGTCATTGCTTTCTAATCTTTCCCACACAGTTCATCTAACACTTTTCTATGCTCATTGTCTACCTTTTCTGAAATCTATTTTCAGCCTGTTACTCTCCTTCCTTACAATTCTGATGGTTAGCCATTTTCAGTGGATGCAGCCATTCACCAGCCAGCTCTCCTTCAGAATCTGCATTCTCATCCAGTTACTCCTGAGTGTTTAGAACAAAATCTAGGCTACGCTGTCTTTAGTTTCATCATTCTACCTGTATATCACAGTCCTGCTTTCTGATATATTCCTTTTCTAGCAGCAAGGGGTTTAACTAACCTAGATGTTGGTGTTTCTCATATTGGTGGCTACCCAGACCTATCTATGAAACTTCCATCATATTCATTAGCTATTTAGCTTGTATAGTAAATATCTAATCATGATGCCAGTATATATTGGAACATGAGAATGAAACATACACATTCCCTGACCTTCACTGTCCCCCTTTACTAATCTCGATAGATCTTAAAGGGAATCTACTGTGTGACTGGTTAGCATTTGCAAATCTTCTTTCTTAATATCTATGGAGCAAAATGATGTGTCTCCTTTTTTCCCCTCTGCCTATAATTTCGGAATAATTAAAGGCTTTTACATTTATGATCAATCGTATTGCAACTGGGAAAAAAAATCTAAATATTTGGCTCATGTATTTCAATATCAATTAGGGAACTAGATACCATCATGGGAGAGCCTAAAGGACTGTTAAATTGGGTCATTTTCAAACTTCAAGAAACCACTTTGCTGATTGACAATAAATCATTACAAATAAAAAATGCCAGTGTTGTGTATTGACTTACTAACTTTCAGCTATTATCACTAAATATTCAAACAATTAATCCTTAGCACTCTAGATTAGCTATGGGTGTGCAATACCACAGTGACTGATACCCTGTGTCTGATGCTGACAGTGTTTGATCTTTGCAGTCTGAGATCAAAGTTATGAAGCTGGAGAGCTATTCCACATGGAGAGCTGGAAGCAGCATGGACATTTTCTAGCTTGATGCTCACAAGGTGCTCACATTTGCTCCCAACATAGTTCATCTTCTTCTGGGGAGAAGACTTGTTTTAGTTTTACCAGGCATCCTTCTTGCTCACTCTGGAGGGTTATCCTTATAGTTTTTTTACAATTTATCCAGGATTAATATATCTTTTTATTTTAAAAGACAAGACAGGCAAATGTGGCCCTGAAATAAACTCTCTTCTGTCTATTCTAAATCCTTGGTTTTATCCCAGTTTTACTCTTTGCACTTTTTCCTTTAGCCCACTTGCACAGATGTCCCAAAAGTTTCCACGTGCTTTTCCCTGGTTACATATTATTTGTGTGTTTGTGCTTCACTCTGTTACAAACAAACTGTGTTTGTTGCCAGTTATCATTATTATTATTAGTGCTACAGTGTTACAAAATGGTTGTATGCTGTCCACAGTTGCAGTGTTCAGGTAAGCAAATATCTTGGTTCAAGGCAAGTAAATAGTTGCTAAATCCTGGTTAATACACTTGGCCTCTATGGATGTAACTTCTTTGGCTTCAGCCTCAATATTTGAACAATCATACTCATTTTCTGACACAACTGCTTGACTATAATTTCTATTTCAAGTATATAATTGGCTTTTTGGTTACATGTCTACCTAAACATGCATATTCTGAAAATAAATTTTATTTTATAATAATATATATACCAATAAAAAGAAAACAGTAAACAATCTTACAAAAATACCTCTAACCTTGAACAGAAATGCATACCAATACTCTCTGCATTTGTTTTTAAAGATAATTTCAATGCAAGCATGAAGTTTTAGCTTTAAATTCATCCTTAGGATATTTTCTTGGCAGACAAACCAGGACACTTATACCATGGTTATTGCAAAGACATTGGATCATTTAAGTCCATAGCACGAGAGAGCAAGTCCTCAGGGTGTCTGTGTATTGTGTTTCCAGCTGACAGAAAACCTGACCTACAATGATGTGTTGATCTGGAAGCATAACAGCAAAGAAAAAAACTCCCCAAGGAACCAAGAAAGCAGTTTTGTTTGATAGAGGAGAAAAAGCTTAGACTGACATGTAGGCATTGCACTTTCTTATTACAGTATGTGATAAGCCTGTCCGTGACAAGATACAGAATTTCCTAGAACTTTTTCCTGTACTTGTCTCTCACATTAGCTTTTAGGAACTGGTGAGGGAGAAAAATGTTAAACCAATGGAAAAACTTTCAGTGATAGAGACAGATTTGAAATGTAATAGCAGACTGTGCTGTGGACATGGCTAATGTGCTCATTGCTTTTCATAGATAGGACGTCTGTGACTATTGCAAATACATGGCATGTGGGTGTCCTTCAGCTGCCCATTGCAAAACATTTGGGCTTATTGCAAATTATCTCTTTTTCTAGGATGCAAGGGTAATGGTAACATGCTCAAAATTCTCTGACAGATTTCTACATGTTTTTGGGGATAGTCAAATGGAGTAATAGCTTGTAACATGATATTGCTGTAGCATTCATCTTTATATCCTTTGGTAATCCCCTGAAATGCTCCTCAATCCAGCTGGATGCATTCAGTCAATGAAACAACACTTATTTCTGGTGTCCACAGAGCTGACATTAAGATAACCATGCTGATTGAAGGCATGTGCTGTGTGAAGGATCTATTACATTTACGATATTGCTTAGAATAAAACCCACAAGTTTAAAAACCAAAAAAAAAAAAAAGGAAAAGAAAAAAAAAAAAGAAAAAAAAGAAGATGAAAAAGAAAGAAAAGGAAAAAAAAAGAAAATTTACTCCCAGTACAAGGTTTAAGCAAAAACTAGCATTTCAAATCTTTCTTTAGTGATAAGGAAATTGCAAGCAATTTGGATGTTTGAATAGAGTTAAAATTTTGTTTTGAAATAATTAAGAGTACTTGTTTTGATAGACTATATATCTCTCCAGAAATGTATTTTTCTACTTGCTTTTCCTTTCATGATGATAGTTCCATTTCAGATGATCCTGAATAAATAATAACTATGCTGTGAATTATGCAAGGTAGTAACGTAATAGGAAAATGAATCATAAATACATAGCAAAATTCTTATCCAGAAATAATTGCAGGAGAAGTAGATGACTCACTCTTAACCATTGTATTAGTGACTTCTGTGAGCAAAATGAATACAAACCTCATTAATGCTATGAAATCATGTTATAATAAGAAAACACCTCTATTGAGATGATAACACTACAGTAAATTTATGCTGCTTCCTGCATAAGTATTCTTCCCATGTAGTTAATATTACTAACAGCAGCAGCAGTTCTTTCTTTGATGCTCTGTTTTTCAGAAGTGTAACTCAAGTGGCATGTCACAAAGAATAGGTAGCATCACTCCCAGTCCACAGGGACAGCAAAAAAATAAAAGTTTTTGAATCCATGGTCTGTTGTTACCTATGTGAATGTACATATCTTTCAGCTGACACTTTGAGAGAATTATTATTTGGTAAACCAGAGCTTGCACACAGTCTGCCTTCAATCTGTGTGAAACTGTATTGCATAATACTTGAATCTGAATGCAGGGTGAATGTAGCCCCTAGTGTTAAGTGAACAAAATGCTGAAAAGGGCTTTCCACCCATTCAGCCTGGGTTACTTGCTTTACTCTTCATCTGTGTTGATGTGACTTTGTGCTTGTCACTGCTAGTTAGTAGCCATGCACTTGGAAGAAGTATCTGGAGAGCACTGTGCTTGATGTCAAGAATGCTGCTACTGAATGAAAATAAAGTGGTATCCTGTCAAGTTGTTTTGACAATTAATTTGAAACATTGCAACAAATATCATATGAAAAGTGGAAATCTCGCCTGCTGAAGTCATAAACCCCTCCTGAACATATGGCAAGTAGGATCAAAACCCAGTTGAGACTGGATTCCTAAGGAATATACGTGTGGCTACTCATTAGATACAACATACATCATTCTGGTTTTGTCACCTTTAGATTGTTAACTCATGGTCTGAACAATGCTTTAAATTGAACACCACCAAGAGTGGTATTGAAAGAATGATTAACATCAGCAAGCACCTCCAGAATATCAAATCTACTGTGAGTATGTATTTCCAGTGATCTGTGTATATTCAGAAAATCTCATGTTTCCTACACACTGTAGCTTCTCCATGGAGGTGCAGGCTAACTGTACATTACATTTTGATAAATACAATACCATTTGGATGCAACATATTGAGTATTAATTTAACATAATAACAAGTTCATGTGCACTCACCTCATGCAAGATGTCCAAGAAAAGAGTAAATAGCCACACAGGTGCTAGATTACTACCAGCAACCACATAAATCAGTAGTTGATTATGTGTTAAAAGTAACAAGCGCCAAGTAACAATGTTAGAGTTGAAACCTGCACGTGGCAAAATGAAGTACAGCAACACACTGCAATCTGAAATTGTGATATAGCACGAAAACACATCTTAAATTTCTAAATGCAAGGCATTTTACATCATAGGAGAGTATTCCACCACACTGTAGGCAATGGTTTGAATGGTTTGAATGACTTGCCAATACATGAGTATCTAAACAAAAAGCCAGACAGAAAAAAGTTATTATTAAAAAACATGACTTTGAACATAGAGTAGGCTTACCCTGTTCGAAACTCTGGCATGGGGCTTTCACTGATTAATTAGTCAGGATAGGAGCCATATTCTTTTCATTTTCTCATTAGTCAATCTCAATCCAGCTTTAAATCTCCTCAGGGTTCACCACTACTAATGATTCATTCCATTTAGCACAATGGCTTATTTTCTGTAAACCAGGCTTTTCTTCTCTGGTGAATTAATTTTTGTACCCGTATGGGCAGCAGTGAAATAGTAATAGCATAGTTCTATTTTCAGCACAGCTTGTTGAATAAACTTCAATAGAGGCATATATCACTAAAAGGATCCGTTATTTTGAAAATAGTTGTTAAAATCTAGATTTCATCAGATTTTTTATTTCCAAAATTACTTGCTTCATCATAAAAGCAGAAAAACTGCAACATGCTAAAAATCTATAATTTATTACCCTTTGGAAGAAATAATTATTATTAATTATAATTATTTTATAATACATTTTTTTCTGTATAAATAACGTAATTAATACTTAGAATATGGAAATCATAAAATATTTCTTCAAAATGTCATTTAAATCTGAAATATTTTCAGAATGGGACCTGATAAGATTTAGAACCTTCTTTCTTCTTAAATAAAGCTTCATTTTCAAATTTTAAACTTTTCACAAATCTGAGCTTTTGCAAAAATGCTAGGAACTGTTTTGTGGCAATGGAGGAAATTTTTACTTAGTAAGATCGCTACAGAGTAGTTTCAAAGTCTTGTCTCTGTATTTCTGATGACTAGGAATGTAATGGAATTATATGGACTGCAGGATAATTTTTCCTAATATAGCACATTACTTTTCCATATGGTGAGTTTACAACAGTGGGACTGTAAGAAAACCAGACAGACATTAGCACTGACTGCATCGGGAAACATATCATCGAACCATCATCTCATTAACACCTTTACTTAGCATCAAAGTGATCATTCCTGAATGAAAGAGAAGCTGGAGCCAAAAAAACTCCAGTAGGACAGCTATTCTGTTCCTTGGAATTATGAATTTCAAATATTTGGCTCAAGTCTTTATAACTCAGGTTCCTCAAATATACCCTTTCCCTCTTCCGGTGTGAGTCAGGGGAAGACCAAATTCCTCAAATGAATATCAATAAAGGAACAGATCATCTTTCAGGTCAAGGAGAGAGATTTACAGAACTATTTAAAGGGTTTTACTTCTCTTAAAAGAAAACTTACTTTCCATATTTTGAGAGAACATTGATAGTCTTTACACACCATTCAGGGTCACTTTTTGTGTACTGGTTCCTCAAACCTGTTGAGATTGGAAATTATTTTTTACTGGCATTTTAGTTTGAAACTATTGCTGTTCTTTCAGGGAGCATATTTATTATTCCTCCAAAGCCTCGAACTTCTATTACAATGTAAGTAAGCTTCATGAGAATAACCAAGGAAACTATTTGAATTGCCAGAAAGGTAATTAACTTCTCTGCTCTATTCTACCACAGTTTTCACCTTACTCTTATGAGACACTCTTTTGTAAAAGGTTTTTTTTAATGTTTTGGTTTCTTGTGTTTTTTTTTTGGGGTTTATTTCCCAGATCATGACCTAATATTTCATGGGGTGTCGTACTCAGACACGAAAGGACCACGCAGACACCGTTCTGTCAGGATAAGGCCTGGGCCAAAAGAGAGAGAGCAAGAAGGGCCAAGGTAGGGCAAGAAGAAGGAAGAAGGAGGAAGAAGACCGGCCCGGCTCTTTATTTAGTCAGTTATATATCTTTTTAGAGACAACCATGGATTGGAGGATGGGGTTACCACCTCTCCATGACACTGGTCAGACCAAAAGTCTATCATAATTCTCCGCCTAACAAAAAGAATGATAATAATAGATATTGGTAGGTAAACATGCCTGATGCTTACAGTAAAGTGCCTGGGAAATTCTACTACAGGAATGAAAACATAGAAAGACTGCAAAACTCAGGGCAACAATGGGGCAAACTCTTAACAGAATAGTAGCAATATAAATTTTGTGTTTTCTCATATATCATTTCTGTAACTGCACAGTAAGTTAAAAAAGCAATACAATTTTGATTTGAATTTTATATGAATGATCCATTTATTGTAGTTCTGGAGAACTGTAGAGACAGAGAAATGCAATTAAAAATACTTCTCTAGATTTATATTTGGCTAATTCGTGGAGCACTTTGTCATGTATTGTAAAACCCACATGCTCAAGGAGAGGATGATTATTACAGGAAAGTGGATAAAAATCCAAGAAAATGTCCACATTCAGCTCAAGATTCTCTCCAAATTGCTTTTGGCACAAATCCACATCAGGTGGAGTTACAGTAAACAGTTGCTTTGTCCTTAGAAGAAGGAGTAATTGAACAGACAAACATGAGAACACCAGGAGAACAAAGACACAGCTCTGCCCTGGCTTTAAATGAAGACACAGAATTAGTCAGAGGACACATGGGAAAAGAAGCCTTTGCTATGGCTAAGAGACTGATGCAAAGCTCTTTGAATTCACTGGGGAAGAAAACAATTATGGTATTTACTAAGCATTGCATGCAGCTCTTGGTGAATACCTGTCTAACTGAATCACAGCAGCATTTAACATTCTCACGTTCAAATCCCAAATGAACACTTTGTAAGCGGTAAGTGAAGACTGGGGTGGGTTGTTTAATCTCACAGCATTTTCAGCCCTAAAATCACCTTACTTGAATTTAAGTTCAAAATGATACCACCTATTTTCTAGAGGTCTAGTTCCAGAGGAGTAGAATTGCTGTTTCCAAATTCTTCAATGTTTTACTTCATCATAAGGATAAGTCTGTAATACTGACATTGCCTCCCAATCAATCTTACTGGAGTATAAGGGAGTGCACACCAGGACAACGAGGCATGAAAAATTCAATCCACTGCATCACTGACTCTATATATAAAAGTAGTGGTAATGTCACTGTCACTCTCATACTGATTTTTTTATTGTTTTGTGTTATTTTTAACTGTGATTATAAATGCACATATTTGACTAATGTATTTCTCATATGCCGATCAAATGAAAGATGTGCTGATCAACCAAATAATATGAATTTAACTGTTTTGCTCAGTTTCCTAATATACATAGTTGCCTGTCAAAGTAAACCAGGAGATTTAATTATGGATTCCCATCTCTATGATAATCTGTAAATTATCACTATGTCTTCTGAGAAAAGTAAAATGCCATGCATAGTCAACAGCTTCTGCAGATTTAAAAACATTGAAGGAATATTTAGAAGATGACCATTTTACTTTCAATTAAAATATATCAGAAGATTAAGTAAAAACTTGGACCAAAAAATATTATTTCCTCCTACCAGTAGTATTAGTCATTGTGACAAGGAACCTAAATTCCATGTGAACTATATAAATGAAACTTCTATATATAAATATATAAAAAAAGAATTTAAAAAAAGTTACTATTTGGTGATTTTATATTAGTTGTAGAGGTGCATAGGGAGATTCCCATCTCAGGCATGCATGGTATCTACAGATTGATTATTATTATTTTTGACTGTGTTTATCACCCGATAAAGACACGAGAGTAGAAAGATATAAAGAATTCAGCTTTACTGCAAACCTGCTTTCACTCTACTTGGAAACAGGTGATCTTCAAAGCCCTCTTGTCCCAGCAAAACAACTAAAAAAAGAAAGAAATCAAAGATCTACCATTAAAATCTCTTTGAAATATTCTGTGAGAATTCATTGTCTAGAAAATCCTCTTACTTGCTTCATTGAGAAATGCAATATCATTGTACTATGAATCACACCATCTCTCATCTGAACAACTACACTGATGTTATGAAATCACAGAAGTGACAATGAAATTACTTCTTCATAAACAGCTACAGTGTACTGTCTCTCATTTCTGACTTTTTAACTAGATTCATTATGCAAGATGAAAATTTGAAGGCTTCAAATTGTCAGTTGTAAGTTTCTCACACTGCCTCAACTAACCATGAAGACTTTGAACAGCAGCTATTCTCTATTGTTCAAAGCTTATGTGGGAGCCATGTGGATTTATGGCAATACTTTTTTCTGTCTTAATAAAACTCCCTCAAAATCTAGAACTACTAAAAAATTGTGGGGGTCTTTTTTGTGTTTTTTTTTGTTTGTTTGTTTGGTTGGTGTGGGGGTTTTTGTTTGGTTGGTTTTGTTTGTTTCTCCTGGTTTGTTTTTGTTTTTTTGGTTTGGTTTTTGGTCTTGGATTTTTTTTTTAAAAGGAAATATACAACAGTACTATTCAGTTTTCATGGAAGAACAACAGAATTTTAACTTTGCTCAAGAAGAATCCTATGCAATTCTTCTGATTCTTTAGAACTATAGGACATTCATGTTACAGTTTAACAAGTCTTTCTTTTTCTTCTGAAATAGGTGCAGAGTTTTCAGAGCATGACTCAAAGGTTTAGCTAGAAGTGTGGAAAAAAAATTACCTCTGTTCAGTTTTAAAATCTATTTTGACATTTATTTTAGCCATATCTGGATTTTCGTGCATCTTTCTCAGAGCTGATGATCTTTCCAACAGCTGTGGGTGTCCTTGGACATACACCAGTTGGAATTTACTCACCATATGCCAGCCTAGTAAGACAATGTAGTCTGTAAATATATGCCAAGCCATCTGCACTAAACCACCAATAAAATACATGTTTTAGCATGTAAAACAAATGGTTATTATTGCTATACTTTTATTATGTTCTTTGCAAAAGGTGTCCTTCACTTCAACATCTTTTTAGAAAACTAGTCAATTACATGTAATTATCCTAAGAAGACTAACTTGCTTGAGAGACAAATTACATTACTGCATTTTTAAAAATGTCCTTTCAAGGGTTTCATTGTAATCATGAAATTTACTTATTTAGCTTTAAAAATATCAGCATAAGGATATATCTTATCTGCTATCATGAGATGCCACCACAGAAAGAGAAGACTGCCTAATCTCTGTGTGTGCATTGTTCACTAACTATTATTTGACATGATAAATGCAGCATCATCATGTGCTCTTACATACACAGAATGGTCTATTTTCTGGGTGAAACTCTCCTGACTTCTAAACACCATTGCAGATATTTCTGATTCTATAACTCAGTGGTCTCCAAGCTTTTTTGATCACACATTCCATTAGTAAGAATTTTCTGAGCACGACAAATACTCATGTATCTATAGCTATATATTTATATATAAGTTCATATATTTATTAATAAATTATAGACATTTGCTAAAGAAGTTTTAATATTTTCTGTTCACACTTTACTGGACTGTCTTGTCCATCACTCACATCCTTTTGGAGACCGCTGCTCTAAATAATTGAGTGATATATATATGTATATATACACATATATATGCACACGTATATGTATGTGGCTACAAACCAAAAAATATATTTTTTACAGAAAGATTATTAAGTACTCTAATAGCTATCTTTTTGTCATAAATATTGGGTATATAATCCCACAAAACAATGACAAACCAAACAACACCCCCTGGGAGCACAACTTACAGACAAACATGAGGGATCCCACTGAGATGGAAATAAGGTAGCAGCATAACTGGAGCAAGTCCATACAACTTTTCAACCACCTAAGGAAAAAGAACTGTCATTGCTTCAGCTAGAGAAATAGTTTGTCAGCCAAACTGTTTTCAAGTCAGCACGCATTATTTTAATATCAAGTGTAAACAGGCTTTGTAGTATTAACATTTATCCACAGCTGAATTTGTTAGGAAAGTCAATAATCCCAGTATCCTCATCTGGTATGTGGGATAAAATAAGCCTGTTAGCACTCATCTTCTGGCACATGGAAAGGAAAAATTTTCTTTGCTACAACTGAGAAACAGAGACCTAACACTGGGTAAAGACAATATCCAGCTATAAAATATAACTGTTACTTCACGTGGTTCTCAGGGGCTGGTGTCACAAAGCTCTTCAAGGCAGCAAATAAGCAGAAGAAATTTAAAGAGAAGACTCTAATTTCAGTTAAGAACAAAAAATGTGAACACAGCATAGTACCAAGTCCCTTCAGAGGCATGTTTGTTTCCCAAAAAAGATATGTGCTTAACAATCTCCTCAAAAAAAAGAGACTTCCTCACCTCCTTTATTAGAGGCCTCCCAGAGGTAATTGGCCATCTCATCCCACAGCACCCTTTGCAGGCAACTGCCCAGTAGATGGTCCCCCCATGACTGTCAAATGAATCACACCTGATGCTGGCTGTGTTTTGTCACAATTTGGGGGAGAGGGTGAAAAAGTGAATAAAAAGAGAGGGACCTGCATTAGACCTTCTCTGCACAATCAGCTTCTCTGAACTACTAAAAGGGATCAACATGAAAACACAGATCAGCAAAAGAAAGGTAAAAGATATTCTGTTCTCTTTGTTCTGCAGTAAAGTAGCTGAAATGTACTCATGGGTGAAAAGGCAAAGGTAAGCCTCATCTGTGCTTTGCTTGCAGTCCTGTTTCCTCTTTTTTTTTTCTTTTGTCAGACCGTTCCAGGAAAAGGGAATCCATTAAAAGTATAACTCAGATATTGCATTTAGAAGGGGTCCTTTTAAATAGGAATAAATCATTATCTTAGGCCTTCACAGAAGAAAAAGAAGAATGGTCTCTCTTTTCCTTAAAAAATACCTTTTATGTTCCAGTTAAATATAAAAGGACTGAGTATAATGGCAAGGACTTAATTCTCTTTCACAGTATGCTGTGCTTCCAGATTTACTAATTTTAAGTTAAAAAAAGTAAAGAAAAATAGTACAACTATTTTTTCACACTTGGCTTTAAGGGACTATTTTATGATGAAGTAATAATCAGGAGATTACATTACAAACAATGTAAAATAAGGCAGCAAAATAAGTGAAAGAAAATACCTACAGAAAAACCCCATCGCTCAATAGAATATTTATATTGACTTCAATAATAGTATCAAACGCTACTTTTTTCTATTTTTTCTGTCTGTTGAAAATATTTATAAAATGTGTTAGAAAAGAAGTTACTGAACATGTAGACGTAAACTTCTATAAACTACTGGACTAAATGAGCACTTGGGAATGTGGTTTTTTAGGTAATTAAACTTCAACCTAGTTTGAGTTCCAGAAAAGAACCTTTTAGTACTTCAAAAAAATATTTCAGTTCTTTACCAGTAGAAATGTGCTTTACTCTTGGAATTATATTCCTGAAATAGTCTGCAATTTCTTTTTGTGAGGGATCAGGTACACAGGAAAAGTAAAAGTGTTTTCCATACTTATAAAAGTTATTAATTGGTTTATGTTTTGTTACTGATAACCTTGATACATCTTGGCAAACTCTATATCTGTAATGCCTTAATAAACTTTCTTAGCTCAGTGTCATATTGGATATATTTGAGTGTGGTTATTGCAAATAACACAGTCTCTCAGCAAGATGTAAATTTGTAGAACATTTCTACATATTTTTCATGTGACTACAATTTTGAGTTTTATTAAAATAACCTCAGGCTTTTTCTAGGTTTCAGTGGTTTAGAGGAGTTCTACATATGAAATGATTCAGAAAAAGATTAATTTTTTTTTTAAAAAAAGGACTTGTCTAGAAATTAAGAATTCCTGTAGTATACTGGAAACAGATGGGGAAAAGACCCCACCACAAACCCATTATTTCAGTTTGTACTTCTTATGTATGTACAAATAAATGAGTAGAAATTTTAATAGGGTGTTTGTTGAAATTCTCTACTTCACTGATTAAAACTCTTAAGTGTATTGGAACTGGATTTTTACAGGCACTGTATTGGATGCACTAAATTAGATTTCTGCAAATCACAGTATATGTTATCAGTATTGTGACATTATTTCTAAAGGTGCCATTTTTTTTCAGGTATTGCAGTAGAGTACAAATATATTTGTGTCCAATATTTTAGTGACTTGGCTGTCATATTACACATAGCATTAAAGAAAAATGAAGGAGGAAGAAGAGGACCCCTTTTAAATATCTGATATTCTATGTCTGATTTCTACTCAGTGAAACTGTCTTCTTAATCTTCATATTGTTCTCTCGCAGTTTCCAGAAAAATCTTGTCTTGGCTAGGTTCTGTTCTCAGAAATGTGCTGCAATTAAAACAAACAAACAAACCCCAAACCCCCAGAACTATCCTTCCCCCTCCCCCCCGCCCCCCCCAGTATGCACTGTATTGCACTTTTATGCTAATGAAATGTTGGGTAAAAGAACATATTACACTGTTTTTTCACAGTTAAGCAAAAAGTGAAGTCTGCAGTTTTGCAAGGACACAGATCAAAGAAGTAATGCCTTTAACTCAATGTCTTGTTTTTTAACTTGTACTGTGTCTTCTCACATTAAAGTAATGTGGTGAGATTTTTCTCAGTAATATGAATTGTTTTGCACTGGGTGCAAAAAAGTCATATTGTTCTGGCACATTATAGGAAAATTTAATTTAGTTGTTCCCAAGTTGGTTACTTAAGGAGTGGGTGGCAGAGAAAGCAGGCTAATAACTGGTTTTGCCCTGACAGCTGTGTGCCAGTCATCAGGCTCTTCAGGGGTGAAGGAAAAGAGTGAACACTCATGAAGATCAAACACATTTCTTTAGAGTGGGAGACAGTTCTAAAATTTAAGTTAGAGAGAAATATGTAGCTAATGTAGCACAAATCCAGAGTGAGAGTTTTCTGAGGGGAACCTGAACCTTTTTTAGTGAGAGATAATCAGTGACACAGCCCTCTTCCCCTCCCTCGAGATATCACAGAATCAGGAAGTTGGAAAAGACCTCTGAGATCATAGAGTTCAGCCTTTGAAAGACAGAAACCGGTGCTGCATACTGGACAAAGTAAGATGTTGGAGAAGGAACTGTACTTCACGTGGTAAATTTTAGTGTATGTAGCATGTGAAGATAAGGAAAGGACCTCTGTTAGCATTGAGTCTAGTGTCAGCCTAAAGATTTATTTTCAAACAGTTAGTTTTCTTCTGTCTGGATTATCTGTTCTTTGTCATTCTTTGTAACAAGTTTTCCTGTTGTGGTTTATTTAATTTCCCAATAAAACATTATTTAAAGTGATGGGAAGTCTAATACAATTTTCTTTCTACAAGTGATAGCTGTTGGAAAAGGAAGCTTGGAAAATGAATTAAAGGTTTGGAAACCCTCAGCCTTTGTTGTATTTCCCTGTAAAATAAATATCACTAGATTTAGAGGCTGATGTTTCCACAATTATTTCTGTCACACTGAAATTTTTAAAAGCACTGATTTATTATCTAAGCAGAGAGAGACAACTACTGTTAAAGATCTAAGTTGTCTCACTGATCATATTTGGAATTGGAAACTCTGTGCAGCAAGGCACGATTTTTTAACATCTAACTTGCCTCACTGGTCACATTTGAAAACTGTTTCTGTCTGTGCTGACTCTATTGCCTTCCTTGTAAATAATTTTTTGGTTCCCTTGAAATTGCTTCAGTTTGTCTGCATTCTCTATGGAGTTCTCTGGAATTTAACCAGACCCTCCCTTACCCTCCTCTCTGCTGCCCCCCTCCCCCTTTTTAATTAAAATGCTGAACTAAGAAGTAACTCTCTTTTTACTTCCAATTCAGCTCCTGCCTTTGACTGTTTATGTAGCTTACTTCAAAAAGTTAATGAAAACACTAATAGCAGATGCAGAACAAGGCATATGGTGAAGATTAACCAGAAAAAGTGACATTCTAACTCTCTCTTTCACCCTGAGCAGGAAAAAGGTGAAAATCATGACGTCCACAGTTGCAGAGGATCACCCAGCTGCCTACAAAGCAGGGAGTGCTAGAGCGTGGAAGTGCAAATCGATAATATCTGTCATTGCACTTTATCTGCTGTAACAGGGGAAGGTTTCTGTGTATCTTATTAACTGTAAACAACAAGCCAATATTGCAGCAGTATTGGGCTGCTGGTTATGCTAAGAATCCCTCTGAATTTCCATAATATTCCTTCTCTTATTACTCGCTTACAGCTTAGCTGTGAAACTTTACTGTGAACTGTAAATTAACATAAATGCTGCATTGTTCACTTTAAAAGTTTTTCTTCTTTTTTTTTAGATACATAAATTATGGATAAACTATTATTCAATTTATACAGCCTTATCTCTAAATACCTTAGGTCCAGAAAGATGACAAATTCATAAGATTACACATTCTGCATGGGAATTTTTCTCCCTCTCTCAAAAAATAAAATGTACAAGTGTATCTTTAAGATATTTCTCTAAAGTATGCCTAATTTAAATATACCAAGACACAGTTATGCTTTCATTTGATTTTTTTGTCTGGTGGTTGTTGTTGTTGTTTTTTTTGTTATGAGAATGTGAGGCCTTTACAGAGTCAGACCAAAAATTCAGTGCTACAATGACATTAGTGACACAAAGCAGGTGTCCAGGATGCTGTATGGAAAATGGGGTCTTCTGAATAACTGCTATCTATGGATCTATTCTTCATATTTTTTTCAGCTTTGCCTCATATTTTGTCTTTCTAGTTCTCTATGAATACAAGTCTTGCAATTATAATTTTTTGATAAATGTTTTTTATTTTTTTGTTGTGGCTTTCTTTCCTTTTTTATATTTCTGTTCACAGACTACTCCTCTTAAAATTTATTAGAGAACTTTATAATACCTCCACCATATATGACCTGTAGACATCAACATTGTCTCTGGGGAAAAACAGGGAGCTAATGGTTCTTTGTTGACTTTGTCTGTGCAGCAATACATGACTTGTATCATGATAAATATTAAAAGCTTGTATGGTAATAGTGAATTAAAATTAAATTCCAAAAGGATAAAATAAACCATTACAAAAAGTGGCTAGCTACTTTTTTTTTAGTATTCATTTGCTGCACTTTAGAAGATCCTTAAAGCAGGACTTTCTCTTGTTAATGTCAGAGCGAGTTCTCTGGAAAATATTCTAATAAGAGAGGATTTGGGCTACAAACACAGTGTGAAACAGCATCTAAGTGGGCAATACTGCAGCTGGAAAACTTTTATTTTTCTTTTTTTTAAAAGTTTAAACACATCTGGGCGACAAAATGCCTTTGAAATATGACAATAGTGTCCTGGAATTTAGTTATTTGCCTCCAAACTAATTTCTACACCACATGATGTGAGTAAAATTGAAGCAAGCTTGCTATTACCTTTGCTATTTGTTCTGATTCTAATCAGTGAAATCACAGTGGAGCATCTCATGTCCAGAACTTGCAAAAGAAGTTATTTTCAGGACACTGAACAATTTCAGATACCTACTTCAGCTGTGCAGTACAGAAGTGAGATCCTTCCTAAAGGACAGTTTTTTGTTATATTCTATTTGTCCAGAGTACTGTTATCAATGCCAACAGATGCACATATATATTTGAAATACACATTGCATTTATTTTACTGATGTTAAGAGCAAAAAGATGAAGTAGATTTCAAGGAAGTCAGTCATTGAAAAACTGGGACATAACTCTACAAACGTTCGGTATCTGAAAAAAAATTTCTTGCTGAGCAATTTAAAATTTGTTCTGCACTGACACTTTGTAGAGCAAAAGTCATGTTCTCATTTGCCACTTGATTTTAATATATTCCTATCCTAAAATAAGTGAGGGGTTTTTTAATTTCAAGTTTAAAAATAATTTCAAAATGAGCAGCTCTCTGACTGCAGAGGTCGTAGATGACATAGATCATGATACCAGCATGATGGCTGGTCAAGCAAATACAGGACTGGTAGCTAATAATGAAGTTTATATTCTAATTATCATGTTATAGTTAATAAATTTAATTCTTAAAAGCAAAAAAAGTAGTGCAGATATATTAATTGCATCAGTCATCACAATGTCTAGCAAAGTGTGCAACATTTCTAAGCACAGCTGACCAGCCTACCAGACTCTTGTCTTTCCGTAGCCATAGCTAAGACTCTGACTCTGCCTAGCATCTTTCTCCTTCGACCAGTGGAACACAGGAAAGTACAAATAATTGAAGAGAAACCAGATGCAGGGCTCTGCTTTGCTCCGTACAAACCTGGTAAGCAGACGGGGAAAGACTTAACTAAATGACAATACTGTGGTACTGGCATCTGTCTTAGGTGATGGAATACACCATCCTGAATTTCCACTTCTTATTCAGGAAATAGGTAATTAGCTGTAAAATTACATGCACTGTTTACCTTTGGAGAGAAAAGCTAAGTCAAAGGCCATTGCTTGGAAGAAAGCCAAAATCTGTAAATCAGGTGGTAACTTTCAATTACAAGTACTTGAGTAACAGACATTGCTAATTTCTGTTCTAAATTTCAGCTACTTAGTCTCTTGAATGCTGAAGATTGGTGAGCTGATTCCAAAATTTTAAGCCACATCGAATATCAGGGATTTTCATTGTTTTAACTTACACAAGTGAAGGTCATATAGGTAATTTTCCCAACTCAATAACCACTTCATCTTTCATGCTACTAAAATATATGGACTTTTTTTTTCTCCTTCTAATATTTCCAGTCTCTGTACAAAAATGGATTCACTTTGCACTCATTTTTCCCCCAAATGGAAATTTGTTTTCACACTCACTGACCTTGGCCTGGTGCTCACATTTGATGCAATGATGTTCCGATATTTTCAGATATTATGAGAGTAGAGATATTTCTGTTCCATTCATCATTTTAAATTTTCAAGACTTATATAATTTCAGTGGAACTATGGACACTGAAAAGATTCTATTTTGGTTTACTAGACTGAGGTTGTAATTGTGTGGTTGGTTTTTGTTTTTCATAGAATCATAGAATGTTAAGGGGTTGGAATGGAATGGAAACAAATTTTGTTAACTGAGAAGAGCACCTTCTCTTTGACCTTCAATTTGAGAATGTGTACAGAGATTTTTTTTCTGACTTACGTCCTGGAGAAGAATATATAGTCCAATGAGAGGTGAAGAAGAGGTCTAATAAACGTCAAGATGTTTGCTGTGGTATCTTCACCAAGCAGACAGGAAAAGTAAATAGAATTGTCATTTCTTCATTCATCAAATAAGATGGGACATCCCTTTTCCCTCACAAACACCCTGGTTTAAGTGGCTTTATTACGATAGCCCAACTCAAAGTCATTGCTACAGAAAATGCTGGTGTGACTGGACCCAATAAATCAAGAAAAGATACTGGAAAAGGGTACTGGATACTGGTGAAAAATTTCTTATACAACCATCCCTACTTTTCTTTTGCTTTCCACCAGGACTATTCACAGTCTAAGAAAACTCATGAGAGTATTCATGCGTTTGCTGTTATCTTGCAAAGACAGACACATAACGTATTGAAAACCTTCCTCAGTGTATTGCAATATAGTAAAATTACTTGAGTATTTTTCATGGAAACTGGAATTGTACTACAAACATTTTGTAAGTATTTTGTAGTTACTTCAAGTTTCTTTGCTAATAGAAGCGTGACGATGGATAAGCACATGATATAAAATTTAAGTAGACTGTCAGAGATTGAAAAGCACACTGGAGTCAACAAAATTCCTTTGCTGGCCATTTATGTAGTTGTGATAAAGAGGAATGGGCTTCAGTTTTTTCTGAGAGCTAGGAACTCCTCTGAAACTTAATTCTGCTGCGATATCTTTGTTTTGTCTGGCTTGATCTCACCAAGAAAAAAACCCAAAACAAAATAGACAAATACCCCAAACAAACAAAAACCAAACCAACCAAATTAAGAAAGAAAAAGCCACTTTCCAAGGAAGTTGATGTGAAGCATAAACTGCAGCACAGTGTCAGGTAGTGTAAAATAAAAGAAGATTCCACTCTTCAGTGTTTCAGAAAGCATTTGTGCTAAGAACCAATACTTTTGAAGCAAGGATTAGGACCTGTGCCATTTGAGAAGATTAACTGGAAAGAATACCCCATAATATATCTGAGTTTGAAGTTAAACCCCAGGAAAGGACATTTTCAGTGATAGAAAGGAAGGGGTTGGTCATAAAATGGACTATTGAATTACCTTCCTAACACTTTGTAAATTCACACTGGTTATATAACATGCACCCTTAAGCACTTAAGAACCATGAAGATAAAATCATGGTCCTTGCTTGCCAAATCCAACATAAATCAGGAAAAGCCCTGCAGACTTTTTTCAAAGCTTCAGGAGAAAAGTAAGATGTAATGGAATTTTCCAGTCTTTACACTGGAGTCAGCAGGGGCTTAATCTCATTGGCCTGAGGTACTGAATGAACTATTCCTCTTGGACATGGGATGCATGGCAGAACTTCAGAACATATGTAAGGATGCAAGGAAGGTTCTTGGTTTTTTGGTCAAGAGATTGAATTTTTACTGTTTTGGTGTCTCAATAGCAGCTGACATCAAGCCAATGCTTCGTAATTAAAACTGACTCAACATGAATAAGAAGAGCAGAACTCTGTGAGCTTAGTCATTTGGAAAATGAAGAATGTTCCCTCCACAAGTTGTAGGCACACATACTACATAATTATCATCTTCCTGCCATTATAGGATTGTTCCAAAGAGTACATTTTCTAGAGCTGTGCTTATTTGTTCTAAAACCATGAGCAATGGTTCTTCTACAGCCTACAACAGTAGTTTTCTGTGTCAGAAATAAATGTGCTTACATTGCCTTCTATCACCTTAAACAGATTTCTGCCCTTGAGTCTTATAAAGAAAACATTCAAAGGCACAAAAGGCTGCCAGGAATGCAAGCCACTGAAGGTTGCCAGTGAATTCTAAAAGAGCTATCCCCTTGGTTACCTCCTGGTGCTCCTCTTACTTTTGTTCAATCTTAATTCTTTAAATGCTCTTTTTTTTTTTTTNCGGAATTTTCCCTCAATTTTCTGTCTCGGGTGATGATCAGAATCAAATACAGTCTGACTAGTGACATGCAAAGTGATCACCAATTAGATGCCAAGATATAATATTTTCAGAACATCTTAATCAGCTCAAATTTAAAAATTATATTTGAATAAAAATTGCAAGTTTCTGTTGTCATTTTTTCTTTCCTTTTATGTGTGGAGAAAGGAATTTGTAACACTTCAGGAGCTGAGTGCGTTTTATAACTTTTTAGAAATAATTGAAGTTGTACTCCATTTTAAAAAGCAAGGAAAAGAAACTACAAACAATAAAAAAAATAGATTTAATTTGATTTTTATTCTTTGTACTGATATACCTAGCAAAAATAAAAGAGGGTGATTCACTCTGCAGATTAATTAAGATTGTCCTTCATAAGCATAAATTCCCTCTTCGAGAAAATAAAGGACATCCCTTTTAGCTGATATTTTTATGGAGGAGGTGATGTAAATTATTAAAAATTTCATTTACTTTTACAATTTTCTAATAAACTTCTCATTGTGATCTAGAAAAAAGAATAAGTAGAAATCAGTTTATATTTGCTGTGGTATTTGAGGTACCTTGTGCTTTTTTCTGACATAATAGTAAAAATACAGGCTTCATAAGAGCCTGGAATGTTCTCTTTTTTAATATAAGCTGGTAAAGAAAGGAAGGAAGAACATTCAATTTGTTTGGTTTGGTTTTGGATAAACAGAGAAATGGAAGAAAATATTTTCCTAATTTGAGAGGTCATGAATTTATGGTATGAGGAAAATAAACATGACATTCCATTGTGGACAAAACAATTAAAATAAGGGTGATCACACAATCCATTATAGAAGCTGGTATTGCCATTATACTTCAGGTTGATTCAGAAGAATTTAGATCTCACCACTCAGGAGGAACTTCATTCACTTGTGTACATTTGATATCCAACATGATTTGAGATGCACGATCTGTTCTGCCTGGTGCAGGGTACAGTTCTTTTAAGTACAGTTTGAAAAGTGACTCTTTATTCTTTCTTATTCTAAATAAGGATCATGGACCATGGAAACATCTAAATTGAACTTACCAGCTTGAAATGCAAACAGATTGGTCAGTGACCAAACTGTTTTATAGGGAATTTAATGCTGTTTTCTGTATAGAAAGATACACAGTACCTGGTCTACTCTTTCTTAAATTGGCCAAAAACCCCAGAACATAGGACAGAAGAGAATTTATTTCTTAAGAACATAAATAAAGGGAATTTAGTAATTTCTCAAAACTTGTGATAAAGAACTTTTGGCTTTGTCAATGGAAAATAGTTTACAGTGAAATAAAGTAGTTCACAAATGGAATGAAACCTCAAAAGTAACACGGCTTTTCAGACATCAATACTTGAACAACCATTATATGCTATTAATGGTTATGCCATTATATGCTTTATAATCTAACCTGTGTGCACAATTAAAAGCCTTGAAAGCCACCTGGTATAACATATCTTCGTAAGAGTTATGGGGGGGCGGAATGCATTTGTTTGTTCTCATTTCTTTGTGGTCTGTTTTTTCCTTTCAAGCAGAAGTCAGTCTTGGAAAAATGCCCCCAGTTTTTGAAACAAATTTTAGGGTTTTATCTAAGTGGGGGGAAATTTTTATTCGGAAAGAAAGACTAACAATGTATGTGCTCCTAATAAGAGGCAGGATGCACGTTCCTTTCTAACTTTTAGAAGGATGGAAAATATAGGATAATATAATAAGATTAAACTGTCATTTAAATTGAAGAATTACTGTTATCTCCTTAGGGATGGCTTGTGTGGAAATATGGATTTTCTGCTTTTAACTCTTAAATAAAGTATTATGTTAAAATTGGTTTGCATTTGGAATGATATCTTCAATTTATTTCAACCAGAACAGATGGCCTGGAATGATGTTAATGTGAACCTGGCTTTTAAATTGCAACACTGATTGGAATTTCAGCAGTAGATTGATTATTACAAAGAGAATACCAGAGAGAAATAGGCAGTGAAGTGTTCAAAGGGAAGTCAGGAATGTAAAATTTAATTCCCCAAATATTATATAAGGTATGATACATAGGATATTGTTTTCATTAAATCCATTACTATCTTTCATCAATAAAAGATTAAACAATATATCAGATGAGAGCTATTTTCCCTAGTGTTTCAATCATATAGTAAAACAAAGCAATTGCTTGTACAGAACAAGCTTTGAGGGACAGTTTGCTGTATATCCTAGAATAGTAGTATCATCAGCATGGCAACAAAATAGAAATTACCAGGATGATCATTAAGCAAGGTACAAATTAAGCAACATGACTTCTGACTACAGTCAAATTCTGCTTATAGACTCAACATCTTTCACGGGACTATAGGATATGTGGTAAATACACTTTATGCAAACTCTTTTTTTCATTTTTGAGAATTTTCGTTCCATAACAGCACAGAATTTATGCCATTTTTAGGGAAGTGATTTTTATTTTCACACTCTAATTTACATTAGGCTGTAGTGCATGCCCAGTAGGATGAATAATAAAATGAGTGCATGTAGCAAAAGCTCAAATTTCAGCTTGTCTTCAACTGAGGCAAAATGTTAATTTCCCCTCAGCCCTCGATTGTAGTAACTTCTATTAAGGCCCATACTTTTGGACATCAGCTGATTTGACAGCAAGGGCATATACATATATGCTGTGCCTAAGAATAGCCATCAGGTGCCTTCTGAGATTGCACTGAGGCACTGAGTAGGTAGGTCTGTCATGACAGAGATCTCTCAGAGATCCTGTGTCTCATATCCAGCATCACATGGACACAGAGCAATTAAGGGCAGATGTGTTCAGGCAGCTGAAATGAGACATTGACTAACAGGGATACTGGTATCTAGCAATAAAAGGAAAGGACTCTATATAAATGTGAGGAAGTTGAAACAGCTAGAAAGTAAAATTTACCATATTTTTGTTTTTCACCAAGAAGGTGCTAGCTTTCCACAGAGCAACAAACACCTCTTCTTTCTTCAGGCTCAAGAATAAAGGGGAGAGAGGCTAGAATTGGCTACCTGTGTGTTTCTATCACAAGTTGGAATGCTTGTGCTCTCTGATAAAAGAGAAATACAAGGGCAATCAAGAGAGAGATTTCAGGGCCCTGGGATGATTAGTAGAAGGATCAGGAGCACAGGCAGTGATTTCCTCAATCCTTCTGGTAACAAGGAATAATATTGATAGGAGTAGAGATCCATAAGGTCAATGTGTGACTCTGAGGTTGGTGTAATTGGAAAAATTGGGGGTTTTTTAATCATAGGATGATCTATTCAACACCTGATGAGATGCAGCTATCTCAGAGGGGGAAAAGAGTTCTAGCACAGGAGCTAGTGGGGCTCACTGACAAAGATTTACACTAGTTTAGAAGGAGGTAAGGAGCAAAACCAGGCTCAGCAGTGATGAGCGATAGGATGGTGTGCCAGAACTTGAGGAAAGAGGTACTAAGAGGATCCCTCAATCTGCTTCAAGAGGTTTTGGCTACAACATACCGCATCTGAAATGTTTCTACACTAATGCATGCAGCATGTGGAACAAACACACTGAGTTTGAAGTTTTGGCCCAGTCCCGAAGATTTGACATCATTGGCATGAGTGGGATAATTCCTGTGGCTGGAGTGCCCTGTTGGATGGTTACAGGCTCTTCAGGAGGGATAGGCAGGGCAGAAGGGGGGGGTTGGCATCGTGTTATAGAAGGGTTAGAATGTATGGAACTCACAGTAGTCAGCTGAGAGCCTCTGGGTGAGAATCAAGGAGCAAACAAGTAATGTGGATGTCATTGTGGGAGTGTACTAAAAGACCCCCCAGCCTCCTATCTGACACTGATCAATTATTCTTTGAGGAACTAAAGAACACTTCCAAGTTAGCCGCCCTTGTCCTTAAAAAGGGACCTCAACTTGCCAGAAATTAACTGGGAGCATCACACAGCTGGTGCAACCCAGGCCAGAAAATTCCTAAAAAACCTGGATGACAGCTTTATGGAGCAGGTCCTAAGGGAGCTAACTCAGAAAGATTTCCTCCTTGATCTACTCCTTGTCAACAGAGCAAAGGGGGGATTGGTGGCCATCTTGGCCACAGCGACCATGAAGTGATCAAGTTTAAAATCCCTGTTGACAGGAGGAAAAATGCCAGCAAAACCTCAACTCTGGATGTGAGGAGAGTTGACTTCAGGCTGCTCAGGGAATTAGTGAGTAAGGTCCCCTGGGAAAATGTTTTTGTGGGTGCTGGGGTCCATCAGTGCTGGTTACTTTAAATATCACATCCTAAGCATACAGGAGCAGGCAATTCCCAAATGTCGGAAGTCAAGCAGGTGAGGCAGAAGTGTTTGGACAATACTCTCAGGTACATGGGGTGACTCTTGGGGTGTCATGTGCAAGGCCAAGAGTAGAACCCAGTGATTCTTGTGGGTCCCTTCCAACACCCTATTTTGTGATTCTCTGAAATTATATCAAATTAAATCTAATTACCCTAGCATTTTAGTCTTTATTAAATTAGGATATGTTGAAGCAAACACAAAATATGTTAGAAAAATACTTAAATGCACCAAGCTGTTTTCCAGAGATGCAAACAAAGCTGACCTTCTAAAATCTTCTTGGAAAAGCTTGCAAACTCCTGCCATTTGCTTGGGAGGCTCAGAATGAAAAGTAACCTTGAAAGCTACCAACTTTTTATATTTATGATTGTAGAAAGAGGGAGTTCACTGGAAGGTAAGTCTCAGTGAAGGAAAACAAGTTATACCATATTCTATGCTCTTTTCCTGGATTTTTTTTTAATAATCATATCTATATTTTAATTACATCCTTAAATAAGAGTATGGAAGAGGCATTGTGAATTTTACTCCTGGTTTTTTTGATCACATTTTGAGTGGTCATTCCCATAAATACCCTGAGCTTACTATTTGGCTAAACATCTTTCCCCTTCCTCAAAATGAATTGATTTATGTACAAGTCTGATGAACATAGGCAATTAGATTGCAATAACTCTAATGAAACTATTACCTGTAATATCAGAACATACCTTATTAAACTAGTATGCAGGAGATAGGAGAAATTCAATATAATTGCTACCTTCCTGCATATTCTTTATCTCTCCCCAGACATCCAGTATTTAGCATGTAGATCTGTAGGAAGACAAAGTTTCTCAGTTTGGTACTTAGAGAACTACTTGTTCCATAGTTAAACGTGCATTCCGTGCAGTGCTTTGTGAATACAAAGGAATGGAATTATTTGTCATACATTTAATGTCCAAATAGAATTGATTGATGAGATCCTGGCTTGATTTGGGATTACGTCTCACATCCCCCCTGATTTGAAATGAAATGAGACACCAGTAGCTGTATGTATGGCTAGCCAAAAGGTCACTATGCTACACTGGCTGAAAAGTCTTCTTCAATCCACTGTGTGCGGACAGTGAACCCTTCAGTCTATTTAAGTACTATACTATATTATATATAAAAATAATGGGAAAAAAAGTAAAATTCTCTCTTAGACTGTGTATTGTATCTGACTGGGATGAGTTAACTTGCCCCATAGCAGCCGTCATAGTGCTGTGCCCTGTCTCTGTAGCTAGAAAGGTGTTGAAAACACACAAGTGTTTTGACTACTGCTGAGCACTGTTCCCACAGCATCATGGTCATCTCTCCAACACCCCCTCATCCCCAAGCCAGGAAGCTGGGAGTGGGCAGAAGGTTGGGAGGGGACACAGCCGGACTGCTGGCCAAAGTGATATTGCGTATCATATGGCATTATGTTCAGTAACAAAAGCTGAAAGAAAGGAGAGGGAGGGGGACATTCATCGCTAAGGTATTTGTCTTCTAGAGCAACTATTAGGTGTGATGAGGCCCTACTTCCCGGGCAGTGGCCAAATGATGGGAAGTAGAGAATAAAACTTTTTGTTTCATTTCCTCTTTTTGTACATGTGATCTTTGCTTTTCTTATTGAACTGCCTTTAGCTTGACCTATGAGCTCTTTTTCATCTTATTTTCTTCCTCCTGTCCTGCTGAGGAAAGGAGTGATGGAGATGCTGGGTGAGTGCCAGGCATTTCTGTCCCTGTTCTTCAGCAGTTCATTATCCTCAGTGAAACATTTCTTACTGAAATTTTTTACCTTCCTACAACAACATATTTCTATCTCTCTGGGCCCTAAGGATCAGATATTTTTGTTTGGATTTACATTTGTACATCTTCAAGTATTTAAAATGGAAGGAACAAGAGAAGATAACCAACACAATCACCAAGGAAGAACAATGACACCCACAGCTTTTCTGGCAGACTTGTTTCTTAGCCTGACTCAGTCTACCTGTTTTAATTCTGGTTTACCGCAAATTAGTCATGCGCCATTTCCGTCTGGAAGGAAGGGAGATAATTCCTGGTTTAGATGTCTTAGCAGGAACTACAAATATAGACAAGATAAAGAATGTGACCACAGAATTGATTTGCAAATGGCTCATCACTAATACAATCTTCCTGAATTTCCATAAATTTCACTCCAAGGAATTATGCATGAGAATAATGTGTACTCATGGACTCATTTACTCATGAATTTGTTTGGAGGACTGAACTTGTGGGAAGACAAAATAGATACAAAATGAGGAACAGAAATATCATAGTGCACATAATTGCTTTTACTCCCAATTCACCGGCTTAATGTTGGTTTCATAAAAGCTATGATGAACTAATTTACTATTATTGTGAATGAGTATTTCTGGAGGATTCTCGTTCAGCATTAATTAACTTTGATCATTATTTTAAAGTGTTGGTTGTATTTCCTGCTGTTACAGTTAGCTATTTCTTGCTTTTTTTGTCATTTCTGATAGTATACTTTAAAAATATTTCTTCACCCAATTTGAACATTTTCATCCTAATCATGTATATCCATTTCTAACTGCTGTTGTTCTAGAGAGAAGAATAAAATGCCTTTTTATTGAATGAAAATATCTTAATTTGCCTTTTACATCATAGTCACTGGAATTTACCAGATATGCATTTTTTTTCCTATAAACATCAATAAACTGTAATGCACAAGGTGTCCTATTCATGGTCAACATCAGAACAGGCTCAGTAACTTTCCATATAACAGATTAAATCCCTGCCATGGTGGGAGTAGCTTTGGAGCAGGGGGTTAACATTCAGAGACACCATCAGTGATCCTGGTCTTTAAATACAGAATAGTCTGTCTCCTTACAGATGCAGACTTGAATTTCTTGGAAGAGAACACCAAGTCGTGTTCTTTTAAATGAATGCTTTCTTATGGATGGCAATTGATCAACTCCGCCAGGTTTAACAGCTAGTAGTACTAACCATTTATGGACTAATATACAAAAAATATTCTCTGTTCTTGATTTTAACAAAAAGACTTAAGGATAAATAATTTGCAATTGATTTTTTAAGGTATGCATCTTGGATCAACAGATACATAGGAATTAAACAGGGTGTAAGGTCACTTAATATCTCAATTATCTGAAAATATTACTGATATTTGGTATTCAAACTCAAATTCTGAGCAGGCTTTGTTCACTAACAACATGCGGTTGAAGAAATCCTAGAAAACTAGTGCCTCAGAGGGATATGTTTTTCTTCCATGATTTTTTTAAAATGAGAAATCTTTGAATAGTAAAATGGTGGGAAAGAATACAGCAGTGTTCTAGATGGACTCCAAAGTTTAACTGAATGAAAAGTCTCACCTGTTACCACTTGGCAACAGGGGAAATGGTACAAATAAAAATGAGAATAGTGTAAAGGAGACTGAGAAACATGCTGTGCACTGCTGAATGATAAACTGGTGGTTTCTTTCAAGAAAAGAGTCATATATCTAAATCCCCTGCACAGCTTCTGAAAGAAAGGTTAGTGCTTTATAGTAGATTTTTTAATTGATTTTGCTTCTAAATTTTTGTTTATTTCTACAGATTTTTTATTAATCTGCTAGGGGTTAGTATTTGATAGAGGACAAGTCCAACTCTTCCACTTAAATTATTCTAGATTTTAACTATTGGAATCAACATTCAAAACACTGCTGCTTGAGTTTATTGCTTGTGGTCTATTTTTAATCTGAATGATTTAATATGTTGTAGATTTTTGGTTTTCTTTTTTAATTTATATAAAGTTTTCTGTAACATATATTCCACTAGAGAATCCGAATTTCTTTGGACCTGTATATTTGAGGAGAAATAAATAAGAGTATAACCTAGCTGATCCTACAGATATTCTCAGCAAACAAATCCTAATGAGTATTGGGCAAACTGTATCATCAATTTCCCATGAATTACTATGAGGTTTCTCTGAGATCACGTCTTTCATTTGTCAGCAGAAAAAATAGTTCAGCTGTGTTTCTGCACATCGAATAGTGTATGCATTATGATAGATAAAATTTATTATAAAATAAATTCTATTATTTAGAATTTATAACATCTTTTTTTTTTCCTGTGGATGACCATATTCTCTAAACCATTAGAAAGTGCCTGAAGTCATGTTTATCCGGAGAAGCTAAATTTTACTGTAGTGGCCATTTTCTAAATATATTTACAAATTATGGACAAAGAAAATGAAGAAAAGACTTGGAGACTTTTACACAATACAAAAACTAAAATATTTAAACTAAAAAAATCTCAAACCCAACCAATCAAATAAGAATGTAAATAAGTGTTAGCATTTAGTTTGAAACTTCCAGTTTCAATATGCCTTCAGTCAAGATGAAGATATAACCTGCTGGTGTAATTACGTATGTTAGAATGTACACTTATTTTTGTGAAACACCTTTTAAAATTCCTGTCCTTGAAAATTATGTGATCCTACAGTGAGATTATGACTTTAAATAAGTGCTTTGGAAGAAGAAATGTCAGATTATGCATGATGAATGAAATCTTCAAATAAAATAGAGGTGCTCAGTAAATATGCTACTACAATCATCTATTTAAATAATATAGCTTCATTTAAGTTTACAAACATTTATGTTCTATATCTCATTCTTAAGGTCCTATTGAATACCACAGATTCTTGAGTAAAACAGTACTCTTTTATTGCCCAAGGTAGTTCTTTATTCTTTCGTTTAGATTAGATATGATGGCAGATTTTGGCAATTTGAAAGCTTTGCAATATTTACTGAATTTTAGTTTGGGTAAAAGCTCACTGCTTTACCCCATCAGGATTTTTGAATAATTAGATATAGAACTAAGTTTTCAGGTTTTTCCTTTATATTCTGACATATATCTGATTATAATAACCAATAGAATAACATTTGTCAAATGTTTTAACAAACTGCAGCTATAATAGTTTCCATAGAAACAGGATTGAAAAATAAAAATAACATCGAAATTTAATGTTTTCTGTGAAAGAAATTGGTAATACTATAGACAGGACACTACATTAAAAAAAGACAGAACCATTTTCCTATTTTGTGCCAGTTAGAAATAACCAAGATAATGGGCAAATTTGTAGCATCATCTGTATGTCAAGCTTCATCTCTGTATTTTTATCCTCTTCATCTATGTATCTATAAATGCATAAACAGAAAACTTGTTTTCTATTTTGCAAACCCAGAAATATGTAGTTGAGTTCTAAGTAAAATCAGTACCAATATATCAGTCAACGAGGAGGCATAATATTCTCTGAAATCAAAGTACCTGAATTGTCACAGTTGGAGGTAAGATTGCTGTGCAAAGAAAAGAGATTTTTGACTTGTGAAAAGAATAACATAAATTTTATTTTCTTTTCATATTATAGGCAGAGATACTTCTCCTTACGAATATGAAAACATTTGGATTATATCTTTACATAATTTATTTCCATATTTGTTTTAAATTTAAAGATATGAGGGAGTCTAACATTTTCTAGGGAAAAAAAAATAATCTTTTCTTTTGTAACCTGAGTAAAATAAAGGTCTGGTTACAAAACATTGGTAAATGCTCTGTGGGATTTAATTTTTGGTTTTTAATTAGAGAATATAGTGCTTGAAATGCACAAGGCACATTTGGAAACCTTCGGTCCTCCTAGTTTATTGAAAGTAGATATCTGATGTTGCAAATTTGTAATATTTAACTTTACTCCTACAAATAATTTACTAAATTTGGTGAGTCTTGTGTTAATTAGATATGTATGTAACCTTTTCTGAACACCATAAAAACTTTCTCATTTAAACATGACATTTTATCAGTGTTAAAATTTTGAAATTATTTAGATTCTTGGACTCCTAAAAAATGTACTGTGGAATTCTATTGTATCTTTGACCAACACAGAGCTGCATCTTCTCTGTGACTACCCCACCTTCCCAGGTGCCCTTGCACAATAGATGTGAGACTCTGCAAGTGGAACTGCACACTAAAGAGGTTCATCTGTGTTGGAGGTGTCCCTGAGGTTATGTCATCCCACGCCCTGTATCAAACTGCTTCTATCAAGAAAAAATGATGTGCGATGCCCGTCTGAAGGCAACAGAAGGCCCAATATGCAATACTGGACCCACTTCTTAGGGCAGTTTGCTTTCTTCCTGGTGCCTGGGTTAAACATGGGAAGACAAAGATTCCCACCTTAGCACAGCCCTCAGATTATCATCCGTTATTGATTTTCAGGTGGTCAGCAATGAAGTAGTAACAAGAACTCAGAAGACAATTGAGAAAGAATTCAGGGGTTGGGCCAATAGGTTAAGGGATCGGGAGCACAAGTAGTGTCCTTCCAGTTGCAGGGAATGATGAGGGAAGAAACAGAAAGACACAGCTCATCAATACCTGGTTCCTACTGGTGCTACTGGCAGAATGTGTAGATGTGGTGCTCAGGGACGTGGTTTAGTGTTGGACTTGGCAATGTTGGGTTAATGTTTGGGCTCAATGATCTTAGAGGTCTTTTCTAACTGAAATGATTGTATGATTTTAGTTCTATGTATGATTTGAGTTCTAAGATTTTTAACAGATGGTAAATTTAGAAAACATTCTTTTAGCACACAAGCCTTACTGATCTCACATCTGATATCTGATACAGGAGCACAGTCTTATCATAAGCAGAAGAAAACAGCATGAGGAATTCAAACTACATTTTCACAAGACAGTGAGGCAACTCTGATGGTCACAGAACAAAGGTGAATTGGCTTTTTATTCTGGTTTGCATCTCCTGTTCCTCAAGTTAATTTTTTTGCTTTGAGTTAAATGCATACTTGTTGCAAAATGTTTATGTGAAAAAGTGCAGTTGTGGGAGATCTACTTTTGCCTTTAAAAAGAGTTTTATGTGAAAGCCTTCAGATAATTCTACTGTTTTACTGTTTGATTTTTTATGATCTTTGAATATTTTAATCTGTAATGTGAATTTATGTCTTCACAGCTGTAGAGTTTTCTTTCAAACATACTGAAAATTTTATATAAGAAAATGAGAGTTTTATGTTAGGGAGGGAGTTTAGATAAACTACCAAAAGACTGAACAAGTCATTTGTATTGAAGTGTGCATGCCTACCTCCATTGACATATGTAAATTTAGGATGTGAATAAAAATAAATTAAAAGCACCTTGTCTTTAAGTTAGTTTTACGTGTTGTTTATTCTAATGACTGTTTTCTGTGTTGCAGCAGAAGCAGGGAAAACTTTTTCATTCAGTCCAAACTGAGATTTGTTTAGAACTTTATTTGAACATCTAAAAAATACGAAGAAAAATCCCGGTTTATGGAGCACATAATATTTTGGTGCCAGCTGAATGTGTGATGTTTATAGATTTCACTCAATCAGATATTTTTAACAAATACGATTGTTCTTCAGAAGTAATTTCTAGGAGCCTTTTTTATTGTAGAGCATGGTGATGTCAGATGCTATCAAGCTTTAATGACCATGAGATGTACCTTACAGGCAGGATTAGTGTAGTTAAATATATTCAGCTGCCTTAATTTTATGATTAGTCTTGGTTACTTTTCCTTTGGGAATATCTGTGGTACCAGTTGTACTGCTGGCTTGCTGTACTGTTACTGTCCTTTTTCTTAAGTACGTAGCAAGCATTTTTGGAGAGTTAATATTCTAGAATCTCACAATACATCCTAACTATAAGAACAGGTTTCACAATTTTGTTCAGCTTGAAAATGCACCAATCCTTCCCTCTTCTCAAAAGGTATCTGGCAGCTGTTTTTGTCTTGGCCGCATGAAAGATGAACAAAATGTTTAATTTCATGTTTCCTGTATTTAAAAAACCAATTATTTTTCTTACAGGTCCTGTATTTTTTAAATTGCATTTAAGTTTCAAAAATATTTTTCACCACTATGAAAAATATTGGGGTTTCTTTTCCCAAGGATCATTTGCTGCTTCACTATGTGGGTTTTCCTCCACAGTACATTTGAAATTTAATTCTTGTCTCTTTTCACACAAGTACCTATGTTCATTGTTTGTTCTTCAGAGCTGTTGTAGATGAATGCAGTGCAAAAATTGAAGAGAGGTTTATTTGTTATTGCAAAACACACATTTCTTGAGGATATTGGTGCCTTCATCTTCAGAAGGACTGGAACAGGTATGTCAGTATACCTATTATTCTAGTCATTATCTAAATACTAATCTTGATGTTTTTAAGGGCATCACCATCACGACTCATCACCCACACACAGATCTGCACACACACACACACACACACACACACACACGTCAATTCTAAATTCCTACATGGACTGGATGATCTTAAAGGTCTTTTCCAACCTAAGTATTTCTATGATTCTATGTAATCGTAAATTTCAGCAACTCCAGTGCTGCGCAAGAGCTATTTTACAGGAAGAAAAGGACTCTCCTATTTTAATGACTATTTAATTCTAGTCTCCATGGAAATATTTTGAAGGAAAAAACTCTCTAAATAACTGCCACTGGCTACTTAAAGGTAATGGAAAATGTCATGCGTGAAATTATAAAATGGACAGAAGCAGTTACAAAACTGACAAAATGACTAGAGTGAGTTATTTGAAATAACATGCAAATGATGTTTTAGAGAGCAAAAGAGTAAGAAAAAATGGAAGATTTTCTTTATAAATGTTTTGTGCACAAAAGGTGATAGACAAAAAGCAAGGAGAGAGTCTTTTTTGCTACATTTTAAGAATCAAAAGTCACCATTTAAAAAAACCTGAAGGTTTAGTTTGAAAACATCTCTTTGTTGGCTTTTTAAAGGAAATGTACTTCTGTCTTTTGTTTTTCTGTTAAGAGATGTTTTACATTTAACGTTAGTTTTTATTAAAGAGGGAATCTGAAAAGTACTCAAGACTTAGTATTAATAATTATACAACATTGTCTTATGCTGTGCTACACCTTCAAGAAGACCTTGCTCCCCACCTTGCTACTCACTACTCCTTTATGTTTAAGTATCTTTGAAAATAGAAGAGCTCTTATACTGCTAGACTTTGCCTATCTGAATTTCAGTGATAGTGTAGACAAAGGATTAAACATTTATTATAAGAACGTTAAAAATCAGAATAGTCTAAACAAGTAAAAGAACAGCATAGCAGCAAGAAAACTTTGCTGCTGCAGCCAGATCCAGCCAGCTGAGGCCCAACTCCACTGGTAAGAGGAACAGTGTAAGAACATCTCAAAGAGATGCAAGGTGGGGTTTGCTCTGCTGCATGCAGAGTGAGTGTCAGGGCCCCTCACAAGACCAGCTCTGAAGAGGTGCTGGAGCATCTATGTAGTAACTTAGATTAGATCAGGTTTTGTGTGTTGTGTGACCACTGTTAATACTGATTTAATGAAGAACTTTTAGTTTGACTTTTGTTCACCCCAGAACTTTTAAAATATATATGTCAGAGGTCTTACTCTTCATTAATTATTTGGAAAAGCATAATCATTTGGTGTACTAGTATTAACCAGAAGCTGTCAAAATGATGCTTTGATGGCTTTATCAGAGGGTCCCTATGATGATAGTTTTCAAGAGGAAGCTATATCATTTAAATGAGCTTTTAATTGCTACAATGCTAGCTGGTTTGTATTTTGGGGTCTTTTTTCTTTCATTTAGATATTTTGCTGTTGAACTAAAGTTATTGTGGAACTTTTTAAACTATAAATACTTTTTTCTTTGTTTGATTGCTTTAACTTCTAGCAGCTTTCCATAGAGTTTTGAGTTTCTTAAGTGTAAGAAGACCAATCACACTGCATAGGCTTAATATAGCTGGTAGATCCAGTACATATATATATATATACATATACATATGCATATACATATACATATATATATATACATACATATACAGGTAGATCCAGCTGGTAGATAGACAGTACATCTCCTGTGAAACTGTTATGGGAAGATGGATCCTGAGAACCCTCAACTGAGCCAGTAGTGAGGGTGAGCTCCAAAGGTGCAGGCATCTGTGTGCACACAAACCTGCACACAGACATGACCAGATATGCTGATCAGCACAACAGGATACAGTGCCTTTACCAGCACCCACGTAAGCACCAACAACACTCCCATACATGTGAGCACAAGAGGCCTAATCTCATCCTATTTTCCCCTGATTGGGATGGAGGTTCACTACTGGCACACACATGGATCTCCTCCATCCACAGACACACCCACATTTGCACATTTCTTCATATTAATATTTGCTCTAAGACTGCCAAACACCTATCATCAGATCCTGTGCTCAGTCTTTGCATTAGTCCTAGGATGAGTGCTCAATCTGTGCACATGTGGGTCTCCTTCGACTCACTGGCGAGTCCAACTGCAGTTGTGAATCATGTACCCTCCAAACAGGGAGCACAAAGTAAGGTTACATAGCAAGAACTAGAGAAGTTTAACAAGAAGGCAGAACAACAATCTTGATGAGCTGTTGCAAGACAAGTGTACTGACCACAGCTCGCTGAAGTTGTACAGCCCCTTTTACCCTTCCATTGACACTCCGCTTTCCCAGATTTGTTAAACTGCATTCAGTTTGGTCCTTCTTTTTCACCTCTTCTTTGGAGACAAAATAAGATGAAAAAGCTTATGGGTCTAGATAAGAAGGGAAATATCTTTCTAAGTACCAACATGAGCAGAACAGACTCTACTGAGTAGCATGCAGCTGCTCGCTCACTCCCTCCCCCTCTCATCCCCCATGGGGACAAGAATCGGAAGGAAAAGGTAAACGTCATGGGTTGAGATTAGAACAGTTTAATAATTGAAACAAATGATGATTGTAAGGGAAGGGAGAGAGTGTGACAGAACCCAAGGAAAACAAATGATGCATGATAAAATTGATCACTACCTGCTGACTGATACCCTGTCTGACCCTAAGCAATGATCAGCGCCCTTCTGGGTAACTTCCCCCGTCTATATACTGGATATGATCTGTGGTATGGAATATCCCTTTGGCCAGTTTGGGTCACCTGTCCTGGCCATGATCCCACGCTCCCAGCTTTTTCTGCAGCTCCTTCACTAGCAGATCATGGGAAAGTGAAAAGTCCTTGACTTAGGGTAAACACTACTTAGCAACAACCAAAACATCAATGTGTTATCTATTTTATTCTCACCCTGAATCCAAAAATTACTTAGCTACTAGGAGGAAAAGTAACGATTTCCCAGCTGAAACCAGGACAAGTGGTAAGAGCCTTTTAGAGCTGAGATTTTCCTCACCTGTGCATTGCCAAATAAACAAGTCATGTTTACACTTACATATCCCAACAGGCAATACCAGAAGCTATTGCTTTCATTTTAGGATAAAGTCTCATAAATGTGTTACAGTTGTGATATTATATTACTAGTATTATCCACACTTACTTTTCTCCTTCCTGCACATGCTTAAATAAGCAAGCCACTTGGAGTTTAAAGCAGAAAAAAATTTATTGCTGACATTGAGAAAAGGATGTCTGCAATTTTGTATGTCTAACCTCTGGAGAATGTCAGGATTTCTGAAGGGAAGAAATAGCATGTTCCTGCTGTGAGACCTACATGAAGAGGCTCAGCTCTATGAATGCAACTGCAATTCAACTGTCTGATATAGAATTATACATTCTAACCTGCAAACAGAATGCTAATTTAAATTAACCACTGTTAAAACACAGCAAACTTAAATCCCATTGTATATTGATTTCGATCTGGGTAAGGACTGGACTTTTTATGAAATTTCACTGTCTCTCCAAATGTATTAGAAATTGAATTCTCATCATATTTGAAATATTAACTTGACTGTGTGCTTCTTTTGTTTTACCAGAAACAGAAATAGGGGAATATTTTGTAACTTGTAGTTGCATCCCAAACATTTCAACAGAATTTCAGAATAAGTTTACATTTTTCTCTGAGCTTTTTCATTGCAATCAATACTATTCAATAAGTTAATTCTTTATTCTCTGTTATTCTTGAAAAAGACCTTGACATCCCTTCTAATAGGGATAATCTATAATCATCTATAGCAGGAATAATTTTATTTTATGTGACTGTAGGATTAAAACCCAGATCATTACAACTGTAGCTACTAGAGAATGTGTTTTTCTGGTATGTTCTGATACTGACACTCAAAAGCATTAATTTTTTAAAATATTGAATGCCAATAAAGGTGTTAGAGTGTATGTTTTCACAAGCAGTGATATTTAGTGAAAGCGTTGCTGAATACCACCAATTGAAATCAAGCTATTGCTGTTCACATGAGTTTCAGTAATTTTGAGGCTATATTAGCAGGCACTGTGCCACTCTTTAGTGAAAAGAAATAATTATTTTGTTGATAGAGTCCTTAATGATTTTTATTTAGGCAATAGTGGAGGCAGCTTGTGTAAACCTCTTTAGAGAGGACAAAGCTACAGAAGTGATGTTAAAACTTGAAAAAATTTTCAGCTTTACTCTTTTAATTATAAAAAGAACATTTCTTTCAGGGATTCAATCATTTGTAGCTTCAGCAGTTCTTTTCCTGAAATTCCCAGGGTGAACCTAATTCCACTTTTTTTCTGTTTGTTTCTTTTTCCAAACTAACATCAATATGGGGAAAAAGAAGAGGTTTAAGTTCTTCTGAAAACGTTACTAACTTTGTTCATTACTGATTTCATTCACTTTGCCAATTGCCTATGTCAGGATAGGCAGGTCACATCTACGTTGTTACAAATTTGATGATTCACAATTACAGCCGAATAATACTTCGAAGAAGGACAGCAAAAGGCCAGATGGTACAGTTTTATATGCTACAGGAACAGTATGTAGGTCCATCTGTATCAAATAAATACATGGTGTTTCTATAGGGCTATTGTTCTTCCATGTGCTTGGTCCAATATGCACGCACATGAACGATAAACAACTTGGGCATGTGTGACAACTTGTTTATGTGTGTGTCCCAGTTCTGCCCACTTTCAATAAAAAAAAGGGGTTGTTTAATCAGGAAACTTTGCAGCTGGAATTATTCATTCCATTCCGCTCATGTTGCAACAAATGTCTGGTTCTAAACCAAGAATAATAAAAAATGTTAAGAATGTTGAAATTTTATCTTGTTTCTCTACAAGAAAGGCAACAGGAAAGATCCTGACGGGTTCTGAGCGTTTCCCATAATGGCAGAACAACCTATGTTCTTGCAATTAAGGAAGCAGAGCTTTTCACTGAGTTACAGTGCTAATAGTAGTGATATTAGTATATATTTTTTCAGTGAGAAAAGACATCTTCCTCTTAAATGTTTGCTAAAAGAAAACTAGAGGCACAGAGTGTATCAATAAACTTTTTCAGCCACAGTCTGAAGAGTATAAGGTCTTTGGTGCATTAAGCTATTATACGTTTGAATACACATTCTGTTTTCCTTGTTTTCTCAATCAAGACATGCTTAGCAAATTTCTCAGGGGTAACTGAAGTAAAATGTCACAAAGTATAAAAACAAGCGAAAATGCTGTTAATGAAATTAAAGTTGTGGTCACTGTGTAACTGGATTTCTGAGTTTGTGGAACAATAAGAACTTTTATGTTGACATTTATACCACAAAATGCAATGAAGGATTTACAATAAACCAGGCTGATTGAAAATGGATTATTATGGTTTTAAAATGAATTGTAACTATTTTCATTAATTTGATGCCAATCATTTTATACTGTAGTTGTCAAACCAGAACAGAAAATAGTAAAAAATATTCTAATTCATTTGATATGATATTTTTGATTGGCGTGAAACTTGTTAATATAAGATATTGTGTGGCTGGTTACGTCAGATTATGAAAAGGAAAATTTTATGAAATTCCAAACACTTAAAATTCCTACCATGCTAGAAAATTAGCTACAATTGAAATTCAGGGTACTTTTCACAAATTTGAATCTGATTTGAATTGCTAATTTTATTTCACTTGTACTCCATTCTGATTCAATTATTAATGCAAACAAAAAATGATTATTTAAGATCTGCATATTCCAGAGATTAGCTGATTAAATAAATCCACTAATATGCTTGTATTCATAAGTGACACAATAAACTGGTATTTAATTTGGCATAGACTTTCTTCAACCTCTTTCTCCTTTATCTAAATCAATATTATCTTTAAGACTGTTGCAGTTAGATGAGTGTTAGTGTTGTGCATTTGATGTGATCTGCCCTATTCTTAACAGAAAAAAGGATATCAGAGATTATCCATTTGTTTATCCTTGGAAAAAAAAGAACTTTCCTTTCAGCTTCATTTTTGTAGACACTATCTAAAAGCTGCATTTCCTGGATTCCTTATCCAAGCTGAGAAATAACTAAACTGCTGATTTTTAAACTGTGAGGTATACAGGATTTTAAAGAAACACTTTGCATTTTAGGTAAAACCTGTTAAGTAAACCTTTTGGAATAACAATATTTCACATCAGAATAAAACCATTTTAGAGTATGACAATGAAGCACTGAGGGAAGTACCTTCAAAATAAAACCAAAAGTATCTGCCATCTCCAATAATTAAGAGATCTGCTTAGGTTTGATGAAAGTAATCAGAGAAAGAAAGAAAGATGTCCATGTTTTTACCAATCTGACTCATTGCTACCAGAAAAGAGGACCAGTTTTGTTCTCATTCATTCTTTTTCTGCTCCCCTTTTCCAAGTGTGTGTGAAATTTTCCTGACTGGGAAATCAGCATTTGCCTGGTGTTCTTTAATAGCTGCACAAAAGCATAGTTTATCACAGAGAGGTCTGTAATGACTAAAGTCATTACATTAACACTTTGTTAATAGCTTTAGATATATCACTTCTATTTAATAATTCAAACAAAATGTGCCAAATAGTGATATTGTAGAGGCTGCATTTTCAGCTTTATCTGCAAGACTCTGGTTTAGGCAACCAGTAGCTTCCAGGAAGCACAATGAATATTAATTAACTTTTCGGCTTGTGCTGAGACTTTCAGTATGTTCTATGTTTTGGGGAGGTATCAGACTAGTGAATTTATCCTCAATTAGCAGAAATGTCAGTTGGTGGATAAAATGAGTATAATCTGATGCTAATCAAAATTTAATAATCCCTACTTATTAGAAAGGATTTTCAGTAGGAAACTGAAATTCGCCAATAAGGTTGCTCAGCAAGAAAGTACTTAGATTAGAGAGAGTGATTTACATATTATGCAAAATAAACTTAAGGGTCAGCAGATTAAGATACCGTTCAAATGCCCTGCTATGCACTTTCAATTCTGCCAAAGCTTCAAAATGTCACTGGAAATTTAAAGGTACAGAAATTATACAAAAACCACAAAGCAAAACACTTCACATTTTAAGGACATTTTTGTGTATTCATTTGGGGTTTTCGTTTGTTTTATCCAATATTAGTGTAATATAACTGGGAGTCCTTTGCTGAACTCACTCCAGTTTATCAGTGCCTCTTCTGTCTTGAGGGTCCAAAACTGGATGCAGTACTCTAGATAAGCCCTGGCTGAATGCAGAGTAAATGGAGATGGTTACTTCGCCCAGCTGTGTTCATACAGCCCAGGATATTGTTGGTCTCTACTGCTGCCAGGGCATGCTGCTGCCTCATGGTCAACTTTCTGCCTACCAGGACAATCGCTGCCTTTTCCACAGAGCTCCTTCCCAGAGAGTGCAAAATGAAAGAATGAAAGAATTAGCAATTACTGTATCTGTGATAGTCGAAGGCAAGCTAAGCGATTGCTTGTACATTTAGTTTGCTTCATGCACGAGGTAGCCCTATTTCATACATGGTTAAGTGATATCTAATGTTTCAGTCTAAAGAATAGTGTAGAAGTTTAAAAAAGGTGTATGCTAAGCAGCTCTCCTTTCTTGTGTAAAGCATCCTTTTTTTTTTCTATAATGTGAAAATGAGGAGTTTACCTAAAGTGGTGATTTTGCACAATAAAACTTCTATTCATACACTTCAACCCTACTCATTAATTCTAATGACATTTGGACAACATCCAAAGCTAACATAAAGCAAAGAAAAAACAATAAAAAAAATTAATTCAATATTCGGAAAATTTAAGTAGTAAGTGCAACTCATACAGTGGAATTTTGTACTCAGAAATGATATTTTGCATGGAAGAATAAAGTCTAGTGCAAGTTTCTTCCTTTAAAGTATGAAAAATAAGGTTTAGTGTTTTGTATTTTGCGAATTATTTTTTGTTTTTTCAAACCTAAGAACACATCCTTTATTAAATGGATAATGAAAATGATAAAATATTTACAAAACATACACAAATGTTCAGAATCCGTTCTGAAATCACTGTAGTACTGTTCTGTTTAAAAATCCTGAAGAAAACTCTTCATTTCTACTGCAAAGCAGTGGATTGCTGCTGTGCCTACTCTTAGTCAAGAATCACTTATATACAACAGAAAATTAGATGTTTGGATATTTGCATGGCATTTTAAATGTAAAATCTATTGTAGTCAAAGTTTTGAATAAGAATGGAAGATAGACTCATTACTGGGTAATGGTAATGTTAAGCACTCATCAAAGAGGGGATTTTCATTTTTCTAACAGACAAACGATTGCTTACGAGTTAGTTACATAGAGGTGACTGCCAGTATATTTAGGGAAACAGCCTCTCTTGAGATAATTCTTAAATTAATTAAAGGAGGTTCTTTTATGTTTGGTTTTTTTCATCCTGGATGGCAAAAGAGAAGGAGTTTGGGGGAAAAAACCAATAAATTAGACCATACCTTTTAGAAGGCTTTAAAAGGAGTGGCTATGGGAGCTGAAGAGCACATGGAAGTGGGAAAAAAAGCTGAATACTCGACTGCCAACCTATCAAAAAGGAACAGAAAGTAAACTGAGTAGTGCAAGAGTGCTGAAAAAAGTTTACCATACATTTTAAAATGTGTTTTCTGTGAACTCTTATGGAGGTTGTCAGTTTTGAATAGCATGATCTTGCATTACAAGTAAATACTTGTATTTGAACGTTTAGTGATTTTTTTTTTCCTCTGTATACCCTTTGCCCCTTTCTATAGGCCTCTGAAGTACTCTGTCTGGCCACATAGAAATAGAGATGACATCTCTCTTTCTAACTGTACTTCTCTTTATGTGACTCATTTCTTGCTAAAACTATTCTGTCCAACATATCACAATAGCTCATCATGATGATTAATTCAAATATGTTCCAAAAATACGTTTTGATGCGAAAAGCATTAAAGCATCAATCAGTCAGCCTCTAATTGTGATTTATTAACCTTCCAGTAAATTCAGTAATTTTCAATTCTCATTTTCTTTTTCTGTCATGAAGTAACTTCTACAGATCTGGTCTCTGAAAGAAAATATATCTAATTTGCTTTTTTATTGAGCAGGCACATATGTTTAATGGCTTCTACTATTAGTATAAGTGGGCTATCTAAAAATATGATTCTTTAACTTTCTTGGAAGAAACACAAATATAAGTTCCCAAAGCTTTTTACATTTCTAAAAAATATGTTTTTAAATGAATTTTTACATAGGAAGAATGCGAGCAGATCCTTTTGTTTTACTTCACTAGGAATTTTGTGTAAGTTCACAGAAGATTCCATTTTGATTTTTCAGTTTGAAATTAATTTTTAAGTGCTGGTTATACTGAAAAAAAACCTGATGGTTTAGGCTGGTTGAGCCATGTATGAGTTCCACCACATAGTATTTCAAAACACTGTTTGGCTGACTTAAGCCAAAGGAAATATCTGAGATGCAATGGGAGTAGAGATTAATTTACTGCAATGAATCTGCTGTCTTTATAGAACTATCCAAATGTGTTAAATGCACTAAAAATTCTGTTAGTGCCACTGATTCAAGTTATAAACCTCTATAGTGCTTCAAAACTGATTCTTTCTTTCTCTGAAACTGAAGACAGAAATATGACTCACAGAGAGCAATTCAGTTACCTAAGCACAGGTGGGGAGTGCTATGTGAGCTATTTTAGAGTTTCTGACCTGACAGAGGAACAGATATGGCCCAAGCCTCCAGGAGATGTGCACACTTCTGCAACAGGAGCCAGAGCCTGCACTATCTACCTTCTGGAATCTCAAAAGGCGCTGGGCACCTCTGCTTCCTCAAGTAAATTTAGTCCGCGGTCTTTATGCACAGCCAGATTTTACTCTGGTAAGAGCAGGTAGCATTAAAGATTAGCAGGTATATTCAGTTATCACCTCCTTTAAGAGACAGGAGAACAAAACCTAATATTTTAAAGACATGGGTGTCACTGTAAAAGTGTATTTCTCTTATTTACGACCCAAGGGTGTATCGAACTTCTTTTGTTTTCCTTTATTGATCTCCCATTTTGCCTGGTTTTTAGCTAGTCTTAAGGCATAGATTTCAGGCTCATGTTAGAGATGAAACTGATAGAAACTGTTGTATAAGTTGCCAAAAGACATATCTTTGATTAAACTTGTCTCATTTATATGTAAAAGATGCTTAAAAGGAAAAAAAGATGCTAGCTACAGTACAGCACTAATCTTTCAGAGATTAAAGGTCTGATCTAATTCACAAAGAAATCAGTTTAAAGGTGCCCACAGAGTTGAATAGGACTTGAGCAAACCCTGGAGATGATAGGAAAAAAGTAATAGCACCTTGAAATAGCAAAAAAAATTCCTTTGTTCTACTTGTATTTTAATTGTGACAGACCTTTTTATAATGCTAATGAAGTGAATAGCAAAATATGGAAATTTTGCATTTCAGCTGATAAAAATTTGCCTGGTTAACTGAGAGGGAAAATATTTTTAACTTTTATGAAATATCACCTTTTTTTCTAAAATGAGTCCATGTATATCCATATGTACACAAAAAAATATTAAAAAACCCCTAACAACATATATTTAAATAAATAAGTTTAGGGCTTCTCTTTTGCCTACACTACTAAAGGCTAATTACTCTACACATAATTCATTAGTCAGATGGGGTATATGTGCTGGTAAAATTCCACGAGAAAGTGCCAGAGAGAGATAAGACACCCCCTGGTCAAATACTCTCGACTGTAAGTGCAGATAAATCTGTTTCATCTCACAACCAGCAAGGTTAGTTAGAGAGAAACTGTTAAACATTCAATTCTTTAAACAAAAGTAAAAAATACTGTGTAATATATTGTAGGGTTTCAGCTCAGAAGTTCCAATGCCTCACTTGAAAAATTGTTATTTTATCTACTGTTTATACAACAGTTTATTTGTTATATATATCTACTGTCTATATCCTAGACCTAATTTCTCCCACCTCATCTGAGGCATGTGACTGAGGCATCTAGGACAAAGATGTAAACACTCTGATATCCTTTAAAATGTGGCTTAGCAAATCTTAAATACTTAAAATTATACCTTAAGTTGATTTTGTAAATTATATTGATATATCTCAGAGTATTCAAAATAAAGACTAGAAAATATCATTCATATTATTCATCTTACTGAGCATTAGTAGTACATTGTATTTATGTCGTTTCAGTGAAGTTGAAAGTTGATGAAAGATTTATACACTTTGGATCCTCTCACTTGCATTAGATTTTGAACCAGTTTGATGCTGAGAAAAGACATAATGAGAGTAAGACTGAAATGAACTAGATGACTTTTTGATGATTTCTAGGAAAACTGTAGGATCTTGCTGGAGCATTGCACTCTTTTTAAACCACTTTCATTTTAAGTGTATCTAAAGATACCTACAACCTATGTTGTAACATTGTAGAGATCGTGTTTAATCATAGAAGTGGGTTTTAACATCCTTTTAACCATGGCTATATTTGTCTTTTCACATTTCACTCAAGAACTATGTTCACCAGAGGAGAAAGGTGATACACCTGTTAAAGAAAGAGAAAGGTTTTCAAGTAAAATTAAATCTTGGTTATTATATGCATTGTTATGGCTTGCCTCTTTCTTGCATCCTAACAAATTCACTCTGCATGGAGCAAGTAGAGAGGTTCAAAGTATCTTAATCATCCTCCTGATGGGAAAATTATTAACTTTTAAAAAAACTTTGAAAAAAAAGTTATTTAAAAAAAAAAACTCTAATAAAGTTTTTAAAAAGCATTTTTTATTAAGTGACTCTTGGTTCTCTTCAAGCACAAAATTCAGACCCAGAACTGTGATTTAACTATCATTTCCATTATCGTGGTTGCCTACGAAGGCAGGTTATGTAATTGTGGGAAAGGAGCAAAATTTTCATTCTTGCATGTGTAGGATTTAAAGCTTCCTTAGAATCAGATTTCCATAATTATACATATAATGGTTATAGAACTGTCTCTTACTAGATCAAGTGGGTGGGCAAAAAACAACCTTTCAGGCGTACAAAAGCTTATTAAGATTAGACAGGGTTTTGGTGAATACATGAAACACTGTTAAAGGGCAAGTGAGATTTCTCATCAATGTTCAGTAGAGATTTTCATGCTTTGTCTAGTTATGCTGCAAGGGCAGGGAGTTCAGACAGTCTGCAACCCTAGGCCATGAAGCTCCTTTAAGTAACTGTGGAAGGAGGGACTGTGAAGTTGTCAAAATGAATGAAGCATATAAGGTGAAGGATAAGGGTGTAAATAACACAAATGCAAAATAAAGTCAGATCCTTACAAGTGAGGGAGAAATATGTACAAATTTTTTTGCTTAGTATCAAATAAACCTATTTGGTAGAAATACCCCCCCCTCCCCCTACCCATATAAACATAATTTCAGGTATAAAAGTTACTTAGAAACACATATTTTTAATTCTAGTCCCTCAGGACCAGGTTTGGTAAGACTGTAAGGTCTCATCGCTACAACCCACAAGACTGTTTGTTTTTTATTTCTTGACAGCGTAGAGTAGATAGAGACTTCTTGCTGAATATAGCATATAATAATGACAGTTGCAAGCTAAAAGACCCCAAATAGCCAAATCCTTCTGCAAATCCTGGTAAACTTTATATTTAATGCAGTACTTTGCCAGACTGCTCAGCTCCTCCAACTGGTGCTGGAGAAACTTCAGGGTGACCTTACTGCAACCTTCCAGCACCGACAAGAACCCGGGAGCCGACAAGAAAAATGGAGAGGGATTTTTACAAGTGTATGTAGTGACAGGACATGGGGGAGAAGGGCTTTGAAATGAAAGAGAGTGGGTTTAGATTAAATATTAGGAAGAAAATCCTCACTGTGAAAATTATGAGGCGCTTGGAACAAATTGCTGAGAGAAATTCTGGATGCCCCATCCCATGATTAAGGTTAGGCTGGGTGGGGCTTTGAACAACTTGGTCCAGTGAAAATTGTCCCTGTCCCTGGGTTGGAACTGGGTAATACTTAAGATTCCTTCCAACTCAAGCCATTCTGTGATTTTGTGATTCTTTATGATTTTGATCATAATTTTGCAATGTTTTATTTCAAAAATATTAATAAGAAGAAAAATACCACATTTTTATTTTTATGATTTTGAAATACAGAGCAATAAATACATTTCTTTAATGTTTAGTAGTGTTGAAGGGAAAATGTAAATCTGTGACAAACTAACATATGGTCAGTATTTGTGATCATATGTTCAAACTACACATATATAAATTGCTTATGTTTTCAGAAATAAAAAGTCCTGAATTGTTTGTGTTGATTTGAAGTTATGCACAAACCCAGAAGCAAAAAGGTGGCTTTACTGGTCTTTGTAAGCACTGCTATGGAAAAATTAATTTAGAAAAGGTAACGTGATGTAGTTAGTCATTGTACCAATGTTATTGATGAACATTGTCTCCCCCAAAGGTGAGTACATTAAAAAGTCATCACAATTATATATAACTATGTATATAGAGTTTATTTAATGCATATTTGTTTCAAGTTTTTTTCCAATGATTGATTAAAAACCTTATTTTTTGCCTGTATGCTGGCTGATGATGAGTTTTAGCAGCCATGGCCATTTGACTTTCTTTACTACTGATAATTCACAACAGGTGGTTTGCTGTGCTGATCACTGGGACTTAGTTATCTTCTGCTTGAGTACCCAGTTTATATATTTTAAAAATACAGGCAATTTTCAGGAGGGACCATTTACAGCTGATTACAATGTTGACGCCTATTTCTCAGTAGATTAAATCAGAGCAGAGTGCAGCTGACAACACTTAAAAGGAAAATGTGTTCTTAAGAGGTCATCTTATACAATCTTCAGGTTAGATTCCTCTCTGCACAGTGGTATTCTTCCAACTGAAAGTGACACACAAATTAAGTAGGCAGTCAAACTTTTAATAGCTGAAGTGTTTTAAAGCATACAAAAATATACTTAGATTGAAAAAATAGATTTGCATTATCTTGTTTTTTAGTTTACAATTTTGAGTTCCTGAATAAAAACCATTTCTTATCAAACAACTTGTTTTATTATCAAGCTCACAAAAATATAGAAATATAGAAAAAATATTGAACAGAACCTATGTGTTTGATCGGGTTTTTCCCCACAGCGTTTCTTCAAAATTGAAAATTTTATTTTGTCCTGTTGATTAATTCATTTCGTATAAAAGCATTAAGAAAACAAAGAAACCTGGAAATAATTCTACATGTGATCTTTTTTTTTTTTTTTGTCTCCAAAGACTCCAATATATGTTTGCAATTTCTTTCTTTTCCAAAATAGTAATGGATTCTCTGCTCTCTGTTGACACACTAGGATATATTTTGTATAGAAAAATGGCTACTGAATGGAAAAATGTAAGACTGAGAGTGTGTGTGTAACACAATAGCAGACATCTTTTAAAAGGTACTGATTTTCAGAGAGTACTTAATGATAGAGACTGAAATATAATTTAGTTTTTTATTTAAATATTATGTCAGACTTTTAGGAATCCTGTACGTTTTAAAAAGAGACAAGGAGTGGAAATGCCTCTTGAACTGACTGTGATTCTTATAAGGATTATTCTTCTTGCTTAAAAACCGACAAAAAAAGTAGACTGAATTTTCAGATTATCTTTTTGTCAGGTTTGGTAACCTTCTACCATTAGATTATTTACTGTCATTGTTCTCTGCTCTGTAAATAGTAGTGCATGTAGTGTATATATTTGTCTAATGTCTTTCTTTCCTATTTTTAAGTCAAGAAAGAAACCCACAGGCTCATTAATGTGATAGTTGAGTGTTCAGTTTAGTTTAGCCATGCCAACTTTTTTTCTGCCCAGTTACAGCAGATCAACACTGCTTCATTCATGTACGTTGTTCCTTAAGAAACTGGTAAACTCTCCAAGGTCACAGAGCAAGAATGACATCAGCCTTGAAGAAGCATGGAATTTCTTGTAGAAGAAGGTGCACACAACTTCTGACTGTAGGTGTTCATAACCTTTTTTATGAACCACTGAATGCAACATTACAATTAAAGAATGAAAAATGTATACAATTCTGTGAAAAGAAAAAGCTAAAATAATTTTCCAAGTGACACAGAATTATTTTTCAATAAGCAAGAAGAAATTTATTAGGTGTAAAAACTACCTCTATTTTATACTAAATTTATTTTATATTACCTTTTTAATTTTAGATTTTTTTTCTTTATGCTAGTTTTATTTTTTACCACTTTTATTTTATGTATAGGAAGTTTTATGTAAAATAGCAAAATATGGGTCTGATTCTACTTTTCTGCCCTTTTTTTCCATCTGTTGAGTGCAGTATCTAGAGATACGCAGTGGTCTATATCTGTTGCTTATTCATCTACTATAGTGCTGTTTGTCTTTTATTATGATTATACATCCTGCTCAAAAATGGGAACTCAATCCCACACCCAAAAGAAACAATTCCAAGTAAAATTAAAAGTAGATTAAGAAGAATCCAATCCATGCATTTTAGTTTATCAGGTGAGAGCATTTTAGCAGAGAATATGTCAGTTGCTCGGTCCATTATAAGAATAGTTGCAAAATGGAATTTCTATCATCTGAAATAGCGGATACTAAAGAAATTAGTACCTTAACCTGGGTTTGAGAGAAGAAATGGAGGGGTAGGTATTAATGATTAAGCACAGAAATAAAAACAAGATTAGTAGCTGAAAAATTGGTCCTGTCAGGTTTACCATATATTTTAAGGTGACTGCCACTACTACCTGTGATCAGTAAGCTGAAAAAGGGAGGATAAACATAAAAACCAAATTAGCAGATGGTCCATGATCAGTGAAAACTGTTTCCTTACAGAAACCTGTCCAGACTTATTCCATCGCCATTACTTTGTCAAAATTCTGACAGAAACTTAACAAAATTTTCAGCACTTCAGTGAATCAATGACTGCAATGTTAAAAAAATTAGCCATAAATTGTGGATTTGAAAATACGCTGGTGAAAAATGGCAAACTTTATGGAGCTAATTTATTATCCCCAGTAATAAAGTGAAATGTTGATACAATTAAGAAGGTGTAAAAGAGGTCTAGTTCAATGTACAGGAAGTCACAATGAATTAAAGAGCAATAAGAAGTTGCTGGGCGACTGTAGGTCACCAATCAATTGTCATTGCCAGTAACATATATAATATGAAATGTAAAAAGAATGACATTTTTAACACCATGTTTTTATGTTAACTTCTAGTGATGTTAGTGTAGAGTCAATTATGAACTTTTGTTTAAAAATACAAAAAGTCTGTCATCCTCAGAGCAAGTTTGCAGAATTTTATCACCCATTCCAAGCTGACGTTGAACTTCATGTTATTTCAGTGTGTGAAAAATCTTAATTATTGAAACACAGAAGTTGACAAGTTGTTCCTTTATAAATTTTTGGAGTTTTTTCCTGTAGCAAGGATAATTTGACATGTAGTCTGCCACCATAAAAAAATTAAAACTAATAAGTAAATAATGTAGTGAACACAGAGCAAGGACAATGTAGTTCATAAACTTCTCTCCTGTCAAAGTTTAACACCACATAATCATTCATTTAATGCATGGGATTAGAGTATTTCAGGAGAGATTAAGCCATACACTCATTCAATGGTGACAACAAAAAGGCCTGATCATGTGCAGCAGGTATATAGGATATTAGATACCCTCACCAGATAAAGCAGTCTTTCCTCCTTTGAATTGCATGCAGTAGTTTCTTTGGTCTGCATTCCCACAGAGGTCTAAATGTTCCCTTTCTGTGCATCCAAATAGTTTCTAAGAAGAAAATTTGAGAAATTGTCTCTTATATATTAAGTGACTGGGTTGATGGAATTCAAATTAGCCAAACACCACTTTATTCACATATTGGTTGTCAATTTCCACACACCATTTTTTTTTCTTAACATCCTCATGGAAAGGTTGGTAGTCATAGAATTTATGACTGTCCTTTCTGATTGGCTTAACCTTGGCTGGCAGTGGGTCCATCCTGGAGCCTCCTGTCATTGGCTCTGCCAGACTTGGGGAAAGCTTCTGGCAGCTTCTCAGAGAAGCTAGCTGTGTAGCCCCCCGGCTACCAAAACCTGGCCACGCAAACCCAATACATTATTAAATAAGGGTGATAAGTATTTATTAAAAAATAAAAAATTAATAATGCTAGTAACAGAGAATTGTTAACCTTCAGGATTGATGGGACACTTTTCATCTATGACCAACATAATCTCAAAATATTCAAAACGCAGATCAGAAAAGATGACTTCGCTGCTCATGCAGCTAAGACATATTAAGTGGGAGACGGAGGCTTGTATAAGCTCTTTTTAGAAGAAAATTCAGTTGTGTTCGTCATTAGTCCTATATAAAAACATAGAAGCAGGAAAGCACTCCACAAAATAGGAAAAAAGAGCCTAAAGCTTCATAAAGCTATTAACCCTTTTACCTTCCTTTGCAATCTGGAATTCAACCTCCAGTAGTCAGGATACTTCCCTTTAAGGTATATCCATAGAGAGATGCTTAGGGAAATTAGGTCAAATCAGTGATTGAGTTTGGTTTATGAAGGACTAGTTAAAGACTATTAGCTCCCTATTCAAACATTAAAACACATTCAAAATTAAAACTGAAATTAAATAAAGAGCTTCTAACTCACCTGGAAATGAAGTGAGTTAAGTTGAATAAAGAATACTTTCCATAGGAAGAAGAGTTACAGTAAATGTTTATTGTAATATAATTAATCAATTTAAAATTTTGTTTAATTTGCGGGGACTTTTTCATCGTCTTTTAAGACAGTGAGGACTGATCTACATGGATCATTTATTAGAATATTTTATGAAATTCAGAGTATTTACTTCTATCTAAAAAGGGATTTCATAATTAAAAGCAACACTTCAAAATATTTATTAGAATGATTAGGAAAAGAAGTAACAGTGTACGAATCTCTCCATATAGAAACAGTTAAATTTTATGATCTGAGGGAAAGAAATACTGATTTAATGTGTAAAAGAGAAATATCAGATTTGATGAAATAGAAAAAAACACACGAGAACTGGTAGTTTATTCTTCTACCTTTTTTCCTTTTTGTTTGTTTTTGCTCTCTTGAATCTGTATCCCTGCTTTTTAGCACATAAATTACACTTACATATTTTACGTGGAGGAAAAAATGCCACCAAATCTCAAAAAATATCAAGTGTATTTCAACCCTGCAAAATAATAGGGAATATTTTCAGGAAGTGTCTTTCTTCCGAGAGCTTAAATTGATATTAGACGTGCATAAGATTTAAACTGGCATTTGGCTTGCATAAGCAATTTCTGTTCATCAACTTCATCAGTATGAAATTGTTTACTGGTTGATAGAGATGAAACCATATTATTTATTTCCAGGACTATTTCTAACAGTATTATGGAAATACAATATTGAAATCTTCAATATTTATTTTTATATGTCAAGTGAAACTATAGCCTGCATTATCTTTCATTGATCTATAACAGCAATTTAATAATGGAGTTTTTTAATAATTATCTTCTGTGGTGTAATTTTATTACTAAGTTTATTCTGAAACAAGTCAACGTATTACTCAGATACAATGAATTTTGATTCTATATTTAAAATAGCTATAAGTAAATCAATATCCTCTTAATTTTGGTTTTACATTCGGATGTGTTTTTTTCATAAATTGTGATAAAAAATTTAAATAAAAATAGAGAAGTTCTGTCCCTCAAAAATATTGGCTACTGTCACAGATTAAAAATTACCACTTTTTGGTTCTCTATTAGGAAAGAAAGTTATTTCAAGGTTTCATACCATAAGGATTAAAACAAATAAGAAAATAACTGCCTATATATTGTCCAAATGACCTAAAGATTATAGGAAATTACAGTTTCCCTCTTCTGACATAAACCTATTTTTACTTCAGTAGCTGCAGTTTGGAAATTAATTTTGTTTAAAAAAAATCATATTATTGCCTGGTGTTAGAAAATCCAGTAACATACTAGCACAACTATTCAGAACATAGTCTAGATTGCAATAAATTATTTTTTTTTTTAATACTTATAGCACATTCAAGAGAACTTGTTAAACCTCCTTCTTTTAAAGAACTTATTAGCTTTTGTATAAGCCAGAATGATGAAACTTCCATAGATTTATATAATATGCTTAGTTGGAAGGGACCCACAGGAATCATCGAGTCCAATTTCTGGCCCTGAACATGTCACACCAACAGTCACACCACGTACCTGACAGCATTGTCCAAGCATTTGAACTCTGTCAGGCTTGGTGCTGTGGCCACTTCCCCAGGGAGCCTGTGCCAGTGCCCAACCACCCACTGGGGGAAGAACCTTTTTCTAATATCCAACCTAAACATCCCCTGATATGGCTTCCTGCCTTTCCTTATGATAGAATATCTTTCTCTTTTCTGTGAGTAATAAAAAAGTGTTTTGTGGGAGGGGTGGTAGTGTTGAGGGATTGATATTGATTTTCCACACTGCTTTTTGAACAGCCATTCTCACTGAACTCTTTGATTCGCACAAATAAATTTATCCCTAAAGAAGTTTTGCCAACAGTCATTGATCCCTAATTCCCTAGAGTTTCTTAATTAATCAATTAGAATTCAGGGTGCCTATGTTTTGTTGAGATAATGCTGTTTCTGGGCATTCTGGAATAATATCTGGGTTTTCCTTTGTTTTGCTTGTGCATTTATTTATTTTTGAGTAAAGCTGAATATTTTCAGACATAAATAATAAATATTCTCCAGTATAATACCCGTCTTATTCCCACTGTTTTTCTAGTCCTAAAAAGACTTGGCATGAAAGGCCTGTTATTTCACCTAGTCCATTTCTCACTTCATGATTGTTCTCTGAGTTATATCTACTAGTTATTAATTTATTTTTTCCCAATGACAAAGAACCTTTCCACATATATATATACATATATATATATAAATATATATATGTTAGGTTTTGTTTTCTATCTCATTAAACATGACACTATTTGACTATTCCACACCTTCAAATTATACATTAATCACTTTGAAAAATAAGGAATGAGGCAAGATTAAATTGTCCATTAAATGTGATTTTCTACCAACAGGTGGAACATAGGAAGGTATTACTGGATGTTACTGATAATTTCAGGATTTGTGACTTCACTTTTGGTATTGTCAGTCATGTGAAGAAGTTTTCCATGTTTGAAAAGATAAACACCTTGCATAAGCTATTAATTTACAGAGACAAAAAGCAAGACCAAGTTGTCTCTCAAATAGCCTCTTGATTTTTTTTTCCAACCACCCCATGTATTTAAAAAGTTTCATCCTTTTGTGACCAGTGAAGTGGTCAAGGACCAGTGAAGGCAAGTGAGACTGTTTAAAAGGAATTACTTTCCACCTGTTTGTGGAAAGATTTGTGTTGTGTCTGACTGCTAAATAACTAGCCATTTATAGGGATACACCTTATAATTTTCCACTATTCCTTGTGCAGGTGCTTATCATCTTAGTTCACTGCTTCAAATAATCATGAAGTAAAGTAATGACAATTATAAACCACAAAAAAATACTACATTCTTTCAATGCTTTACCAGTATATTTATTTATAGTGAAATATTTTGCCAGCTGTATATTCAGAATGCAAATTTTCATAAATTTCCCAAATGCCATCAGATACTGTACCTAAGCATCCATTTGGTAGACAATAGCTAAATAAAGAAAATACCGTATTTCACAGATTGTAATATAATTAATGACAGGAGTATCTGGGCTATCAAATAAATAATTGATGTATGAGAGAAAGAAGGAAATAAAGTTGGAAGGATTTGATTCTGATTTCACCAAACATGACGGAGAATTTTTTTCAATCAAAAGCTCTTCTCACTGCTGTAAAGTCTTCTGCACTTGGAATATGTCAGCCAAGTACAGGGAAAAATAAATTCAAAGCCATCCCAGAACAATTCAAGATTCCTATCAGATAGACTTTCACAATGATAAATGTCTGCAGGCTATCATGAAACAAAACAATTTAGTAGTCTCCTATATTGGTTAAATTTTACATATTTCTCATTTTACTAAGCTAAAGTTGCTCTGATTGCTTTCTGTTTTTAAAACATGGGCTTTGGCTTTATTTAAAAGTTTGATTTTTGAAAGCATAGTTAACACTTAGTTCAATAGTAATTGTATCCATTTGGCCTGATTATGAGTGGTTCCTGCAAGTTTTGCTATCTTCTCTCACGTAGATTTAGTTTTTCTCATGTATATGAAATGCCTAGAGCTAAATCATTTTAGAAAATCAAACATACCCATAGAGTCAACAAACTGAAGGGTCTGAATCCCTATGGTATCTGTAGGGACAGTTCACTGAATAATTAAAATTTTTAAACAAACAATTTTTTAAATGTTTGCAAAGAATTCTGATAGAAAAAGCATCCTGGGTGGCCTTAACAAGAAGACAGCCCACAGGCCTGGGATATTCCCGACTGATTATTCCCCTCTATTTCACACTCATGGTGCTGAGGCTGAACTGTGTGCAGTTCTGGGCTCCTCAATAGGCAAAGGACCAAGCTGACCTGGAGACCATTGAGTAGTCAAGGTTGAACACCTCATTGAAGGAGAATATAATAACTGTCTTCAACTCCCTGTTTTTTGGTTGCAGAAAAAATGGAGATGGACCATTCTCAGAGGTGCAAGCTGAAGAGGTGATCACAAGCTGTAACAAAGAAAATTTCCATGAGACTGAAGGAGATGAGTTTTCCACAGAAGAGTGGTTATGTGTAGAGTCAGAGGCCCAAGGAGGTTTTAGGAATTCCCACCCATGGATATATACAGAAATTGACTGCAAACATCCTGGACAACACACTCAAACCTTACACGTCTTTGAGCAAGAGGATGAATTAAATGACCTCCAGATCTGACTTCCAGCCTAAAACCCTCAATAGGTCTATGAATTCAAGAAGGGCATGTAGGTTTTACAGAAGCTGTTGTATAGATTGATTTCTGGAAAAACACCCAACATTAAAAACGTATACTGCATAATCTCTCCATGGTTTTGTTTGTAGAACTCAGGGCATTTTATTCACAGACCTCATTCTTGCAGTTAGAAGCCACAAGCTTCAGTTCTGAATCCTTGTCTTCTGAGTGTTAGGGAGAAGCTGTTCTTTTTATACCACCAAAAATGATGCATGTTATACTGAACCACACTTCTGTGCTTTCAATGAAATTTTATTAAGTCAGTGAACACCTATGCTATTTCAACAACACAAATCCTGGATCCTTATTAGAATTTCTCTATGACAGCTCATTTCTTTCTTAACACAGTTCCTATCTCTCTGTCATGATCAACACTTTTCAAAACCAAAATTAAATTTTTAGAGATTAGTGTGCAAATGTCTCTAAAGTATTTTTTTCTTTCTATAAAGTTTTATTTAAATGGGAAAGAATTGCAAAAAATACTTAGAATCCCTCTCTAAAAGAAAGATTAAGGGAAAACTGTCTGAAAAAACAATCCATTGGAAAATCACATTTTCAGAGCTTTACAATAAAACCGAGTAGATTATCTTTTGTCTTTATCCTACTGTAATACAGAGGCCTTTGTTTCACTCTTTTATTTCTTTATTATTTTAATACACAGGTGTCTTTTTTTATTACCATTGTTGTTACTTCAAAGTGCATTTTTTAAACATTGGTAAGGTACATTATTTGTAGATTGTTCTAGCTTTTCGCACAATTTCAAGTAACGATTAAGACTACATGTAATATTTTTGGCAAATATTATTTACTCTTTTGTAATTTGCTTATGAAGTATCATGTTTACATATGGTGCTACAAAAGTAATCACCAGAATATAAGGTGTCACAGAGAAAAGTTGACACAGTGGGTGTTAATTCCAAATGGTCTTGATTTACAAGCCTGGTTCATAACTTCCCTTCGAACGATTAATAATATGTTACATTTTACATATAGTTGTCATAAAAGAGAATCTCAAGCACTTTACATTAGACACAGACAACTGATGGACTGCTTTGCCAGGATCCTGAGGTCTGGTATATTCACTCAAAGCAAAAAAAAAAAAAAAAAAAAGGGGGAAAATTAGAAAGAGAAGGAGGAAGAAGCGATATGCAATACATCTGTCTTAAAAGTTTAAATGGCATTTCAGCTTATTTCAAATAATGACAAGGTATACAATAGAAGTTAATGGCAACTGCTGGGGAAAATCTGTAAGCAACTGGGTAGGAGCAGCATTCCAGTTGGGGTGAATTTACCACTTCTTACAATTATAGTAGCATAAAAGAAGATAATTTGAAAATAAGGAGGGGAATAAAGTTCATTGCACTCTTGTGAAATGGAAAGTTTTTCTGGACAAAGCCCATCGGGTCACTTGAAGTCATTTGACAGCCAAGTATACTGATGTATACTGAAAACACTGTTGTGAAAATAGCTGTTTTACGGAGATTCTGTAATTTTTATAGGAATCTTTTTGGTGTTTGAAAACATAGATTGTCATGTACTCTATCTTCAAAACCAGTCTGCTTTAATAGAATCAGACAGTTATGAATTATTTAGATGAGGATTTGACCCTCTTCTTCACTTTATAACTTTCTTGAACATGTTTTGCATTTAAAAATCATTCTCTTACAGCTGTCAACATTTGAGTCTTGATCCTACATGACCTACTTGTATACTTATTATCACTACTGAGAGTAGTCCATGGAGTAATCTTGTTTAAGTATCCAGCATTGTACAATAAAATATTGTGTACAAGCCTTCTGACCTGATTCTAAGTATGTGGAAATAGGGTTCCCAAAGGAGGATGAAAAAAATCATTTGGGAAATATAAACCTTATCTTTAAAAGTTTGTGTTGCTGGGTCCTGAGAGGGAACAGTGGATCATGAATTCTTAGTCCTCTACTGTAACAGAAAATCAGAATGATAGAGAAGAAATCAAAAATACAGAAAGAAACCATTTTAAAAGTGGATCAACCCCATTTTAAAACTAGTTGTGTTTTTCGCAATCTTACCCTTCATAGAATTGTTCTGGGAATTTATCAGTCTTCATGTAGCTAGAAAGCTTGTTCTGTTTTCCATCTTCAGAGTATGCAAGGCTGATTACATACATTTGTTTCTTGCCCTAATTCTCCTGTTACGTTAAGGAATTTATCTCAGTCCCTAGAGCATGCACTTAAACCAGAAAGGCTTTTTGCTATACCTTGCTTTTTTAAATATTGTCAGTTTTGTAGTGCATATGACCGGAAATCTAAGTGTGAAAAATTTGTCAAAATCAAATTCAGTATTAGAGACTAAAGCAGCATTGAAACACGCCAGTCTTTCAGCTGTTGCTGAGCAGTCCTTTCACATCATAAAGGTATTTTATTTTCCCTTTCTTTTTTTTTTTTTTTAACCTTTTCTCACTTCAGTTTTTTCTTCCTGGTAGGTAGGCCAGATGTTGGGAGGTGACACAAGCAACTGACACTAAGTGACCAACAGAATCACAGAATCACAGAATATTTTGAATTGGAAGGAACCCTCGAGGATCACCAAGTCCAAATCTTAAGTGAATGGTACAAATGGGGATCAAACCCACAAGCCTGGTGTTACTAGCACCATGCCCTGCTGTGGTATAATGTGATGTCATGCTTAGGAAGAAAAAAAAAAGGAGAACTGCAAAGTCATTCACCTGGAGAGGAACAGCCCCAGGTACTAGTGCATGCCTGGAAAGCAGTTTTTCAGAAAAGGCCCTGGGTTCCTGGTGGACACCCAGTTGAACGTGAGCCAGAAATGAGCCCTTGTGGCAAAGAAAGCAAATCATGTCCAAAGCCATATTAGACAAAGAATTGCCACCAGGTTGAAGGAGGTGAGCCTGCCCCTCTCCAGCACTAGTGAAGCCACACCTGGGGTGCTGGGTCCAGTTTGGGCTCCTCACTTAGAAGAGAGACAGGGACATACCTGAGACAATCCAGCAAAGGGCCACCAGGATCATGAAATAACTGGTGCATCTCTCCAATGAGGAAGCCTGAGAGAGCTGGGACTATTCAGCCTGGAGATGTAAAGTCTCAGGAGGTATCTTACAAATACTTGAAGGGAAGAGGCAAAGTGGGTAGAAGCAGGCCCTTTTCAGTGGTGCGCAGCCACAGGACAAGAGCCAATGGACACACACTGAAACTTGAGAGATTCCCTATGAGATTGATTAAACACTGGCAAAGGGTTGCTCAGGGATGCTCTGAAATGTTCATCCTTGGAGATAATCAAAAGCCATCTGAACATGGTTCTTAATAACCAGCTCCAGGTGGCCCTGACTGAACAGAGAGGTTGGACCAGATGATCTCCAGAGTCCCTTTCTAACTTCAACTACTTTTTGATTCTGTGAAAAGTCACTAAGCACTTAAAAATGTGAGTAAAGAAATGACAAAATCCAGAATGTTCAGTAAGAGAACAATGTAGAAGTAAAAATATAAAGGCTGAGGAGAAAATGACATCACTGTTCAAAGAATGGGTTCTGCCTCTGTGCCATCATGCCCATTAAATACTTTTCAATAGTATGCTGATGTAGGTTCACTGGTATGATATATACCACAGTTTGCAAATACCAAATTTAAAAACTTGAATTAAAAAAAAAAATCAGTCTGATTTTTGCTTTGTTACATATAGATGACTTTGAAAATCTCACATTCTCTTCATGTTCACAGTGCCCATAGAGCTGACCAAAACAAACCCTCCTTAAATTTTTTCAAGACTCTCCCTTCTACTTATTCTGTGAAAATTCACAGATCTTTCATCTTGTAACCCATTTTTTTCCCTGTAATTTCCTTTTGACTTCATTTTTTCACATTATCTCATTACGGTTAGCTCTCCTTTCCTTTTTCCACTTTTTTTTTTCCATTTGAGATTAAACACACAATATCTGTTTGTTAGGAAGCCCTTTCACTGTTAAATCCTTTCTAAAAGGCACTTCAGTTGCAGTATACAAAATAATACCAATATTAGTTTTAAAACTCTCCACTGCATTTCTTCTCTAAACTTCTCAGTGTGTCCTCCTGACATCTTTGTTTGTCTCTAAGATTTTCGGTTCTTTTGGCTACCATTCATTCTGAGCAGCTGTTAATGCTTTACAGTTAAGGAGTAATATTAGTCTGAGGTTTGGTTTCCATTCTCATGCAAGACACACCATCTAGACAAGAGAATATAGGTATTAGTATGAGGACAGGGATTAGAGTTCTCATTTGCAATTGGCTAATGGCACTGTAGAGTGATTTGTAAACCTGATTATGCCTAGTGATTGATAATGTTTCATTTATTTCAAACAGCACAGTGCCAAGACTAAAAGAATCAGCCAACAAAAACATCACTTCATCATTTAGATAACTCACATCCACTTTTTTTTCCTGCTTTCGGCTGTATTAAAATATTCTAAAAAATAAAGTTCTCGAACAAAGAACATCATGGTTCTGATTCAAGGTTCTACTTAGATGAAAATTATTCATACCCAGTAGAAATGACATTTTAGTTTTAGACTGCCAAAGTGAACTTTATTAGTATGTCATTAATCATTGTCTTGGAGGTGACACCTGGGGAAAATGATTTAGTGGAGATTAAAGCACTCAAATGTAACACTGAAAATATCACATTTATTTCCAGCACCAATCAGTCAATGAAACACATATTAACAAAAAATGACATTTATGTACATTTAAATCTATTCATAACAAATTGCACTGCTTTCTATTAAGGAAGATTTTCTGGTTTTTTGCATTTTATATTGAGTTTACAGTTTATATAAAAAAATACTGTTATCAATGTAATCCATTTTAAATGTGTAATAAAACATATTTGAAAGAAGATTGAAATTGGAAAGTTGTGCCAAAGAGAATAGTTTGTTGGAAAAACAAGCATTTAAAAAAATATATCCTCCTGTCCATATAGTCAACAGGCATTGCTACATAGCTAATACTTAATTCCAAAAGTCTGAAATTCTGTTCACTTTTTTAGACTTTGCAGAATTTGTAATAATAATAATAATAATAATAATACCCAACCAAACAACAAACAATATTTATTTTGAGAAAAAAAAAAACCCAAACAGATTTAGAGCATCTCCCATGAAAGAGCTGGCATCAAAGTAATGGCATATTAATTCTTATCTTTCAAAGAGCAATAGCATATGAATAGGTCATTTAAGTCACATGACTTGTACTAAACAATAAAATTGCTCACTTTTCTTCACTCTCTGTTTAACACTTGTCTGTATCTCTCACCCGTAACAGACTCAGGATGCCACAATCTTATGGTTTATAACTTAACTTCTTTTACTTTATTTTCCCTGGAAAGTCATTGTGAAAACTGAAAATAGCAGAAAATCGCTCTTTTCCAAAGAAAGTGTTATATTATTTTTACTACAGATTAAGAAAGTCAGTCATTACACTCTTTAGGTTTTAAAACATGAAATACTGTCCTGATGCAAAAATAAAAAAGGAAATATGTTACTAAGAAAAAATATGAAGTCACCACAAAATAAAACCAAGCATATATAGTATTCACATTCATAGATTTACAAAAAAGCCCACACTTCTGTAAGTATTCAATAATTTTATTTTAAATATAATTTTTTTATATTAATGAAAGTTCTTATGAAAGTTGTTGTTATCTGATTCTTAGTGAAAAACCTAAAAAAAATCTCAGTATGTTGTGCTCTCCTCTGAAAATGGATTACCTTCTCTATTCTCCCCTCTTGCACTAAGGTAGTGGGTAGAAACATAAATTCTTGGGAATGTCAGAGAAGCATGTCTATAAATAACAGTATATAATAAATATTAAAGAAGTGCACACTATTCCACAGTTACTATGACACAAACCTGATTTAACAGTTGTGTGTTTTATGTATGTATGCAATTCATTTAAGGATATTGAAAGCACACTTACAAATAGAGAATTTTAATTATAATTCTGTTTCAGAGAGAAATGGAATGTTCATTTTCAAAATGAGTGGCTACTAAGGAATCCATAGAAAATAAATATGATTCAGACCTCTTAGCATACAGGGGCAGTTCAAGAAAGTGAGAATGAGCTGATATATATGACATCAATTTAGAAGGTACAGCCAAAAAATAATAGTACCCATCTAGTTACTCTAGTCAATAAAAATGGGCTCCCTGCGCTCCCTAGAGTCCAGATATATTTGCTTTGCTACACTTAACAGTGAGAATTGTCACCACATATCAGCAAATCCACAAAAGGAGCAAAAAACTAAAGCTACAAACCAAAAATTTATTTGAGAAATAAATATTTTTTCTTCCTAAAGATAGATCCTTATTATCTACACAACTGCTTTTTCTCATGCTGGCAGCAGTTGTACTATAGGAAATAAACATTTGTGCCTCAATGAGGGCTCTGGGAGTATGAAATGTCTAGATGAAAGACAATGAGAGAAAGTAGTGGAAACTATAAAGAAAATGAGTTATTTCAGAACTAAGTAAGTGGGAGTAGATGTTACAACTTGAAGTCTGATCTCTCTAAAGCAAATACATCCTAAATATAACTTTAATTCCTGGCTTTGAAACCACGTTTCCTGCGCTAAGGCACCTCACCACTGACAGTGGTGTTTCAGGATCAGATGAGGGCAAGATGCTCTTTAGGGAACAGCAGCAGACCTCAATTTAGTTGCTTGTCTTTTCAACCAGACACAGGCTCCCCTTACTGCTGAACTATTTATTCCTTCACCACCATAGAAAAGGCACAACTGCTCCCAGAAGTAATGCCCTTTCCTTTCTATGGCATTGGAGTCTTTCCACCAGCTCCAAAGAGCCCATCTTGAATAACCATTTGGCTGTATGAGAACTACAAAGTTTGTAAAGCAGAATGCTCTTAAATAAAGGTGTTTTATGAACATACAGCAGAGCTCAGAATGATGTAAACTCTTAAGAAAGCATAGGAAACATTAGATTTCTCTGAAAGTATGAAAAGAGTGGTAACAACAAGCCTCTTTGGGCCTACTGCATGGGTCTTTACAGTGGTGCAAAATGGTTATAGAATCAGCCCTAAGATAACAAAGCAAACAAAACCACAAACAACTGCATTTAAGCCAACACGAGAATACACTTATGCAGAAAAAAGCATGTGCTACTAGAGCTGGAATTGACCCCCATATCAATGAAAAGAATCAAGGGTATCTCAAGTATTAATATTTAACAGAACCTATTTTGCTTGAAATAATGGTCAGGAATTCCCTTAGAGTACCATTATTGCAAAAGTGAAATCTAGCATGGATGGAGAGTCAAACTGTAGCTGGTCACTACAGGTTGCTACAGCAACATGTAAAGATTGAATATGATGTTCAATGAAGTCAAAAGACAGGAAGCTGACATTAGAACCGTCTCTGTTCTTTCTATATTATTCTACTAGACTAGGATATTCTTGATATTTCAAAGAGTCAAACAAAAGACGTTTCATCTGTCTCTGTGTGATTTTGCTACAGGATACATCAAAATGTGTTTTGTTACACTGCAAGCTGTGGTGACTTGTTGTCTAAGTATTTATTAATATATTAGTGAAGCAGTAATAAAAAGGTTGCATGGATTGTAAGAACAAAATGAGTTTTGAGTGAATTTTGGAGTTGAATCCTGATATGCAAAACAGAGTATTTTGCCTTCTGTGAAGTTTCTATATTTAAAAAATTGTGACAGGGTGATAACAATATACCTCGGGTCATTAAAGCTCTCTTTCCACTTTCCAAGTGCAGCAGGTTCAGTTCGAAACCAGGCAGAAACACCAATTAAGTGTAGTGGTTTTGTTCACATCCACTGCTTACTTATTTTCCTTCTGTGAGATAAGAATTAGGAGAAAGGAAAGCAGGCTCAAAACTTTAAAGAATATAAAGAAAGCTTTATTAACAGAACTAAAAGAAAAAAATAGTAAGTCAGAATAAACCTCCAGAACACTTTTCCTCCCCCCACCTCTCCTTTCTTCTCCCACTGACAACGTAAAGGGACAAAACTTAGGATTTCTCAGCCCGTTTACCACCTCTATAATAGTCTTCCTTCAATTCACTTAGGACGAGGAGTCTCTTTTGCTATGCCATGGTGATTTCTCCACAAGAAACAGTTCTCTCATGGCTTCAATGTCACAGCAAAACAGCCGCCAGGGAAACGGTCCTCTGCTCAATCTGAAAGTCCCTTCCCTTGACTTACAGCTTTCCCCACAACTGTTTTCCAGGGTTCAGTCTTAGCTAATGGGGTACCATTTTAAGGATGAGCTGTTCAAAAACAAAGGTNCTGGGAACAGAGGTTGTCTTCTTCCCTGGGGGCAAGGGTCTTCATCACCAATCTCTCTCTTGCTTCTGGCTTTTGGACAGGTAACTGGAGTGCCTGCGTGGTCCGACGGGGCCGGGCCGTGGCCCTGCTCCATGCTGGCTGGCCCGTGACTCAGCCAGGTGGGCCCACGGCTCGGCTCAGCTAAAATCTCAGCAGTTTCTGTTCCGTTGAAGCAGCGCCCTCAGTGCGGCCACTGAAAATGAAATTCTACACCAAAAAGAGCTCTGGCCTTGCCCGGCAGAGATCACATGACCAAAAGCAAGAGACAAATTCCAGCTGCAAGGCCCGGGTAAGAGTAACTCTCAGCTCTGCAAGATTCCCCAGAACAGATGAAACTTGCAGACGTCAATCCTCTCCCAGGTCAGAGCACGGGGAAAGGTGAAGGCACGTGAAGAAGACACCATAGAGACACTAAAGTCAGTGAAGAAGGAAGAGCTGAATCCCAGAGAGAGGAGAAAGAGGAGATGCTTCAAACCTAGAAGCTGAAATTCTTTTGTAAAGCTATGGTGATGAACTGTGATACATCAGAATACCCCTGTAATTCATGAAAAGCATGGGGGGGTGGAGCGTTCAAACCGCAACCACGAGCAAAGGTACCTGTGCTGAAACAAGCAAATGCTGAAGTAGCTGTGATCCAATGAGAAGCTTGAACAGAGATTAGTGATGAAGACCCTTGCCCCCAGGGAAGAAGATGACCTCTGTTCCCAGAGATGAAGATGATCCAAGAGATAGATGAAGAGAACCTTTGTTTTTGAACAGCTCATCCTTAAAATGGTACCCCATTAGCTAAGACTGAACCCTGGAAAACAGTTGTGGGGAAAGGTGTAAGTTGACGGAAGGGACTTTCACATCAAGCAGAGGACCATTTCCCCAGCGGCTGTTTCGCTGTGACGTTGAAGCCATGAGAGAACTGTTTCTTGTGGAGAAATCGCCATGGCATAGCAAAAGAGACTCCTCATCCTAAGTGAACTGAAGAAAGACTAATATAGCGGTGGTAAACGGGCTGAGAAATCCTAAGTTTTGTCCCTTTACGTTGTCAGTGGGAGAAGAAAGGAGAGGTGGGGGGAGGAAAAGTGTTCTGGAGGTTTATTCTGACTCTTACTATTTTTTCTTTTAGTTCTGTTAATAAAGCTTTCTTTATATTCTTTAAAGTTTTGAGCCTGCTTTCCTTTCTCCTAATTCTTATCTCACAGAAGGAAAATAAGTAAGGAATGGATGTGAACAAAACCTCTACACCTAGAAAACCTGAGAGAAGATAAAGTAGTCTATTCCTGACTTTTACACTTTTCTCTGACCCCTCTTCAAATCATATTAATGCCTTTTGCACTACTCTTCTCAAAAGAAAAATTCCTTGAATTTTTTTTACTGGCAGCCTCACCTCAGTGACTTTCATCTTTACAAGTTTCAGAGCTGCAAACATTTGTTTTGAAAAACAACAATTCAGCAAAATATTGATTTATTATTGACTTCCTACTTATTCCTTAGCTTCTTTAATTTAGTAGCCTTTGGCTGGTCTCCTTATGGCTGATAACATAGAGCATGCATTAGAAGTGTGCTTTGCTGGTCCAAAAGCTCTGCATTTGTATGACTGGAAACATACACACCAGAAAATGACAGAAAGCCAGTTCTGGTAAAACCGTGGTGTGATGACTTTTGCAATGTGTTATCATCTGTGGAATACCCAAAGACCCTTCAAATAGAGATACCATTCATGCAAAATGTACTGAAATATGTCATCCAGTCGTTAACTGTGTTGCAAATAATAAGAAACTAGAAATCAGATTAAAGGAGAGGGAGAGAGGGACACAAGCTCAATAGAGATTTAGGTATGGCTGAAGCAGCTTCTCAGGAATTATTCAACTTCTATGACAGTAATGATTTAATCACGTATTTGTTCACCAGCATGGGAAGGTAATCACAGGTTCAACTCACTTTCTGCACTGTATGAAAGATTTTCTCTATTTTTTCAAAAAGTGAATTAATCCACATCATATTGTTGTAGTCAAAATGATGTGCATTGAAGTTACTGCTGTACCTTTCAATTCTTAATATGATCCTTGTTCAACTTAAAAAAGACGTCTTAGCTTATGGTGAAACTCCTTGGGATAAAAATTTTTATAGTGAGTCTTTCAAGGGGAACTTGTGGACATTTTCACAATGCAGATTTTGTTCTCCTTCCCATTTTGGTTCTCAATAATTCTAAACTGAAACTTAAACCTGTGCATTTAGATCAGTAGAATCACATAGGCGTAAAGCAGTGGAAGCAGATTCAGAATTTTGCTCATAAATCATCCGCTTTATTTTATACACTAAGGAGTACAAGACAGAAGTTGAAAATGAAATATGAATGTCTAAAAGTAGCTTTTTGTCTAGTGTGGGCCACTTGACATCAGTGGCAATAATTTTCTCTTACTCACCATTTCACTAGTCCTCCTGCTATCTTCTTAGAGGGCTGAAAAAAAAAATAGGATCATATCATTGCAAGCCAGGGTAAAATTGACTGAGGGTTTTACAGAAAGTAATTTCTTTACTAGAGCTTATATTTTTCATTTTTCAACATCTTAATATTCACCAATTTTTTTAACTAGGGCATTTTTTTTCTCTAGAGTAAGCAAACTCATAGAGTATATTGAGCAATAGCATAAAAGGAACACCTGTGCAGTAATGAGATAACAGAAGATTTCCTAAATGAATATAGAAAATGAACATATTGCCTAACTAACCTCTTTACCTTTTTGAAAGAGATAGGAAATTATGACAGTGGTAGCTGAGATGAGTGCATTTACTGGGACTTTCCTAGTCCTTTGGTAAATTATAGGCATACATTTTATTTTCCTTTGGCAGTCAAGAGATCAAGGAATAAAAAGCTTAATATTATTTTGAAAAATATCATGTGAAGATGTTTTTGATATCAATGGGAAGCTGCACTGCTCATGTCCTACCATCAGATCAGGGAGTGGCATGTAGACGGAAAGGATTTACCAAACACATGACAGAAAAGCACTGCTTAAACCCTCCAGTTATATATAAATTTCTTGGCAGTTAAAAACTTCTTGAGTGTTCTGATGATTTAGAACTTTGAACAAGTGGTTAATGAAGACTGCAAGCATCAAAAGGAGTTCAGGTAGATAAGACAACTGTATAATCAGCTTCACACACTGCAAATGAAGTCTAACATTGGAGAACTTAAGGTATCACCCATACAATTTAAAAATCTAAGCAGAAATTGAAGGAAAGCAACAGGTTTTCAAATGCTTCTGTAAATTAAAATGGATGGCAAAGACTAAGCCTAAAAAGTGTACAAGGTACTATGCAGAAGTTGATAAAGAACATTCTCAAATATAAAATAGGAAAAAATCTTGCCATTTTTCAATCACAAAAACCTGCTTATTAGATAAATATAGGCAAGTACAAGTGCTTTAGCATTAAATTTATGGAATTTTTCACTATATTGATTCTTCAGAACAATTATGTAATATTGTTCTAAATTTCAGGAATCTAGGATTAAATAGGGCCTTTAGGAGGGTAAATAATTTTAAGATTTCAGCACAGATGCTTTTTTTTAAAAAACAGCAATATGAAACTGAAACGGGTAGGCCACCAAGTAGCTGTGCTTTCTTCATTTTGGTTGGAAGCCATGCAAGAGTGGAAGATTCCAAATGATGATGTCACATTATCCTACTTTGCTACTTGTGTTCCTCTGTCAGGCGCAAAATTATGAGGCCTCTCTTGCCAGAGATCCCTTGGTTGTCGTAGAAATTTGGGATTATATCAACAGTTGAATGTTTGTTCATTTTGTGAATATTTCTAAAGAGAAATCAGCTTATAAATGCTGGATTTGAAAAAAAAAATATCCCAGTGTAGGAACTCATACATTAAATGGGACCCTGTGATGTCATGGATCTACCTATTCATTATTTTCCTGTTTTCTTTGGTTGTCTTGTAGAGAACCAAATTGCAGGATTTGACTCATAGGGAAACATTTATCCTCTGTATTTTCTGAACATATAAAATATATTCCCACAGCATACTGACTGATGAATTAAAGGCTTAATAATTAAATTTAAAAACTAATTAAACCTTTATAGGTTACATGCATATACATTGTCCCAATATTTATTGTATTGGTTTTTCTGAATGCCGGTGTGAGCTTTGTTACGTGTGTTTACAAAATACATTTTTAAGTTATTTTAAAAATCACATAAAAAAATAATATTTGCACACTCCCAAAGTTTGTGCACTAAATAATTCCTAAAATTAATCATGTATAATATATTTAAGATTTCCACAAGGAAGACCTTATTGAGATTAAATAAGAATATTTTTAGTTTGTAGAATGTAGAGCATCAGTACCAAGAACAGTGGAGCTTTCACATTTAACACTTCCAAACTGTCAGTTCTTTGGAAATGCAATAGGCAAATGTTACAACCCTGTTGTAACACTGTTTGAGGCTATCTTAATTCAGCAGAAAACTAAGACGGTGCATGACTTTTACTGTAGTTCTGCCATACAGACAGTAAATGAAATCATGTCAAGACAGGAAAAGTACTCCGACTTCCTTGATAGTCTCCTTTGTCTGCATATAAAAAGATTATTTATGATAGAAGTCTGGAACTGTTTTGAGGTAACATACAAAATAGAAAGACTAAGTTCTTTGTGAGGGAAAACATGAAGCTCTGCACTGTAAGCAGCTGCTGCAGTTTGAGACTAGGAAGAAATTATTTTCCGAGAAAGAAACCTTAAGAGCACACAGTCTATCAAGCTGTATTTTAATTAAAGCAAAAAAAGATGGTGTAGAAGCATTTGTTTTGCCAGAAAGAATTGCTTATTTTTCTTGTAAACTCCAAGGATTTGAAATGGTTGTTATACCAGCTGAACTTGGTGTCTTATATTTCCCTATGAGTCAAGTCCATCAGCTATGGCAGATGCTGCACTCGAAAGTGAATATTATGGTCCTTCTGAAAACAATTTTTGTAATTGTAAGAATCATTTAGAACATGAAAGGAAGATGCTGCATTTTTTGAATTGTGGAGACCAAAACTGGACACAGTGCTAAGTGCTGCCTGACCAGTCCTGGGTAGAGTAGGGCATTCATGTCTCTCTCTGCTAGTAATGCCCCTGTGCATGCAAGCTAAGATCCCGTTTGCCTTTGTGTCTGCAGTGGCGCGCTGCTGAATTATGTTCAGCTTATTATTGTCTACCAGGCCTCACAGGTCACTTTTGCCACAGCTGCTCCCCAGCCACACAGATCCTAACCAATACTCTTCCAGTCTATCCAGGTGTCTCTGTAATATGGCTTTCCCTTTTTGACATGTTCTCGTCACCAGGTGGCGACTTCGGTGTCATCAGCAAACTTGGTTAGGATGCTTTCACCAAGTATCACAGAATCACAGAACGGCTTGGAAGGGATCAATAGAGGTCATCTAGTCCAGCTCCCCTACTCAGGCAGGGTCCCTAAAGCATGTTACTCGGCATTGTGTCCAGATGTTTGTTTAATATCTCCAAAGAAGACTACATAACCTCTTGGGGCAACCAGTTCAAGTGCTCAGTCACCTGCACAGTGAAATTATTTTTCATATTCAGGTGGAACTTCCTGTGCATAAGTGTCTGTCTGTTGCCTCTCATCTGTTGTTCAGACCCACCAAGAAGACCATGGCTCCATCCTCTTGGTACCTTCCCTTCAGATACTTACAGACATTGATGAAGCCCCTTCTCAGTCTTCTCCAGGCTAAACAGGATCAGTTCCCTCAGCCTTTCCTCATAAATGAGGTGCTCCAGTTGCCTCATCATCTTCGTAGCTCTCCACTGGACTCACTCAGGGAGCTTTATTTCTTTCTTCTACTGAAGAGTGCGGAACTGAACCCAGCACTCCAGGTGAGGCCTCACCAGGGCTGAGTAGAGGGGCAGGATGACGTCCCTTGACCTGCTGGCAATGTTTTTCCTAATGCACCCCAGGGTACCACTGGCCTTCTTGACCATAAGGACACAGTGCCGGCTCATGGATAGCTTGTTGTTTACCAGGACTCCTAGGTTTTCCTCTCCAGAGCTATTTCCCAGCAGGTCAACCCCCAGCTTGTACTGGTACAAGCAGTTTTTCCTCCACAGGTGCAGAACACTATACTTGTCTTTTTTGAATTTAAAAACCTTTACTCTGTCCATTCCTCTAGCCTTTCAATCCTATACTCCAGGTAATGTATGAAGACAGTGAACAGTGTGGGACCCAGTATCACTGGGGGACCCAACTTGTGACAGGCAACTAGTTTGAGTAAAAATCTTTGATCACTAACCTTTGAGTACAGCCTGTTAGACAATTCCCATTTCACAGACCACTTCTCCAATCTATATCTTGCCAATTTGATGAGGAGAGAGCTATGAAAGACAGTATTGCATACCTTGCTGAAGCCAAGTAAATTTTATCCACTGCTATCCTCATGTAAACAGAAGCTGTTTTGTTGTAGAATGTGATCAGATTAGTCTGCTGTGACTTACCCTTGTAAGGTTGATTTCTATAGGGTGTTGAAATTATATGAATTTATGGCATGAATGTTCTCTGAACAACAAAGCTTTGGAAACAAACCCAGAAATCATTGATTATGGGGTTTTTTGTTACATTTTATTATTATTAGGAATTTAGTTCAAGACAATGAGAAAGAAGGAGCTTGGGTTTCTCTCATTTTTTGTACCTGTTTTCACTTATGGTTTAAGTGAAATTGCCCTGTTTTAAAAATTTTCAAGAGTAAAGGTCACTTCTTGATTATGTGTTTTTCATGTGGCCAATTTTGATACACATTTCTTTGCAGTTATGCCCTTGGTCAGTGAGAACACATGCATCAGTCTACTGACCATTAGATGAAGAGTAAAATGTGTCTCCCAAGAGTGCTGGGCTGACTCTACAGGTCTACAGAAACTTTCATGTACTCCTAGTATTTCCAGCCCCATCAGATTGACTCAGAATTTGCTGTGGACATGTGCAGGACTTCAGCCGACTAGGTGGGCTAATAGCCAAGAGTGGTATTTTAACACCAGCTGGGGATTAAACTCCAAAGAAGGCAGTCTCCCACCTCACCCCCATCCCCTTCCAGCAAGAGAGGGATACAGGCAGAGACTATGGGTTGAGATAATTTACTGAAAGAAAACAGCAGCGGAATGAAAACCACACAGTAACAGCAGCAATATTAATAACAAAAGTATGTAAAAGAGAAGGAGCTGCATCTTATCTGTGTTTGTCACTTTCAGAGCCGTGTCTCAGGGGAACGGGAAGGGACAGGTGACAGCAGCAGAGGGACAGAGTCCGCAACATTGATCCCAAGAGTCAGCAGCACTACCACAGCTAGCAACTTCCCAGAAGGAGAGAGGGAACAAACTGGTGCACTTCCACTGCATATTTGCCCTTTTCTTTCCCCTGAAACCATAGCCCCCACCACTGAAGTCAGTGGTATAGAATGGCAACCTGGCCATGCCCACACCTTGTGAAGCTCTGCCCACTCTTTGCAGCCCGGACACCAAGCCCAGAGAATTCTAAACAAATAGTAAAACAAATATCAAATTTTCACAAGCATCTGGGCAAATTTTCCAGAGGAAAAAATCAGAATTGGAAGTCACTATTATCTCTCAACATTTTTGTTATTTTTTAATTTGCACAAATATAATCAGACTTTGTGGCTTTTTTACTGAATAAATAGAAGCAAAAGAGATAGACATCCCTAATTCTAGTAGTGAAAAAAAAGCTGTTTCAGGTCAACAACATATGTTCATAAATGTATCTAGGCACTTCCTTTGATCTTCAATGATGTGCAAATTCTTGTCACTGTTGTGAAGAAGGGTTTCTTTCATCACTTTGGATATCTTGAAGTAGTTCTCATACTTGTGTCTGCTACCCTGCTCAGGCCATAATCAGTCTTATTCAGTATTTTGTCAGCTACAAAAGTTTCAAGGGCAGAGATGTTCAGAGCACTGAGGGAAATACAAACAACATAATTTATTCACTAGGTTTTACCCCAATGTTCATCAGTTAGCAATAAATTTTAAGAGTTCAGTTAAAATTTTTACAATTCCTTATAAAGTCAATACAATAATTTTAATCAATACTTGTAGATTTCCTGGAAGCTCACTCTAGTTTTTTTCCATTCACATACATATCAATCCACTATACTGCTGATTCTGAAGGATTGTTTACTAGTTTCAGAGCAGTGACTTCTTGCTTTAATAATCCCCTGGAATCAAAACAGGTTTTTCTCAGCGTCGTCATGTGTGACCCTTTTAAACATTTATACATTGCAATCCAGTCCTTTTTCATTCTTGAAAAGAAGAAGCAAGAGCATATTCAGTATTTGAAGTCTTTTCTAATAGAACTCCTAATCCCCAGATAAATCTTGTGACACACACACCCCCGCCATCAGTTTCTCTCTGAGGTTGCAAACAATATGCCAGAGCTGAGCTTCTGTAAGCTGTGTAATTGAACCATTACATGTCTTAAAACTCAACTATCCCATCTGCTTATGGTGAAGTCCTGAAGCCCTTGCTAGACTGCTTTGAGGAATCTTTATATAAGCACTTTCTACCATCAAAGGTACCATTACTCTAATCTTGCATGACAATAGTTTAAGAAGTAACAAAGAACAGGTTGTTATTATATCTTGAATATCATATATACCAAATTTGGATTTGGAGCATGGAATTAGAGAGCAATGAATAAGGAGGAGTGTAGGGCATGGCAGAAAATGTAGGAAAATGATCCCAATTATACCCCAGAGTGAAGAGGAGGAAATCTTTGTCATCAACACCCATAAACCTTCTTTAGAGTACTTAGAATGCTGATGACTCAAAAAAACCTTCCCCCAGTCAGCGGCCATCAATCCTGGGACCCAGTGGAGCCACGGAAAGGCACAGAAAGCATGTATAATAGTTTAATGGTGATATTATCTGGGCTGTTTATTTAGTAGTATTATTTCCTTCTTCTTCTCTAGTAATTAAATCTGGTCTGAAAAGAATTCTTTGATTAGACTACTTTGGTTAGATTCCAATAAATTATTGTATTTCTATACAAGGCATACTCCTTTAGCCTACATAAAATGCCCATTTTAAGACCAACAAATGATGGGGATTTAGGCAAGTTGAGATGTAGTCTCACAGAAAGAACAAAGAGCAACAGGGATTCAGACTAAAAATCTCTGATAATCCTACATATCTGGAAACCTTTCAAAGAGGAATAGAACACTTCCCAGTAGCCTAAATTATGGAACAGCTTTTCTTTGTGCTTCCTCCCCTGTATATATGGTGTGAATTCTGTCTGGCAGTATTGATTAGATCATTCACATTATATTCAAAACAATGCTAAAACCTTAAACACAAACAACAAAGCCTACTCTAAGGTCACAAAGGTCATAACTCTTACACATCTTAGACTAGGGTTTTTTAACAATGTGACAAGTTCAAGAGTTGCTGAAGTGTTCTGAAAGTTTAATGCATTTATTTATTCCTATTGCATTCTCAGCATTCCTAGTCTACTCTTTCACACACTGTTTGTAGTTTAAATTAAAAACGGAAACACTGGAAAATAGATTAAAGGCAAATAAACTGTTTTCTTTTTAATTGCCCCATGATGTTATAATTTAATGGCAACGTGTACCATGAGTCTGAAAAGCACAGACTATTGTCTGTTGGAGTTCTGCATGTAGGACAAAGAACTACATTCACTCTGAAAAAAAAGCTAAATTGTTGAGGAGTGCTGTAGCCAAAGTGTTTATCCTGATACAGACAGCAACACAGACAACTGATTCTCTCCTTCCAAAACTGAATTGCACTCAGCTGCTCAAAATGAATTAATTTTATTGTTCCTAAATCAAGCCAACATGCCCAAAGTCAAATATATATTTTTTTAAGTTCTTGAGTGAAACCATTTAAAGACAATGACTACCTTAAAAACATTAGATGATGGAACTGAACAAACTGAAGAACACATATATTTGCATATATTGCAAATCTGTTCATACATAGCAGCTGATTTTACCACATTGCAGTTCAGCCAGTTGGAGGGGATAAACTCATCTGGATTAAGTGAGGCCCTGTTCAGGCAATCCACTGTGCTAGCCCTGAGATTTATATCCTCTTAGCAGGGGCAAACTGAAAACTACTGCAGTTCACAACCTAAGTTGTTTAGCATCATGTTTCAGTTTAGTCTAATAAAGGCTTTGATCTGTAACTGTGTGGACACAACTACTCACCCCATTCCCACAGCGTAAATACAGTATAAAGTAGGGCATTTTAAGACATTATAAAATAATTTTACCAAAGTAAACCCGAGTAGCATCATAATTATTAATGAAGTTTTTCCTATTTGCACGTAGAAAGTATAAATTATTTGCAATGTCAGAGNAATTTTACCAAAGTAAACCCAAGTAGAGTAGCATCATAATTATTAATGAAGTTTTTCCTATTTGCATGTAGAAACTATAAATTATTTGCAATGTCAGAGAACAGGGACTCAAAAAGTAAATCACAGAAAATAATGGTTTTATAATTTTCTGAAAAAGACAAAAGTTGATTACAAACTTTAGGGATTTGCATTAATATAGGATACTCTTCCTAATACATGATTTGTAACACTTCTGATGAGGAACATTAGAAATACCTAGACCTCTCCTTCCTTTTAAGAAACACACGTTCCACTTTAAAAACCTAAATGGAAGTACCTAGATGATTCAGTTTGCAAGGTAGTGTTATTATTCATTAGTCTTTACAGGAAAGTTAGAGCCTGAACAGAACATTTAGTTAGCAGAGTTGTACGCTGCAGTTCCTCTTCATTTCAAAAACCATCAATTATAAATATTTTTTATTCCTCATCCTAGTCTTTGAACTAAGTATGGCTGGCAAAACTCTGCAGTAGTATTCATTAGTAATGACACCTCTTTATGTTTGTTGGTTATTGGCTAATACACAATTCAGTAATCTAAGTATTCCATGAAATCAACCAAAAAATCTCAAACCTTACATTGAAATTTCCTAAGCTGCCACAAATTTCTTGCAGTATTGGCAAACATTTATGAAAACCTGTGGAGGGGGAAACAAGACGCAACATATTCCTATCAGCCCTGACTAGATGTTGAAAGAAGGGTTTACTGATAAGGGCTTATCTGTTTGTATTAATTAGTTTCTTACCCAAGGAAGACAAATTGTTCATTTCCATGACCACTGAAGTTTACCAAATGAAAAAGGAAAAAATAAAACCAGGGATTTATCTCAGAGTATTCTTAAAACTAAGAAAAACACCAATTAAAAATGTCATATTTTATGACAGCTTGTGAATACCCTCTCACGCCCAGTCTGCAGTTCTACTTCACGATTCTCCTACAAATGAAGGAATTATAAACTTCCCTTCCCATGGGCCAGATAACTTTCCCTAGATGAAAATTAAAAAACTGTATCTAAAAGCTATGTCTTTTGGGAGAATCACCAACTGTTTTTTTTTTCTTTTTTGGGGCAATCACCAAACCTCAGAGAGTAGCAGATTCTGTACCTAGAATGGGGCAACCCTGGTTGTGTGTATAATCTAGGGACTGAGAGGGTAGAGAGCAGCACCATGGAAAGTGACCTGGGGATCCTGGTCAATGGGAAGTTGAATCTGAGTCAGAAGAGCCCTGGCAGCCAGGAGGGCCAGCGATGGCCTGGGGGGCATCAGGCACAGCATCACCAACCGGGCAAGCGAGGGGATTGTCCTGCTGCTCTGCACTGGGGAAGCCTCACCTCGAGTCCTCAGGGCAATTTTTGGGCACCACAGTATCAAAACCAAGTTAAACTATTAGAGAGTGTCTGTAGGAGAGCAACAAAGATGGTGAAGGGTCTGGAGGGGAAGCCTGAATGAGGAGTGGCGGAGGTCACATGGTCTGTTCAGGCTGGAGGAGACTGTGGTCTTCAGCATTGTCACAAGGGGAAGCAGAGAGATAAGTACCAATCTCTTCACTCTCGTGACCAGTGACAGGACTCCAGGAAACAGCATAAAGGTCAGTCAGGGGGAGTTTAGGTTAGGTATCAGGAAAAGGGTTTTCACTAGAGGGTGGCTGAGCACTGGAACAGGCTCCCCAGGGAAGTGGTTACAGCACCAAGCCTGTGTGAATTCAAGGAGCATTTAGACAATGCTCACAGGCACAAGATGGGCCCTTTGGGGTGTCCTGCGCAGGACCAATGGTTGGACTTGATGATCCTGTTGAGTCTCTTCCAACTCAATATACTCTATGATTCTATGATTAACCATATGCCAGTATAACTGGCTTAACAAAGACTTAATAATCAGAGGATTTGATTTTTTGAATACTTTCTCCCAATATGCTACAGATTCAGGCTATTTTCTTTCAGACAAGGTTACCAGGTTTTCTAAATCTTATGTATACTTATTAGGCTGGCTGAACCTTAATCTTTGTCTGTAAAGAGTAGAGACTTCTGATTATTTTTCTATTTTTCTGGCAACCTGCTTTTGTGCTCCCCGTACTCTCAGTCTCTGAATACAACCACGCCTTTTGATGTTTTTGATGTAGTTTCCAAAAAAAAAATTAAAGAAAGGAAATTCAGGATATCAAACTATGCAGCACAATATTTTGAAGATAATAAAGACACCAAAATCTACTAAAAGGTCATTCGAGCTATAATAGTCTTTATCTGAGTTAGAAATATTTCTCTCTCCTTTCTTTTAACTTTGATATTAACTTAGACTGTGTTGTTTGCCTTGAATAGAGTTCAAACACAGATTTCCTAGATAACAAAATGCTTTATAAAAGTAAAAGTTGTCTGCCTATTTGATGGGGAGAGAGTCTCAAAAGCAAAATAACAATATTAAATTTGTTCCCTCTGGCAGAAAGAATATTATATCTTGATAAATAAATAATCATTGTTAATGATGAAGATACCAAAGAAGGCAAAATTAAAATACATTTTAAATGGAACCAAGATTTAAAAAATTTTATCCAGGGATCCATTATATAGTGGTTAAGATCAGCAAAGACATTTTAGCTGGGATGTTCATAAGATGAAGTAGGGGATATATTCTAGGCTTTCGATGTCTTTTGTCTTCTGCACAGTTACTAATCTGGGCTTTCATTAACCTCACAGTCCACAGAATCAACAATGCAATAGCAGTTCTTTCACGTATTTCAACGGCTCACTTCTCCTTCTGTGCCTGCAAAGGTGCCCATTTTATATCTAATTCCATTGCTCTCAGTCAATATTTAGAGTGAAAATGGAAAATAATGTCATTCTCTAAATGCATGGATAGACATCTGTATGCACAGTGTATGTAAAATTCTCTAGGAAGTTAGGTTTCCTTGCATGCACAGTGAACCTAGGACAGTGACAACTGGTGTAAACTTTCTTGCAAAAAAATTACTCCATGACCTTGCCCTGAAACTATGAGACGTTACAGCAAACAAGACCTTAAGTCATTAATTTGTTGAACTGAACACTCCAGCAATGTGGTTGTACCTTGTGTGTTGGTGAACTACATGTGCAGATGTTTACAGCATTGTATTGGGCTGCTTCAGTTCAAAATTCCAAGCTTATAAAACTGCTTAGCAGTCACATGACTTAGAAAAATAAATTGACTACTGCTTTTGAACTGGAAGTGCTCTCTGTACTCGTAGTCTTGCCTCTGATTCACTATGAAATACAAAATAAATGACCAATTAAATAAAATTAATGTGGTTAAAAAAAGCTTTTCAAGGGAAGCCATGCAATCATACATGTCAATGTTTTATCTTGTTAATTCCCTTCTTAACTTGCAAGATTCATGAGGCAGAAGGGACAGGACACCTTTCTGCTTAAACGGGTGATAGTATTGTATCATAAAAGTAAAGGATTGTAATGAACCTGGCATGCAGAAAAAGAAGGAAGCAACATAGTGATTTTGCAACATGTCAGCTTGGACAGTCCGACCTTAACAGACAGACAGAGTCTAGCTCCTATGTGTTAATATATTTTTTATTGTATCTACTAATAATATTATTGTTACATTATTATAGTATAATATAAAAATAATAATATTTTAATAAGATAAATCTCCAAGGGGAACACTACTGAATTCTGGGAGCAGGAACTGCACCTCTGCAGTCCTTGAAACTGCCACATGCATTTATAGATTTTTTTTCATAGATTTCTGAATTTCTTAAGTGTCTCTCCTCCCCTCTACACAGGGAACTGGAACACTGAAAACAGAGTTTGGATATCTCTGAAATTCTTCATTTCTCCGTTTCCATTTTTCTTTTCCCCACATGTGAAATGTGGCAGTAGGAAAAATAGTGTTGTTCACAAATGCATGGGAGATGTGTGTGTGATAGAGGATGGGGTTTAGCTTCATGTTCAGGCCTTTGAAAATATTAACTCATATTCAATTTCTTACATCAGTTCCTATTCTCAGCAAATTTGGCACTTAAATACCATGGTCACACTGGTTCTCTGCTGCAAGTGTTGCTATTATCAGCTCTGGACTGATGAGAGAGGAGAGCATTTTTTGACTCCTATTTCTAAACATAAAGCTTTCATAGCAGCAGTTTTCTCTTGACTTTTGATCTCTGAGATGCAGGGAGCCAAAGAGAATCAGCAGTGCTGGAGCAAGCTGAATAACATGTGCTTTTCACTTCTGAGGTTCAGTGACATGATGCAAGAAGACAAGACATCAGGGCTGTAATCACCACTGCTTTTTGACAGCCAGAAAAATGCTTGAAATTACTGTTAACAGAACACATCTTCAATTGGCATGTGACAGAGTCTTTCCATTAAAGTTTACATAATACTGCTCATTGATACAAGCTGATAATAAGACTGAAACATGCATGCCATTTTTTCTTTCCTGTCAAGTACAATAATTTATAAAAAACCTGAAAAAAAAGTGACCTCTGTGTGAGTAAGGAAAGCAAAAGGCGTAAGTTTTGTCTTATTTTATATCCTGGCTTTCACTTGAGTGGATATGAGTTTTTAAATTTACAGCTGCATATCTACATTTCTGGGCCATGAACTTCCACACACATGGCACATGGTGTGTTTCTTGAGGCTGTCCTCTACAGGACTATGAGTTGGACTTATCTTTGTGGGTCCCTTCCAACTCAAGATACTCTATGATTCTATGATTTACACACACCTGATAGACTTTGCCTGCACAAAACACATTGAGTACAAGCAGAAGGCAATTACCATTAGATGTTGTGGGTTTTTTAGGGATAAATAAAGCCAGGTTTATTTAACGCTATGACCTGCATCTCCTGGGAAGTGAGATTATGCAGCCCTGCTCTAAAATGGCTAAATCCAATGTTTCAAAGAGAAAAGGGAAGCCGTGCTTAAATGATGAGAAAACTGAATTTGGAAAGAAGTATATTAAAAGGCTTTAAATGTAGATTCATCAGCAAGTGACTAACTATGTTAGGATGCCCAGAATAATAAAGATAAAAGTCTCTAATTGTTATGCCATGAACTATTGAGTACTGTCTTTAGTTCTGGGGCCCATTCGAAGGAAGATGTGGACCCATTCGAGTGGGTCCAGAGGAGGCCATGAAGGTGATCAGGGACTAGAGCATCTCATCTTTGAGGACAGGCTGAGAGAGATGGGGGTTGTTTAGCTTAAAGAAGAGAAGGTTTCCAGGAGACCTTATAGAGGTCTTCCAGTACTTAAAGGTGGCCCACAGGAAAGATGGGGAGGGATTTTTATCAGAGAGTATTGTGGTAGGATGAGGGGTATTGGCTTTAAACTGAACGATCCTAGATTTACATTACATATTATGACAAATTTCTTTATGTAACTCCAGGTGGGTCAGTCTGGCAAAGTCCTGGAGCAACTCCTCTTGGAAACTATGTTAAAGGCATATGAAAAATAATGAGGTCATTGGTGACAGCCAACATGCTTCACTAAAGTCAAATCATGCATGACAAATTTGGCAGACTTCTACGATGGTGTTACAGCAGTGGTGGATGAGGGAAGTGCAACAGATTTGTAGAAAGCATTTGACACATTGTCCTGCATGACATCCTTCTCTCCAAACTGGAGGAGCATGGGTTTGATGAACATAGCACTCGGTGGATAAATCATTGGCTGGATGTCTGAGGCAAAGAACAGTGGTCAATGTGGAAAGCAGTGATGAGTGACGTTCCTCAGGGGTCAGTGTTTAACATCTTTGTTGGTGACATGGACAGCGGCACTGAGTTTGCTGATGACACCAATCTGAGTGGTGCAGTTGATGTTCTGCAGGGAAGGGGTGCCATCCAGGGAGACATGGACAGGCTTGAGAGATGGGCCTGTGTAAACATCATGAAGTTCAACAAGTCCAATTGTAATGTCCTGCACCTAGGTTGTGAGAATGCCAAAAAAGTACAGGCTTGGTGGAAAATGGATCAAGACTAGCCCTGAGGAGACAGACTTGGGGGATGAAAAGCTCAACATGACTTGCACTCTGCACTTGTAGCCCAGAAAGCCAACCAGATCCTGGATTGCATCAAAAGAGGCATGACCAGCAAGTCAAAGGAGGTGATTCTCCTCCTCTACTCTGGTCTTGTGAGACTTCACCTGGAGCACTGTGTCCAGCTCTGGTACCCCAATGCAAGAAAGATGTTGACATGTTGGAATGAATCCAGAGAGCCACTAAGTTGATCAGAGGGCTGGAGCATGTCTCTTATGAAGACAGGCTGACAGAGTTGGGATTGTTCAGCCTGAAGAAGACAAGGTTTGGGGACAATAATATTAGCCTTAAAACACCTAAAGGTGGTCTATAAGAAGGCTGGAAAGGGACTTTTCACAAGGGTATGTAGTGATCGGACAAGAGGGAATAACCTTAAGCTGAAGGAGGTCAAGTTTAGATTAGATATTAGCAAGGAATTCTTCACTATAAAGGGTGGTGAGACATTGGAACAAGTTGCCCAGAAAAGTTGTGGACTTCTCCTGGAGGAGTTCAAGGCCAGGCTAGATGGGGCTCTGAGTAACCCAATCTAGTGGAAGGTTTCCCTTCCCATGACAGGGCATTTATAACTAGATGATCTTCAAGGTCCCTTTCAACCTGAACAATTCTATGATGCTGGGAATATCACACTAACCCAGGATTATTATCTGTGGATTAATCCATCAGCCTGAATATTGACAAATTTTGAATGAATGAGTGAATCTCCTGTCTGATTCATTATCTTTACACTGTTGTGCTTTCATGACTGTTTCCATTTTTTCGTGACAATCACCAAAAGTCAATGCACATTCAAAGAGTGAGAGTTCTGGCTCTTCTCTGTTTTCAGTTCTTCATTCCTTCTGTCTGACTGTAAGTTTCTTCATACCTAGCAGCCTTTCCACAGTTCTGTGGTGACAATCACAAAAGAAAAACCAGGTCCAAAGGTAACTAAAATGTTTTTTATTATTATCTCTTCCACATAGAATTGGTATTCTGGATCCTAGTACCACTTATGTTTTAGAGTAGTTCTTCATCTGTACCTTCTCTAATTCAGATCTTTCTTTGTTGGCCTCCCATTGTTGCTTATCCTGCCTTTCGTTCTAAGGGCTTTTTTTGCTCTGTGTCCTGATTTTCAAGGGATTAGCTTTCTATCTGTAGATTTTGTATGGATTTTTTTTTTTGGCAGTTGTGGGTTTGTTGTTTTGGTTTTCTTTTCTTCTCTTAATTTCAAGCTTTAACTGGTTTGATTCCAAGTCCTCAGCTGGGCAGGAGCTTGTTCCTGCTGCTTAATGGGACGATAATTTTTTGCCACATGGTCTCCCAGTCTTGATGGGGGATTGATTCTTTCCTTTGTAACCACATTATATGATTTTTGGCTCTTTTCATGGCTAACTGAATAGAACTGACCAATTAGCTGTGACTTATTAAACTGCTAAAGGTCTAAAGCTATTTCTACTCAGATTTACAGATGATACAGTGTGATACAATTAAAGCTATGGAAGCAAGTAGTCAGTGTGAGTGTTTTTGGGAAATTTTTATTGTAGCCTTTGAGGAGATTTGCACACATGTTTCTGGTTAAAAAAAAAAAAAAATATATATATAAATAAATAAATACTGAACTGGAAGGAGTTGTACCACTGTAAGTGGTTCTACAGAGTCTGCAAAGATGAATCGCGAGCCAGTTCCTTGCAAACACTTGCACCAGCAAGAATCCTGTAAGCACTGGCAGATTACCTTTCAAGGAAAGAAGTGGTAATGCACTGTAGTCCCCGACATTAGCTCAGTTGGTTAGAGCATAGTGCTAATGTCACCAAGGTTTGTGGGATCAATCTCTATATGGGCCATTTACTTAAGAGTTGGACTCTATGATCCTTGTGGGTCCCCTCCAACTCAGAATATTCTTTGAATCTGTATTTTCTTTCCTAATGTCTGAGTGCATTTGTAACATCCAATACTAGATGACAATCATTACCCTAACTCTTGGACGCCACCTGTAGAAATTCACTTGGGAACTTTATCTTTTCTTAAATTTCCATCTATGCAGAAACCATACGACGAAAGCAAATCAAAACAATCTTCTAAGTTCCAACACAGAGACTTGAGATTTGACAAATTGTATTGTAATTATGACTGCTAGTACTTATACCCGTTGAACTAAAAAGTTTCATCTTCCAAGCCTTTAAAATAATTATGTAGATAATTATATGGATTCAAGCCTAAGGTTTTTGTCTAATTAATGGTTGCCAAGAAAATGTCATATTATAAAGCATTGTAGAAACTTCTGGGAAGGTTTGTCAGGTTAAAGGGTTTGAGAAGGCTTCATTTGTGAATTTGTGTTTATCCTAAGTCAAGGGATTTTATTTTTCTTGTCTCATGCTCCACCAGTGTTGAGGTATTCAAAAGAAACTGAGAGGGAGCACAGGTGGAACAGGTGACCCAAGCTGACCAAAGGGATATTCCACACGCTAGAACATCATGCCCGGTAATCTGGGGGCAGTTACTGTAAAGGGTGGTCCATCTGGGTTTGGGAAAGGGGGACTGGCATCAGGCAGGGCATGGTGAGCAATGGTAATGTGCATCACATGTTGTTCCCTTTTTATTATCATTATCATTACCATTATTACTCTATTTTATTTTGGTTTATTTTTTAATTAATGGTTTTATTTTCCACCATTAAACTGGTCTTAACACACAAGTTTTACTCAGATTCTCCTTCCCATTCCACCATGGTGGGGAGGAAGATGGAGGGACTGAACAAGTGGCTGAGTGGCGGTTAATTTCTATCTGGGTTTAAAACCACAACAGTCCATTTTCTGGCCGCCTGTGGATTAGACATTCTCAGGCAGATTGGTTTGTAAAAAAAAAAGAAAACCAAAAGTCCTTTTCAGAATTTTATGCTGGCCATCTGGTCCAATGTTATGGGGTTTTTTTATTTCTTTCCTTTTGTATAGTGCCCACTTTGTAAGGTCCTCTACATCTCTTGCACTTTCTAGAACATGTTTTCATATAAATTTGTCCTGGCATTATTTAACTTAGGCTACATGTAAAATTCAATAAATAATAATAATAATAATAATAATAATAATAATAATAATAAAGGTATACGTGCCAGCATCCCACAAATATTTTTTTAATTGTTCGTGCTTTGATTATTTGTTTTTATTGCATGGCAGAAAAAGGCCAATCTTTTTTTTTTTTTTGCAGCAACAGTCTGGTATGCTACTTTTGATGAACAAAAGTAGTAATCTAAAGTTTCTATCAGTTAAAGTTATCAGTTGTTAACAGTTGTTTCTTCAAGCAACAATATTTTAGCAAATCTTTAATCTCAATGGAGTTAATTTTCTAATTTGGTTATGATAATGTGTCTTAATAGAGGAAATCTTTTAAACCAAGGTAATGAATCTGTGATAGTAGTTCACTAAAATTTATCAACTTCTTTATTTAAAATTTTCATAAATAAATTAAATTTTAAGGACTAAAACTATAATTTGATGTTATGGAATCATTGCCTCGCTGAATCACTGATGTGATGAAACAGAAATACAAAAGATTCTGTTCTTTTTTTCTTTAATTTACTGTCGTATATTTAACTCTTAAAGATGCCACAGAATTGGCTAAATGTTGCTTCAAAGCAAAGGTTTTTTGCTAGTTATGTAACTTGAAAATTCTCCGGTTAGGCACATGAGCTACTGATACTATATTTGACATTTCTATATTTAATTCACTAAACTAATAAACATAATGATAAACCTAAGTTAATATTTTTGAGCCTGAGATCTCTCTGTGCATGTATAAATCTAATACTCTACTTGTGACCAAGAACAGTTTTTGCTGAAAAGCCTAAGAGGAGCCACAATACATTTCTTCACATTCTTTGGGTTGTGTGTATTAAACTTATTAAATTTGAAAAATCAAGTACCTTGATTTTGATCCTTTTGGTTAGTCAGGTTTTCAGTCCTGGTTTCTGAACCCTGTTTACTAATTCATTAACTGTGGAGTCTTTTTTCTTAGATGCTGAAAGAATTCTGAAAAATTTCCAGCAAGTTAAATTGGCTCGTTTTTGGATAACTGTATGCATACACTGGCACATATAGTGCTATGTGTTACCCCTAGACATGTAGATTATTTTGGAAGCAATTGAAGAAGTTTTGCAGTTTACTTCTAAGTAATGGTACCAGTCCTTTGCTTAAAATATTGCGTATTGCTACTTATTCATATACTTCCCCACTAACAGAATAATTTATTTTAAGTATTTTTTAATTGTCTTGAAAAGTTTTAGTATGAAATTTAGACTACAGGAAATATGAAGACAAAAACCCCCTAACAGCTTCTATTGTTTTAGCAGCTGCTTGTAATGATGCTTATAGTCAGGAAGATGAAACTCAAATTCTTCAGAGGGATCATTTCAATTTTAATGTTTAAAACTTGAGTCAATCCTCCATTTGCTCATTTATCTGTAGAGTTTAATATTAATCTTGAGTTTGAAGGAATATTAAAAAAAGAAGTCTTGAATATTATATAATTAAATCAAAGAATTCTGCTGCTTTTCTTTTAAAATAAAAAAAAAAAGGATAAGAATCATGTACTAATCAACAGAAAAATAAAATCTAAAGCAATTGAGATTTTCCTGGAGTATATACTGCACAGTGCTAGTGTTCATTTTACTCTTTTGTTATGCCAATGAAATGTTATTGAATCTTTCTATGGAGTATGTTGAAAGGCCAGAAAAACTGAGTAGATTTCATCAGATAACAGAAGAAAACCAAAAGNGGTTTTTTTATTTCTTTCCTTTTGTATAGTGCCCACTTTGTAAGGTCCTCTACATCTCTTGCACTTTCTAGAACATGTTTTCATATAAATTTGTCCTGGCATTATTTAACTTAGGCTACATGTAAAATTCAATAAATAATAATAATAATAATAATAATAATAATAATAATAATAAAGGTATACGTGCCAGCATCCCACAAATATTTTTTTAATTGTTCGTGCTTTGATTATTTGTTTTTATTGCATGGCAGAAAAAGGCCAATCTTTTTTTTTTTTTTGCAGCAACAGTCTGGTATGCTACTTTTGATGAACAAAAGTAGTAATCTAAAGTTTCTATCAGTTAAAGTTATCAGTTGTTAACAGTTGTTTCTTCAAGCAACAATATTTTAGCAAATCTTTAATCTCAATGGAGTTAATTTTCTAATTTGGTTATGATAATGTGTCTTAATAGAGGAAATCTTTTAAACCAAGGTAATGAATCTGTGATAGTAGTTCACTAAAATTTATCAACTTCTTTATTTAAAATTTTCATAAATAAATTAAATTTTAAGGACTAAAACTATAATTTGATGTTATGGAATCATTGCCTCGCTGAATCACTGATGTGATGAAACAGAAATACAAAAGATTCTGTTCTTTTTTTCTTTAATTTACTGTCGTATATTTAACTCTTAAAGATGCCACAGAATTGGCTAAATGTTGCTTCAAAGCAAAGGTTTTTTGCTAGTTATGTAACTTGAAAATTCTCTGGTTAGGCACATGAGCTACTGATACTATATTTGACGTTTCTATATTTAATTCACTAAACTAATAAACATAATGATAAACCTAAGTTAATATTTTTGAGCCTGAGATCTCTCTGTGCATGTATAAATCTAATACTCTACTTGTGACCAAGAACAGTTTTTGCTGAAAAGCCTAAGAGGAGCCACAATACATTTCTTCACATTCTTTGGGTTGTGTGTATTAAACTTATTAAATTTGAAAAATCAAGTACCTTGATTTTGATCCTTTTGGTTAGTCAGGTTTTCAGTCCTGGTTTCTGAACCCTGTTTACTAATTCATTAACTGTGGAGTCTTTTTTCTTAGATGCTGAAAGAATTCTGAAAAATTTCCAGCAAGTTAAATTGGCTCGTTTTTGGATAACTGTATGCATACACTGGCACATATAGTGCTATGTGTTACCCCTAGATATGTAGATTATTTTGGAAGCAATTGAAGAAGTTTTGCAGTTTACTTCTAAGTAATGGTACCAGTCCTTTGCTTAAAATATTGCGTATTGCTACTTATTCATATACTTCCCCACTAACAGAATAATTTATTTTAAGTATTTTTTAATTGTCTTGAAAAGTTTTAGTATGAAATTTAGACTACAGGAAATATGAAGACAAAAACCCCCTAACAGCTTCTATTGTTTTAGCAGCTGCTTGTAATGATGCTTATAGTCAGGAAGATGAAACTCAAATTCTTCAGAGGGATCATTTCAATTTTAATGTTTAAAACTTGAGTCAATCCTCCATTTGCTCATTTATCTGTAGAGTTTAATATTAATCTTGAGTTTGAAGGAATATTAAAAAAAGAAGTCTTGAATATTATATAATTAAATCAAAGAATTCTGCTGCTTTTCTTTTAAAATAAAAAAAAAAAGGATAAGAATCATGTACTAATCAACAGAAAAATAAAATCTAAAGCAATTGAGATTTTCCTGGAGTATATACTGCACAGTGCTAGTGTTCATTTTACTCTTTTGTTATGCCAATGAAATGTTATTGAATCTTTCTATGGAGTATGTTGAAAGGCCAGAAAAACTGAGTAGATTTCATCAGATAACAGAAGAAAACCAAAAGAAACAAACAAAAAAGGGCAATTTTCAGATTGGCATATAACAAGACAGATTAAATGCTGGTTTACAATTTCGCACTTATTTCAGCCTGTGAACTCATAGGAAAACTATTAACTTGGGGTTTTTTGTTTCTAATAGAAGGCTTTCACTGTAATATAGTGAACTTGAGTATGAAATAAACCAAACCATTTTTTCTGTAATGAAAGCGACTCTTCTGCTTGACTCTCAGTGATATGTATTTTTCAGGTGATCATAGCATTTAGAACAGTTAATGTATCTCAGGACGGTTTTCTTGGGGGTGAAAAAAAATAGAAACCTTAAAAAACCTCAGCAAATGGACAAATAAAGGCATGACAGGGAAAAGAGATATAATAATCATTGATGAGAGATAAGAGTTTGTAGTCTATTAAGAGTCATAAATATAAATAAAGTAGTTATGCTGCAAGATCAGCAAACACTCTTTTGAAATATTTTCTTAGAAGTCTGCCAAGGGAAATGAGATACTTTATTCCCAGATGAAATTGCAGTTGGCAGGAGGCTGTATTTTCCAAATAAAGTGCTGGGCTTCTGTGATGAAATACTGGCTCTTTGGAAGATGGTTACTTGATAAGAAGAGACAAGATATGATATAGTGTTTTATTTATTTTGTTTAATCTCTTAATACATGTTCATAGACAATAAAAAGAACAACATACAAATACAAAAGAAACTCCTAACTTGACGACAACAACAATTTTAAGAGTACTGATTTGCAAAGAGTTAATGTGGGGAAAAAAGCACTAAATAAAAGAGAATTTTCATGCCTCTGATAAAATCTTCTCTTTACTAGCAATTGGAAGTACAAAACTGATAAATGTGGAGTACTGAAGACAGTTAAAAATTGGCCAAACTATTTTAGACAGATGGTTATCTGCAAGTCACATTGATTTTCCTGAGAAACCGAATGATCAGTTTTTCTAAAAAATTGTCCCGCATGGCTAAGAATCTAAATACGGGCCTAACTTTAGGCTGAGTTTCCAAATATTTGTCTAAGTCTCTTTTTATTTTATTTTCTGTATTAAACAGACTTCAGATGAATGGAAAGATATTCTAAGTGACGTTTTGAAGAGGCAATCGCTAAATCACATTAATTCAACATAGCTATCCAGGTCTAGTTTCCTCATAGGTATTTCAGGAATAGTATCCTGTCTACCTTGAAAACTGAAACTAAATTGATGAACAAACTTCTGAGCTTGGAGCTATCTTCTTTTAAATATGATTTGTCAGGGTCTGTCCCAGAACTCAAGAGAAATTTTCAGTGTAGATGCAGAGTGCATTTACACTTCTGACACATTATTGTTTGCATCTACTTGACCTCAAAATGGCATTGAATTTACACAGGTGAAGAGAACATTATGTATCTGAGGGTAACTACCACTGATGAAAAATATAGTAAAAAATATAACAAGGTAAGCTACACAAGAAGCAAATATAAATAAGAACTGGGTCTGCTGTGTAGCTGGTGGGAAGTCATGGAAAAGAATTTATTTCTCAAAGCAGAATTGGCACACTAAAGTACCCCTGGTGACTTTAGAGCTTTAGAATAAAAATACAGGCTTTTGGGCTAATTTAAATTTAAAATACTTTTCCTGAATTTAGATATTTCAGTGGGTATCTGTATCTATTTTCAATTAAAACAAATTTTAGATGTATTTTTCATAAGTAAGCCTCTGGTAAGAATGTCACTGCAAACATACACCTCAAATAGGTATTTCAGTAGTGAATAGATACTGACATTTATAACTATAAGAAGGAGTTATCAACATTAATGGAAAACATAGTTTTGCTCCTCAAACAAATTAAATGACACAATAAGTAGACAATTTCATTGTGGATAGTTTGCATCTTCTGTAAATATGGGAAGTTTGAATTCTGGGAAATTTGAGCATTAGTTCCAGATGTCAAATAAAAGACAGTTCTCCTTAGTGTAAGCAATAAAAAAAAGGGGAAGGGGAATTTTGGATGTGTTCTTATATTTCTAGAATAAAGTTGATTTCCAAAAACTTCTTCTTTGGTGAATATGCAGAAGGCACACCATCCTTTTCAGACAGCTTTATGTATAACAAAGTATTTTTGCTGCTATGACTAAAGTAGATGAAAAGGAATTGCAACTCTCACAATCTCTGAAAAATAACAATTACTAGAAGGAAAAGAATTATTGTGAAATTTACAGAATCTGTTCTAGGAAATCTACTAAGGGCTTAATTTGGGAAGTAACCTTGCTATATTTTCAGCAGGAGAGGATGGCACCATTTTTGAACTCACAATTCTAGGAAATTACTTCTCTGTTTTCCTTATCCTCATGCGATCTCACCCATGTTTTTTTATGTGATAGCCAAAGTCATGTAAATTTAGAGACGCAAGAAAAGGGTCTTTCTTAACTGGAAGAGACGAGTAGTAGCAAGTAGCATGGTAGCATTTATTATTTGAAAGTAAGATTACACATTGAAGCATAGGAAGAAGTGAGTGAGATATTTAGAGCGGAAAAAAAAGTGCAAACCTTGGAGGAGCTGAAGATCAGTACATAACTTTCCTTCATTTTTGTTCTAGATATTATGTCTTTTACAGAGCAATGAAATCTGCTAAAAGAAAAGGGCTTCAGGAAAACTTTGAGCCTAATTTAAATGGAGATATTTTTCAGGCCATTTATTATCATTCATATTTTTTGAAAACATGTAATGACCCATTCTAATTATATTTAAAATATGGATTAATAACTTCCCCTGTAAGTTTTCTATTCTTCATATATTTCATCACTGCAAAAGAAATATGTATTTACATGTTTCTCACTTCCAGTTTATTTTAATTTAATATATCTCAGTTTGTACATTTTATCAAAAGAACCAGCATTAACATATTCTCACTTACACGATCTGATCCCTTTCATGATTCATAAAAACATTTCATAGTTAATTTTTCTCAATTGCAATACTGATTCTTTCTAATATTTTGCTAACAGTGTTAATTAAAACACTGCATGTCTTTTCTCTGAGTATGTATCATCTCTTATCCAGCAAAGACTTTTCATAATATTATTTTGTGCTGGTTTTGGCTGGGGTAGAATTAATTTTCTTCACAGTGGCTGGTATGGGGTTGTGTTTTGGATCTGGGCTGAACACAGGGCTGTTAATATAGAGATGTTTCTGTTATTGCTGAGCAGGGCTTGCACAGTCCCAAGGCCTTTTCTGCTGTTCATACTGCCACCGTGGTGAGGGGACTGGGGGTGCCTGGGAGGCTGGGAGGAGACACAGCCAGGACAGGTGACCCCAACCAACCAAAGGGGTATTCCAGACCATGTGGCATCATGCTCAGTATATTAAGTGGAGAGAAGAAGGAGGGAGGGAAAAAGTTTGCAGTGATGGCATTTGTCTTCCCAGGTGACTGCTCCATGAGATGGGGCCCTCCTCTCCTGGAGATGGCTGAACTGCTGCCTGCCCATGGGAAGCAGTGAATTAATTCCTTGCTTTGTGTGTGCATGGCCTTTGCTTTTCCTATTAAACTGTCTTTATCTCAACCCATTAATTTTCTAGCTTTTACCATTCCAATTCTGTCACCTATCCTGCTGGTGGGGGCGTGAGCGAGAGGCTGTGTGGGGCCTTGGCTGCTGGCTGGAGTTAGACCATGACACCTGTGGACAGTATGCTGAGGAATATGTGTCTTACTTAGTTGCAGTTCACAAGAAATGTCTTTCTAAGTCAGACTTCTGGCCAGCTAGCCCAGTACTCTGTCTCTCAGACTGACAAAGTAAATCATAGTTATGGAAGGAAAATAGATATTATGATACTGTGTTTTCACAGAAAAAATTTTCACAGAAAAATTTCCCATTTTCAAATGGGAGCGATTTCAACTTAGACTCACTTTTATTATTGTCTACATGTCATGAAATGGTCAAGGTGATAATGAAAACCCAGGTATATTGTCCAGTGTCATAAAAGTAATTTCACATTTCTTTTAAGTGTATTCCAGGCCCAAGTCTCTTGTACACACAGAGCTGTTATCAGCTGTTCTGATTAGGCCCTTTTTTGTGTGTGTGTCATTCACATCACAGAAGTCCAAATAATAAAATGTGTTCTTCAGCTTTTACATGAGTGAAAGGAGAAAGATCACTCATGTTTCTTTCAATGGATCCCTTAAAATTATTTAATTTAAATAAATTGAAATTACAGGATTACAAAATATATGTCTATGTTGGACTTTTTTATCCTGACAGTAATTTGTATGATTTACGAAAGGTAAATACTTGCAGTCAAAACTCTTAAAAACAATTGTATTCTCAAGAAACATCAAGAGAAGGAATTAACAGAAAACAATGATGTAAAAATCAAGAACTACCAGGAACTGATTCCGATAATACTCAGCTCAAGATAGGCATAGATGTAATTTTGACTTGGAAATCAAGAAGCAGAAAAAACCTTTGCTATCTGTTGAAAGAAGGTAGGAAAGACATCATGATTTTCCAATGACTTTCTGACATCTCTCACAAAGAAGTGTAAAACTGTGGTATTTAAATAGAATAGGAAAAGTTTCCTTCCTTCTTCTTTATGTCTTTTGACATTTTTCTTTTCCTAACAATATGAAATCTATTCAGAAATTTCTTTTTTCCAGCTCCACTAATTATTTAGCCATCATCAACTATTGTTCATAAATTGTTGAAAGCAGCAGGGCGTCACTAAAGCAGATGCCGTGATTACTTTCTAAAATTGCAGGTGTCTATGCAGTTCAGCAGTCATTACCATGTAAGGTCGCTTAGTGATGGGATGCAAAGAGGTGTGGGCTGGCAACGTATAGGCTGAAGAGAATAATTTATGTCTAAAACATCTCTCAAAAGCCCTATCCTTCAAGGTGCTGAGCACCTCCCAAAAGACTAACAACTTCTATTGACATGAACCTGGTTTAAGACTGAATACTTCCAAGGATACACTCAGAGGGACCCAGAAACAATGCCTTGTTTCAGAGTTGTCTATTTTGCATAATCAAAATGGTGGTTTCATTTTATTCTCATGTAATTTACAAATTTTTGTTTCAAATGGTTTTAGTGTGAGGGAAAATGCAATTATATTGAGGTGACATTTCTCATCCTAGTGGAAATAGTCATTCTACCTTAATAATTAACACGATTGTAGAGCACCTAAATTTTCAAAAATATTTGGCAATGTTCATATATAAGGACTCACCTTAATCTGAACATTGCTGTATTTTGTAAAATGCTGAGCCCATAGGCTAAATGTAAAGCACCCAGGCTGTAAGAAGTGACTACTGGCACACATGGTGAGGTGGATCAAAGCAAAATTGATTTCAGTATCTGGCCTCTATAGGATTTTCAAGATACATTTTGACAAGCAAAGTCTGAAGATATCAATTCCTTTCAGCATCTAGGTTTTATCTTATCTTAAAAGAAATATAAAATAAGACCAAATAAAAAAAGTTCCAGACCTTTCATTCATTTTGTCCCACTATAAATCTGAAATATTTTGGTATTACTTCTACAGTTGTTTTGTTTACTGTATGGCACAACACTACAGTATGAAATTCACTAGAAGCAATTTCCTCACAGAAGCTGCACTTCAGAAAGACAAGACATGCATGCATGCCTGGAACCGTATTTCTTCCAGCCAAGTGACAGGAAGAGCTGCTGCCTACTACGATTGCAGGATATTGTTGAATCCTCAGTATAAAAATAGTCTCTCTGAAGAGTTGCCTTAGATGTGCCTTTATTTCCTTAGTCTTGTACTGCCATAATATTAGTAGTATTTATTCTATTGCCAAAACCAGATCTTCAGTCTTTCAAGAAGTGAGTATTTTAGGGAATTAATTTTCAGGTTTTTTTCCTCAGAAATTCTAGGGAGCTGTAAATTGAGTTCAGGAAGAGTATAATCGTTAAATAAACAAAGCAAATAAACTCTCAGTAGGCTTTCTTTCACTCAATGGTTAACGTATACCAAAATTGGGAGTTTGCTGTCTCACATCAAAAGTTGGAAACAACTCTGTAGTTAATTTCTGTTAACTTAAGTGGTTTATAAATAGAACACTTTCAGAAAATTAAAAGGTCTTAAATATAGTTCCATAACCAGAATAAACCCCAAGTGTACACTGATTAAATTATTTCATTATTTGTGTGTTTTTACATGGAGGAAGGAAGAAACAATAAAATATGCACAAGAGGAAAACATACTCAAAGAAAGAGAAATTTTGGGCAAAAAAAATTATTTTTTTTTAAAGAGCGTTTGTTTTAAAATATATTAAAAAGCATTTTCTCAATAACTTCATTCTGAATGCAGTTTTTTAAACTGATGCATATTTAGGGTTTTTTTCCTTCTCGGTCAGAACAGACAGGTTTCTCTGACCTTAAAGTTTGCATACAGCCTTTTACTTCATAACATCTGTTGTAGGTGAGACTCCTTTAGGGATTGTACAGGAAAGGAGATGTTGAGGATAAAAAAAGAAAAAAAGGTTTGATTGCTAGCAAACAAACTGTTTGTCAGAAAAGACTGTTTGCATTTTTGCTATTAACCTGTGTTGAAGTAGCTTACTAGAGAGAATTTTAGTTTTCAGCTTGAATGGTGGCTTTGATATAAATATAAAATGACTAGAAGCATCATCCCCTAGTGATTCTCAGCATTGCTTGACATATATTTTTCTTGATATATATATTCATATATATATCTTCATATATCTTCTCATATCTATCTTCATATATATTCTCATCTTATGAGAATGTCTTATGGATAAGTGTTTTTCTATAAATTATTTTTTCAAAACTAAATGCCCATCTGACAGGCTAAAAAGTTAATTCCAAGCATATGGGTAATTGACAATGACCTTGATGTTTAGAGGCTTTCAAAACACATCAGAGCAATCTCAGAGAGAAATTTAAATAATTAAATTGTAGGCATGTGTTTGTCACTGAATTTTGAGTGCAAGGTACATTTTTTGAATTACATATTTTTACACACAGATAATCTATTTCTTCATATATACAGTATATTTACTCCTTCTGTAGTGATTTTGAATGTAGAAACTGAAACACTAGCTCACAAGAATGGTGCTTAGAATCATAGAATGGTTTGAGTTGGAAGAGACCTTTAAAGGTCATCTAGTCTAATCACCCCTGTCCTAGGCAGGGACATCTTCAACTAGACCAGGATGCTCAGAGCCCCATCCAACATGACGTTGAATGTTTGCAGGGATAGGAAATCCACCACCTCTCTGGGCAACCTGTTCTAGTGTTTTACCCTCATGATAAAAAATGTCTTCTGATTTCCAGTCTAAATTTGCTGTCTTTCAATTTAAAACCAAAACCGTTTCTCCTGCTGCAGCAGGTCTTACTAAAAAGTCTGTCCTCATCTTTCTTATACGTTCCCTTTAAGCAATAGGGTGTCCCCAGAGCTTTCTCTTCTCCCAGCTGAAAAACATCTCAGCCTTTCCTCACAGGAGAGGTTATCCAGCTCTCTGATAATTTTTGTGGCCCTCCCCTAGACCTGCGCTCAGACATGCATACCTTTCCTGCAATGAAGACTCCAGAGCTGGACACAGTACTGCATGTGGGGTCTCACAAGAGTGGAGTAAAGAGGCAGAATCATCTCCCTTGACCTGCTAGCCACAGTTCTTTTGATGCAGCTCAGGATGCAGTTGGCTTTCTGGGCCGGAAGAACACATCAACTCATATCAGCTCTTAATCCACCAGCACCCTTAAATCTTTCTCAAAAGGGCTGCTCTCAATCTCCTCATACCAGGGGTTTACCAGCAGGATTTTGCACTTGGCACTGTTGAAACTCATTCTGTTCCTATGGGCTCACTTCTTGACCTTGTGCAGGTTCCACTGGAGGACATACAGCCCTCAGGTGTGTCAACTGCACCACTCAGCTTGGTGTTATCTGCAAATTTACTGAGGGTGCACTCAATCCCTTCATCTGTGTCATTGATGAAGATATAAACTGGCCCCAGTAAAGATCCCTGAGAGACACTGATTATCATAAATCTCCATCTGGACTTGTTGACCACTACCTTCTGAATGCAATTATCCAGGCAGTTCCTTATCCACCACACAGTGCATTCATCAAGTCCTTATTTCTCCAGTTTAGAGAGGAGTTTTTGGGGGACTGTGTCAAAGGCCTTGCAGAAATCTAGACAGATGACACCTATGGCTCTTCTCATGGCCACTGATACAGTTACTCCATCATAGCAGGCCACTATGTTTGTGAGGCATGTCTTGCCCTTGGTGCAGCCATACTGGTTATTCCAAATCATCTCCATGTCCTCCATGTGTCTTAGCATAGCTTCTAGGAGAATTTGTTCCCAGGGTCCTCCTTTATACTCTTTATAAAAATTTATAAAAGGATGAAATGTTCCCCTTCAGGACTTCAACTGACTGCCATGACTTTTCAAATATCATGGAGTGTGGCTTGATAACTACATCTGCCAGTTCTCCCAGGGCTTTGGGATGCATCTCATTGCGTCCCACAGGTTCAGGTTCCTCAGGTGGTCACAAACTTGACCTTCCCTTCCATTCACTTGAAAGGTATGGAAAGAGAGGTTTCCAGTGAAGACTGAGGCAAAATAGTTGTTGAGTATCTCAGCCTGCTTCTTGTCAGTTGTCACTTGTCTGCCAGTCGTGTTCTTTGAGGGCTACACATAATTTGACCTTTCTTTTCTGGCTGACATACCTGTGGAAGACCTTATTATTCTTTGTGTCCCTTGACAAGTTCACCTATAGCTATGCCCTGGCTATCCTGACCCTATCCATAGAAAACTGGGAGATCTTCCTATAATCTTCCTAGGATGTCTTCCTTCTTCCCCTTTATTCTCAGGAGTTCCCACTCAGCCATGCTGGTTTCTTGCCATCCTTTCCTTATTTATTATTCGTAAGAACTGAGAGCTCTAGCACTCTGTGGAAAGTATCCCTAAAGACCTATCAGCTCTATTCTTTTCCCTCATTTCTGAGGGTGGTTTCCCAGGCTGTCCTATTGACTAACTCCTTGAATATCTGGAATTTTGCTTTCCAAAAGGTCATGTTGCTGAGTTTACTCTTCACTTGACCAATATCCCTCAGGTTTTTGAACTCCAGCAGTGCATGATCACTGCAGCTTCATTCTTTGTACTTTTCCTCAGATCATAGGAAGGAGAAAATCGGCAAGTTAAGAGAAAAAAAGCAACTCTTATTCTCACTCTTCTGTTAAGGCTATCTCTGTACCATAAGGCTTTCCTTTCAGAGAGACTATGGGAATGCTTCAGCTAATACCAAGGCTTTCAACATGACTTTTGGACTCCAAGCACTGTCATCATTGCAAAGGAAAAAAGAACTGAAGAGAACTGGAGACTGTAGATCCCTAAAAAAAGATTGTCATATAGGAGAGGCAATCAAGAAAAAAATTATGTTCTTATGATTCATTTTATGATTCACATTTCACTTGCTAATTCATTTACAAAAAAAAAGAAGTTGTATTCTTAATCTGATTATGTAATGATTGTGGAAGACAAATTACATGACTAATGTTTTACATCACAAACTATGCATGGAGTTTTGATGGTGTTGAATATTCAGGAAATAAAATCATGCTGTCAGCTCAAATTAAGAGGAAACATATGCTTTAGGCAAAAACAACACAGAGGACAGTGATGCTGTAAAGGCTATAGAAATAATACATTAGTTACACTGATGAAGAAAAACCAGCAACAGCTTATTTACAGTCATTTTAATCTAAACCCTTTCTGTACTCTTTTCAGTCTGAAGAGAATTTTCTTGGTAAATTAATTTGAAAACACTAAAATTCACAATAAAGGAATATTTACGTCATAGCATAGTTAACGTAACAATTGATTTTTTAGTGATATACTAAATAGTAATTAAATTTATTTTATATATATATGTGTATATATATATATAGAGAGAGAGAGAGAGCATCTTTATTGCATTGTTAAATCTATTATTTTTGCAGTCAAGAAGGGAAATTAGCCTCTTTTTATCATGGAAGGGTAAGATTTAAAGACACCATGGTGGGTCATCTGGTTCAAACTCCCTGCTCAAGCAGGGTCATCCTAGAGCACATGGCACAGGATTTTGTCCAGGTGTTTCTTGAGTATGTCCAGTGAGGTAGACTCCACAGCCTCTCTGGGCATCCTGTTCCAGTGTGTGGTCTCCCAGAGAGTAAAGAAGTTCTTCCACATATTCAGGTGCAACTTCCTGTGCATCAGTTTCTGCTCATTGCTTCTCATCCTCTTGTTTGGCACCATTGAGAACAGCCTGGCTCCAGCCTCTGGAAATCCTCCCTTCAGATAAAGATAGACATGGATAAGATGCCCTCTAAGTCTTCTCCTCTTAGGGCTAAACCGGCCCAGCTCTCTAGGCCTTTCCTCATAAGTGAGGTGCGCCCATCCCCTCATCATCTTCAAAACCCTCTGCTGGATCTGCTCCAGGATATGTCCTGCACACAGCAGTCCAGATTTGGCCTCACCAGGGCTGAGTAGAAGGGCAGGATCATCTGCCTTGATCATCTGCTCTTCCTAATTCTCCCCAGGATACCACTGGCCTTCTTGGCCACAAGGACACATTGCTGGCTCATGGACAGCTTGTTGTCCACCAGGACTCACAGGTCCTTCTTTGATGATCTGCTTTTCATCAGGTTGGCCCCCAGCCTGTGCTGGTGCCTGGGGTTATACCTCCCTAGGTGCAGAACCCTGCACTTGCCTTTGTTTAACTTCAGAATATTCCTCTCTGCCCATCTCTCCAGCCTTTCGAGGTCCTTCTGAACGGTGGCACAGCATTCTGGGCCACTCCTCCCAGTTTTGTATCTTTGGCAAACTTGCCAAGGAGGCATCTGCTCCTTCTGATGCCTCAGAATTTTAGCTTTTATATTTTTCAGATATTTATAATTCTTGCAATTCTTTAGTGTATAATTCTAAGCTCCATATACAGTGTTAGCTACTATTGTCCTATTTTGGTCAGACAAAACAATTCCTCTCTAGGCCTGACACTCAAGGACACCTTACCGTCTCAGGCCCTGAGAAAGGTAAACAATAGTTTTGGGGGGGTAATATTTGGCAGGGGAGAAAATTTGGGGTAAATTACTTCATTACCTGCAGCTGTAATTTGAGGATTAACCCCCGATATGCAAATGGACCAAACTTATAAAAGTATGAAAACCTGTGACCCCATCATCCATTTTGGGTGTAGCCCCTGGGGGCTTTGACTGTTCTAATGTACCTGAAGGCCCTTCAATAAATATAACTGCTTTTTATTCTCTCAAGTTTGTCTAGCCTCTGTTTTTAGGTAGTGCCAGCAAGGCATCACTTCATCCAACTTACTGATGAATAAATTAAACAATATTTGGCCCAGTATTGAACCTTGGGGGCCACCGCTAGTGACAGGCCACCAACTAAACCCTGTGCTACAACCCTCTGGGATCTGCCATTCAGCCTGTTCTCAGTTCCCCTCTGTCTACTCATCCAGTCCACATTGCCTGTGAGGATGTTGTGAGAGAAAGTGTCAAAAGCCTTGCTGAAGCTGAGGTAGACAATATCCCCTGCTATCCCCTTATCCATCCAGGTAGTCATTTCATCACAGAATTAAATCAATCAGGTTGGTCAAGCATGATTTACCTTTACTGAATGCGTGCTGACTAATCCCGATCACCTTCTTGTCATCCGTGTTGATAGAGATGGCCTCCAGAAAGAGGAGCTCCATCACCTTTCCCAGGGTAGAGGTGATGCTGACTAACAAGTTCCCTTGTTCCTCCTTCTTGCCATGTTTGAAGACCAGGGTGAAATTTGCTTTCCTCCAGCCCCCAGACGCCTCTCCTGATCACTACAATATTTCAAAGATGATCATGAGTGGCAGAGCTATGGTGTTCACTAGCTCTCTCCACTCTTGTGGATGCATCTGTGTAAACAGATCATCCAGTTCCTCGTGTTTGTTTCCCATACTGCATGTGTTGGCATACAGCCACTTTGTAGCAGTATTTGATTGCATCAATATCCCAGTGGAAATGCAGAGAGATGCCCCATAGTCCTGTCTTAGGGTTACGTGTTTGTCTGCTTGTGCTTGCTTGAATTATTTCCTTGTAAGCCTTATTTTGCTATAGGTCTCCCCTTCCCACACCTTATCTCTGTCTAGCCTGACCCTGTCCCCAACCCCCTTCAAATCTAGTTTAAAGCTCTCTCAATGAGCCCTCCTAACTAGTGCATGACACCTTCATTTTTCAGCTCTTTTCTTTATTATTGTACATATAGGTCAAGAAGAGATTCATTACTTCAAGAATTACAGACAATGAACAAGAAAGATATAAGGCCTTTATAGAATATATTTTAACAAAAACTTCTACATTCCAAAATTTGATCATTTCATATGTACTAGGACAGACTATTCTATAGTGTTTAAAGATTACAATACCCCAAATTTACATATTCATTGCTTTCAATAATGGGCTTTTAATGTATTAGTTTTCAGCATAGATCCACTCACTAAGCAAATGAAAAATGTTTTTTGCATCAGGCATTGGTCTCTGTTGGAATCAAGGAGTTATTATTGCATGGTATAAACACAAATAAACATCTGTTTCTTTTGTCTTCATACAAGTAATTAACACAAAATCTGGAAGCACATTTCTCACAGGAGGAAATCTTGCAACCTTAGTATAAATGAGATTTGCATTCTCACATTGCAGAGTGTTGTTTTCTAAAATTCCAGATAGGAAAGCCTCGTACCCAAACCAGAACAAAATGCACAAGTAATGAGCTCCCCTAGATTATATGCTGGCAAGTTTTAACATAAACTATCAAAATATCTTGCACATTAAAAGAGACTTTTCTAAGTGCTACCACCCATTTCTTTACAAATTCTCAAAATATTTTTACAATTTCAGAATTTAACAGATATCAGAGTATCACTAGGGTCAATCTTTCTCTGTTGTTCCCATTTTTAGTGTTCTTTCCTGGATAAGAGATTACTTCAGAGATGCTAAGCACCTCTTGTGAAATGCCTGGCTTTGTCACCCAGATGTAGAGCCTGTGCTTAATGTGATGCAATGCCTATTGTAGGATGAGAGAGAGAGAGAGAGAGAGAACAACAGATATCTTTTACTACAGCTGTAGGTGTCCACAGTTCATTTTCAATTACATCTCACATACCTTGTTTTTCATAGTTAGATGGGTTTTGGAAATATGCAACCTATAATGAAGCATCTAGCGAAGTAAATGAAAGAAAAATCAATCAGCTTCAAGAGATTTTGGACTTGGAAATAGAGAACAGCATTATATATTTAGGCAGGTGTTCCTAATACCAGTTTGAAAGCACAAAAGAAGACACGGCAAGGACAGTGAATTTAGACGGCTAAAAAGACATCTAGTGCTGAAACAGAGACCTCCTTTGAGCCCAACTTCTACTCCCATTCATTGGTTCTCTCCCCTCTTTGCAATGCACAGACACAACTCAAAGCTGCTGCCTTGTCTTCTCTGAAGTCACAGACTTAGCTCTTGTTCCCAGAATGCCTCAAAGTATTGAAACATTACCAGGATTTTGATGGAGATGCTAATAGATAAAACTGACCTGAAAATTAGTATTTTGAAAAACTTCTTTCTTAGTAAGTAGTCCATTTGTTCACCTCTTTCAGGTAACCTCAAATACCTTTTGAACTTTGAACTTCTTTAACAACATATGACACGAGAGAAGTCAGAAAGGAGGGTTATTTTATATGTGTAATGAAAATAAAAATAAGTGTAATGAAAAATGAGAAAAAAACAAACTATGACTAAACAATAAAGTGTTATGGTGAAGATAGTGTGTGATATTATCAAAAAGGTAATACACTATCAAAAAACCCCCACATAATTATAGTATAAACAATTGATCAAATCCACATCATCATCTTTCCTGAGTAATCAAACTTACACAAAACCAATGAGAAACTTATGATTATGTACATTCAGTAAGTGTAAAGTCTTTTGATATTTATCATTGTAAATTTTATACTTCAATATGAGTTTTCATAATTTTTTTAGTATTACCAATAGAGGTGAAAAAAAATTTACTGTGATATAGTAACTCTTTTCCAGCTCAAAAAAACCCCAAAACATAATTGATAATTTGGAATATCTACCTAAGTACAGCTTATGAATTCTGAATGTTTCTGTCAATGTATGAAAAAATTGCCAAGTGGAATATTGTTGGTTTTGAACAGAAAGTCCAGTCTTTGTGGATGGATATTATAAGATGTGTCTACATAAGCAGGACTTAGACAGTTGTTAATCAGATGTTCCTATCAAATATTTTGCAACCAGTGCTTCAAAGTGGAGTACAGGTCAGTCAAGCACAGAGATCTCCAAATAGAAACAAAAAACTAGTTTTATTTTTGCTTAACCAGCTCAGAGAAGTTTGTGTGGGAGAGAAGAAGTGAGCACTTTCCATAGCAGGAGATATAGAATAAAGTATTTTCTGTTGGAAGGGCTGTAACACTAGCACAGGTTAGGAAAAAGGTTCTGACCTAAAAGTATTCTTTTACTCTGAGCAGAATCAAGCAGTACTGCTCCCACAACAGTGGTCCCTGCCCAAACAATTACTTGAGTAGTTACTCCAATTCTAATTATTCCATGCAGAACTTTGTATTAGTATTTTTCTCTGAACAGCTAACTTCTAAATTCAGAATGGAAATTTGAAAATCCTTCGTATTTTGAGCTTCTGTTAAAAATGAACCAATAGTAGTAGTTATGGGAGTTGTGTCCATTAATCTCAGTGGAATGTCAGCTATAGTGCTTATTCTCTACTATCACTATTTAAGTCTCAGCTTTAGATTAAAGGTCAATGAACAATGTTAGAAAAGTGAAGCCTTATTTATGAAATAAAAAGACAAAACCAAAAATAGCTGTAACTAACATTGACAGCATTAGAGATGGATCACAGTTAAAGCTTTTCTATCTAAGGGAACTTGAATGACAAAGTTTTATGAAGAAATTTTGCAAATAGTGCTTTAAAAAGTCTACAAATACACAAATACTAGGTTGACCGGGGAAGAAAAGAGGCATTAAATACAGAAGCATATAGAAAAAGGACCATTTTTCCCAGTGTCTAGTAAGGCTGTAGATTGTGCTTTCCTACTGGTTGTTTATCACACATAATATTATTTAAGAATCCCACACTTCCAAGCAAAATTTCATAAAGCTTAGCTATATATTCAAATAGAAAAAAACCTCTCCCATCTCTGGGTTGTACTTTAAGAAGCACAGAGAGGTGTTTTCTTCTGTAGAGGGTCAGCATGCCATGAGCATTCTCTCTGTGTCAAGTTGAAGCTTAGGTATCTATAGGCCCTTCAGTCAGGTACTAAATGCACGATGGAGTACAAGGTAATGTCCATCAGCTGAACCCTGGTTTAGCTACTGATCCATCAGGGTAGCCACATGCTCTGGCAACATGAGGAAAATATATCAATCTCTATGAAAGTTCTTTCTAATCCCAAAATCAAAAATAATGGAATTATTCTTCAATGTTATTTCTTTACTACAAATTTTTAAAATCCTTTATTTACTGGCTTAGTTAATGAGGTCATACAATCAAGTTTGAAGTAATTTTGCAGTAGCATATTTTTCTGTCTGACTGTTTATAAGGCGCCAAACAATATATTCCAACATAAAAGGATTTTGCTATACCAGGAAAATTTTGGATTTTTGTGTTTAAATAGTAAACCAAAAATTCTAATGAAATAAAGCACAAAAGCCTAACCACTGTGACGGTGGTCAGCTGCCTGGCCGGCGGGTCACCCCAAAACCCAGAAACAGGTGCATTGGCAGACCTGGCCACCGCCCCGGACTCCCTCGTTTAGAGAGACCTATTCCTCTTTGCCCAAGGAGGCATGGCCTCTCTGATGCTTACATGAGAGAGGTTTTGCTTTGTCATCAGTTCCTGTACCTTTGATGCACCCCAACTTAAGGATGTGCCATGTACCCCACAATTCCCCTTGTTATTCATGTAAATCCCCAAGGTTTCCTCCACTCCCAGCTGATGCATATGCGATACCGGTCTGGAAGGTTCTGTGTTCCTCGGTAGATGGTTGGTTGCGGTTATCAGCTACGCCCCTCTGTTGCTCCTATTGGGGTACCCTCTATGTCAATCCCTTTCCCTCCGACCCAGCATTGGGAGATTCCTATGCAATCCCTCCTCTTCGTCCCCCTTCAAAGGCGGTGCTCTGCCCTCCCCCCGGGCTCTTTGTGTCCCCCTCTCCCTCATGTTAGCTTCCCTGCGCTTCTCTAATAAACCCTTCCTGCTTGCACCCCCCACGAAGAGTCCCTCTTTGTTCCTGTCTCCGAAGCGCCTTTTCGACTGAGCCCTCGTCGCACCCTTGGTGCGTTTGCGGCCAGGGCTCCGCTCTCGAGCCCGGTCTCGCAGCCATAGCCCAGCGGGGATCAGCCGCGGAGCCCCTTCGACGAGGCGCCCTCACGGGCAGGGGCCACACCGCGGCAAACCACAAGATAAAAAAGGGGTAAATGCATATAAGGTAAGAAAAAGGCTTTTGTTTTTATTTAACTACCAGGTATTGTCAAGTATAAACAATGAGCATGTTGACAGGCCCTAATGGCCCTGAACAGCCTCACCCGGACCTGCACCCACATCCCTGCCCATGGACTAAGTCTCGTTCCAACAGGTTTTGCTTGAGCCATACTGCAAAGAGACCTGTGGCCAGCTTGTTTTCTTGCACTCTTGCCTTGGTGGTTGGACTTTCTGGGTTGACATCAGGTCTTTTTTGTCACCTTATTTATGATCATTGGGTTTTTGGCAGGACTTGTTCCTGTCACCAGCCCTGCTCTGCTCAACTTCCTTGACCACAAAGTGCCTTACAGGAGGGGGTACTGCCCTTCCCTGTGCTGGTGTGACTCTCAGCTCCCTCATGGACAGGGAAGATGCTGCACCCTGACAGTAACTGTTGCACCCTCTTTGGGAGGCTGCAAGAATTAACTAAGTTTGGTTTTAACCATTATTGACATTCTTTAAAAACTTCTCTGAAAGTAATAGTTCCTATCTATGGTTATCCTATGTGGTGTGATTGCAACGTCTTTGAAGTGTTGTTCTTTGCTCTTGTATTTCCTTTTAAAAAAGTGGCAAAGTTGGTATATAAGACATTAAGATATTAATACGACAAAAATATTAGTATGAATTACAGAGATGTGGTGTAGAAGAGAGAATGATGGGAAGAAAAACTGAAGAAGAGGAGGAATGGATTAGTTAGTAGGTTATAAGTGCCTATAAAAATTAAATAGGTAGGAACAAAGAAGATGGGGAGGAATTATTTAAAATTACTCAAGGTGATAAGTGCAAGAGTAATAACCTGGAACTCAGACAGGAAATAATAATTTACATATTAATACAAAAAGTTGTGATAGTGAGGTCAATTAGAAAAAGGAATAATTTGCTGAAGAATATGGTTCTACTAATATTGCCTAAGGTGTCGATGAGACTAACAGAACACATCACCACATTAACAAAGGCAATCCTTTTGCAGAAGAGTGAAATTAAGATGGAGTTGATTTGCAAACTACTCTTCTGTTATAGTATAACCATGGATGTTTTTATCAAGAAAAGGAAAATAAATCTTCTTTGTTTTTTGTTTGGGGTTTTTTAATGTATTTATTTTAAAGTCCATTTCCTCATTAATATTATTCTGTGAGGCTTTTTACAGCACACAACTCCTATATTTTGTGCTTGATGGTCTCTCTTGGATATTTATTCTATATATTGCATGATAGTAACTGTAGATGATCTTCCTGCAACTGTTTTTCACTTAAGAAAAACTGAACTATATTCAGTTCAAAAATAGACATAGACATCTGTTCAGTACACAGAAATCTGATTTTCTTTTCTTTATTCTTTTTCTTTCTTTTGATTTTGGAAATTAAATATGAATCTCCAACTCTTTTATAAATATATAATAATTTACTTATTAGATCACAACTAAATACACTTGAATACATTGTTTTACCTTCTCATCAATGCCATGATGGTTTGTTTTGTGAATCTGATTACAGCTCAAGTAGTAAAATTTTTAATGATATTTTGCGAATATACTGCTTCATATCAAAATGTTCTCTCTGTTTTGAAAGTGCAAGTCTGTGCCAGCTTTACAATGGTTAACTTGGAAACTAAATGATCTGTTAATCATGCATTTACTTCTGAATTGTGTTGCTCTTTTTATTCACTAAATGTATGTTTTCCTAAAATATTACTTAAATTAAGGTGCTCGACTCTTTCAAGAAATCATTACAGTAGTCTGTGGAAGAGAAGAGACAATAGTAAAGCATGGTAAGCAATGCTTTCAGTTAAAAAAGTACAATGTCTTGAGAAGATTTTTTCAAACACAAGAAGGAGTGAATTAACCCATCATATGGTCCCTGGTGAGTAGGTTATAAGGAAGCAGTACAATGAGGTACAGATGAATCCTAGAATTTCTGTTAGTAGTTGGTTTGAAAAGAAAAACTATCAGAAAGACTAAGCGGTCTAAGTTTCATTAAAGTACTGGTATATCATCATCAGAAATACTGCGTCTGGGTGTGTAATGCTTCAAGAAGTCACATAAACCTGATAATTTGGGATCCATCCATTATGGTGCACGGGAAAGTACTACTAAAATACTCCAGGAATGGTTCCAACTCAATTAATTGAGTCTACAGGAAAGCCTTAGTAGAAAAAATTCATCAGATGCAACTGGTGAATTCCACTGAAATGTCCCTAATGCCATGAAAAATTCAAACAGAACTGACTTTGCTTATTTACATTTTCTTAACTAAACTAAAGTTACCTTGTATGCCGGTATCCAGTGTTAATATCTTAGCTCATTCATGGTGATATATTAATATGCTTATAATATTTCACATGGAATCTGAGCCTTAATAGGAATAAAGGGTAAAAAATAAAACCACAGTGATTTTAGACAAAAGACATATTCAACAAGCAAAATATATTATTGAGAATAATAAAATATATTAAAAATTTATATAAGACACAAAGATATGAGACCTAATCTTTTTCAGAGTGCTGCAACTGTCTTCCCAGGACAGAGGTTATGGCACCAAGCCTGACAGATTTAAAGTGCTGGACAACTCCCTCAAGCCCATGGTGTAATTCTTAGGGCTGTCCTGTGCAGGGCAAGAAATTTGCCTTTGATATTCCTTGTAGGCCCCTTCGAATCCGGGGTATTCTGTGATTCTGTGATGTACATCAGACGAGAGCATTACTTCCTTTTTCTACTTATATTCCTTAAAAAGTGATGTGTCAGAAAGCAGCGCTCAGAATGTTAATAAAATAATTAGGTTACGTGACTTCTGTGCCTGAATGTGAAGATACTGAAAGTGTAACCTAATTCAAGAGCTGCAGGGTAACTAAAGGATCTACTGCATTGACTTCATTGCAGATCTTGAAAAAGAGAACTTAGGGACTGGATGTTGTCCTGATTTTGACTGGGATAGAGCTTATAATCTTCTCTGTAGCTGGTACAGTGCTGTGTTTTGAATTCAGTATGAGAACAAAGTTGATAACACATTGATGTTTGGCTGTTGCTAAGTGATGTTTACCCTAAGTCCATAACTTTCCAGTTTTTCATGCTCTGCCAGTGAACAGGTGCACAAGAAGCTGGGAGGGAGCACAGCCAGGAGAGCTGAGCTGAACTGGCCAAAGGGATATTCCATAGAACATCATGCTTGGTATATAGACTGGGAGGAGTTACTGGAAAGTGGGAGGAAGTCAGCAGGTGATTACCAGTTGTAATGTACATCACTTGTTTCTCTTGGGATTTATTTCCCTCTCCTTATTCTTATTTATTATTATTCATTTCATTTCAATTATTAAAGTTTTCCTATCTTAACACACTAGTTCTTTTTTTTCTTTCCTAATTCTCCTCACCAACTCATTGGTAGGGGAAGGGACTGAGCAGCTGCATGGTATTTAGTTAACAGCTGGGGTTAAACCATGACAGGTGTTTGCAAGTGGTGTCATAAAGAATCAGTTCTGGAAACACTTTGAAAATGCCAATGATGATCCAACTATGAGAGTACAATGAAGGGTATTTATGATGTGAATTTTGAATCATCAATACATGCAAGATGAGGTAACCTATCTTGGAAGCTGCAGTAATACAGATGAACTAGATTGTAAAATTGTAAAGTTCAAGGTTTATATATTTGAGATTATTAATGAGAATTCAGAATGGAGCTGTGATCTAATCCCTTGTAAGTAAGCAAAAATATAATTAGTCACAAAAGCCATACAGCCCTGAATGAGGAGAATATAACCAAAGAGTACATAAGACAAATAATTGCCAGTAAAAATGGTGAAACATTACTTTGGAAGAGAGTTGTTTTGCTTCTCTTTCTAAAGAAGTCAAGTAACAAAAATTTTTTTTGACTGAAACTTCTGTCATTGCTGCACTGCAAGGCAGAAAAGGACTTAATCAAAATTACAAAATAAGGCTAGAAAGGTAGTAGAAAATATAAAACACAGATGTCTTGACTGGGAATAGAACACAGTACTCATAAACTCAATTTCGCATCCTAAGATGAAGGAAAACATAATTTGTTGTAAGTTTAGTTTTGCAATGTGCTGAACAATGAACTCTCTTGCAAGAGCAATATGTATCCTAAAATGGGCCTGTGTAGGCCTATTAGCTAAACTGAATTTACAAAGTCTTGTGTCCTTTGACATAATTTTTAGCTGTTACTTTGATAACTATATGAAACAGTAAGATTAACTCAAAAATACTGTTAAAAGGTAGAAAGTCATCTACCTTTAAAAATTATTTCTTATTACCCTCATTATTCTTGAGTGCTATGAAATCAGATTTGTGTCATAAATATAGAATTCATGAAGAGGAAAGAACTATTAAAGAGCAAATCATCCAGATTCTGAAATACTATAAATTATCATCTGAGACAGATGTGTTTAAACATCTCATTTCAATTTGCTTAAACTGCACTGCCAGTACATGAATGATTAAATCCACGAGCAAATAAAATAATGAGAGAATTTTCTTCAATAAGATCAAAATCACTACGTATGAAATAAAGACTATTACTTCTTAAATACAAATATTATACCCTGGTAGTGTGTATAAAATTTCTATTACAATATAACCTATATTTTAATGTGGTGCAGTACATGTCAAAATTTATACGAAATTAGATCAGAAAATCCTTTCAAGTCATATGTTATTTTTGGTAGTGTTCAGATATTCTGTGAGACAGAAATAAGCAAGAATCAGGAGTTTGCCATGACTGTTAAGTCTCTTCCTGAATACAAAGAAGAAAAGGTTTTGTTCTGTTTTATACAACAGCAAACAACTTTTGGAAGTCTGCCAGTTTCCAAATTGATTATAATTGAGTATTTTAAACTCTAGAAAGAAGGGTGTCATTTAAGGTTGTGTTTGTGTGAGTGCCTAAAGCCAGAGCCAGATTTCAGTTTTGCTAGGTTGCTTGGGAAATAGCAATATTTAAATGTGATTGTGCATCACCAGCAGTTTTTCAGTTCACATAGATCAATATGGATCAAATCCTGACATCATTACTCTGGAATAACATCCACTAAAGGCATAAAGTGGGAGAATTTTGTGGTAGATTGTGACCCAAAGAGAGAATCTATGGGAAGTTATTGCAGGTACTGGAAGGCAGTTAGAACAATGAACTCCTTGTACTCCAAGGACAGAGATGAGATTAAATTTTGATATTCAATGCCATGCCAGGTTATGAAGTTAGGTCATTAACTATTAATCCTGAGAAATGAGTACTGACCTTAATACTAATATGTGTGGGTTCACTCTTCTGATAATGAGCATAACTGTACCGATCTCCTTGGCTACTTGATGTGTACAAGAAAAATGATATTGCAAAATATGATTAAAGTAATGTATTGGAATTCAATACTGTCTTTGTCATTTTCATGATGAACCTATTTTAAAATCTGCATTCAATTGTAAGAAAAAATAATAAATTGAACAAGTTGAAAATGCATTTCTAGTAGCGCTATTCTGCTAAACAAATGGACAGTGATGACATTAACTAGACAAAAGTCAGATGCCATATGTCACAGTAAGCTTTGAAGAAGGGTTGGTCTTTCTACCCATTTAATCCTCTGAAATTCAGAGAATATAAGATTTGATGTGATTTTCCTAGGAAAAAAAAATTTAGGTACCTCAACTTTCCAAAGTCTGATATGATTATAAATATTTCATAAGTAAATATACTGCAAGGTATTTAATCAATATATTGCAAAGAAGAATGGTTTCCTGCAGACAGCTATGGACAACTCTCTACAGTGATAAGTTTTCATTTATCATGTTTCCTTTTATAGACTACTCTTCTGTCAGCAGGAGGTTCTAATTCAAAGATTTTCTTGTTGCTTTAAAGTCTCAGACTAAAAATGTAAGATATTCTTAGGCTGCTTATATACAAATATGCAACAATTAAGAAAAAATAACATTATTCCAGAGCTCTGCTGTAGCTATGGCAACCACCTTCCACTGTACTTCATTTAGATAAATAAATCTGACAGCTAATAAGAATGAGTTTTAACATATTTTATTCATGATGGAATTTCTTGAATGTTATTTTCTTGGGAAAATATATTTTAAAAAATTTATTACTTCTCCATTAAGAGAAAGGATTTGTGCCAAAAATAGTGTGTTCTATAACTTAATATTAGTTCAATTGTAGTTCCTACATATGAAGTTTAAAATGCATTGTGTCTTTGTTCTTTATTTTACTCAGCTGGGGAAAATGGACTTTGGCAAAAGTGTTAGTTCTAGTGAAACTCTGTATTTCAAAGTAGCTCACCAACTTGCCTTTGGTATCTCAATCTCCTCTATCTTCTGATATAACTTGCACATACATATTTTATAATCAGGGCCCAGAGAGGCAAAAAACAGAGCAATTTATAAATTTAGAAATTTTAATATATGCTGTGAAATCAGGTCTCTGTTAGTGCTGTTCAGGGCCAGTGTATGCCTATTTACTTCAGCATTGCCATCATCCCACGTACACATGTCAACAGTCCTTTTCCTTTTGATGATACTGATTCCTCCCTGATGCCACAGAGAATTAATCCCTGAAGGATATTTGCCCAGCAGAAAACTCTCTTACAAAAAAAAGGATAGCATGTGTCAGTTTCAGACAAGACCTAAGTTTAGATTCCTAACTTGGGTCAGTGGAAATGATTCCCCATAAATACGCTCAGAATAAGAACATAATTGAAAACTCTTAATCACATGAAAGTCTCTGAAATGGCAAACTTTTTCCTTTAAAATTTTATTCAGTAAATGTGAAAATATCTTTGAAACTCAAAACTGCAAACCACATTGAAATCAGAAGGCAACCTTCCCAGTGACTATAACATACATTAAAACTGTAATTTGATAATTCTTTTCCTAGTTTTTTAAAATATTGGCTTATTATCTCAGAACCTACAACACAGGTAGAAAAATAATATTTATATAATACTGAATTACAAAAAACCCTCTTGTTCTCAGACAGGAAAATAATTAGATATTTTTAATATGTCCCCAAAGATGCATTCAAGAGCAGTGAATGTGTATTATTGTTTTAAAAAGTATCATTACAAAGCACACTAAAATGAATATCTTTAAGAGAACTTTGAAAATCTTCATGAGAGGGTGAGAAAAAAAAATTAAAATATTACTTTGAAGTGAAATGAAGTTCTGAAACTCTCAGTGCCTCACACCAGTAACTCAATTATGTTTTGAAATAGAATGCATGGTAAATATATGACTTACAGTGCCCTAATTATTTGGAATATTGTATCAAGAGTCTATGTGGGCAAATCATAGAATACAAAGTTTAAAACTAAAAATTTCTTTAATTTTTCTTGTCTGCCATCTCCAAGAAAGGCAGTATTACCTCAAAATACGTTACTAGAATAAAAATATATTACTTTTTCAATCACGTTCTATTGCTTTGAAGCAGGATTGGGTGTCGTCCATTCTTCGTCTGATGGCTTTTAAAAGTATGAAACAATGTAAAAGATCAAGAAATAATTCCAGTTTGTATTATAACTTCAATGTCATGGCTGGCTTCTGGGTAACCACCCATCTGCTCCCTCAATCACTCATCTCAGATGGAGAAAATAAGATGAAAACGGATTGAGATAAAGGCAGTTTAGTGAAGAAAAAGAAAAGGCCAAATGTGCAAGCACATGAGATTAAGCAAAAAGATTTGTTTTCTACTTCCCATCAGTAGTCATTGTCCAACAATCTCTTGGTAAGTAGGGCGTCAGTGTGCTTAGGGATCTCTCACTAAGACAAAAGCCTTAATTACAAATGCCCCCTCTGTCTCCTCTTTTCTCTGACCTTTTATTGCTGAGCCTGATGCTCTATGGTATGCAATATCTCTGGAGTCAGCTGTCCTGGCTCTGTCCCCTCCCAGCCTTTTGCCCACTCCCGGACTGCTGGCTTTTGGGGTTATGGGAATGTTGGGGAGACAGTGCTGATGCTCTGGGAGCAGCTCAGCAGTGACCAAAACACTGTTGTGTTACCAAAGCCATTCCAGCTACCAGTACAGAGCACAGCACTTATGAGAGCTGCTATGGAGAAAGTCACCTCCATCCCAGCCAGACCCTGTGAAACTTCCACCTCTAATACAGCTTCTCTAAGGTTTTTTCACTGCAGTCTTAGAAAGATATAGCCACAATGTTCTTACCAATTTGCTTTTTATACTGTAACTTAAACAAACATTAAATAACCCAGCAAACTTTGCAAAAGTACCCTTATTGCTAAATTGTTTATTGTGTATTCGTGCTGGTTTTGGGTGAAATAGAGATAGTTTTATTCACAGTAGCTATTATGGGGTCGTCATTTGAATTTGTGATGAAAACAGTGTTGGTAATACAAGGGTATTTTCACTACTGCTGATCTTACACAGTGTCAAGGCCTAATTAAATATATATTCTTTTTAAAAATAAAGAAATATCAAGTAACAGACATCTGAAATATTCTTATATCATTCCCAGTTCTTTTTTTTAGGAAAAAAGTAAATATATGTGATAGGTGCACTTACAGTCTTTAATGTTCAGCGTGAGTAAATCTGGTAAAGATTTCATGTTCTTTAGACCACCAGAAAATCATTTTTTACTATAGTGGTATAGTTATCCTTTAAATTAGCCAGTCCTGTACTAGAAAAAAGCATTTGTTCCAATCTCCGAATTGCTGAAATCATGTTGTATTTGTGTTAATACTGCAAAATACTGAAAAGAAAACTCAAGTTTCCACAGTAATTGTTCAATGCCATAAAAGACTAAACTGGTCAGAATTTTTTTCAGGCAAGTTGAATGTATTATTCAGTCATTTACAGTTTTCCTCATTTAGGGAACTCTGAGAGAAACAATTTTTTTTTTCACAATGCAGCTCTTCTTCCAAGAAATACTGAGTTATTCAATTTCGATATTTCAGTCCACAGCAATTCATAACACACTTCATCTCCATTTCCTCTTAGATGCAGAGATCTTATTTTGAAAGTGATGATCTTATTTCAGTTTTGATTCTCTGAAATTTAATACCTTCCCTGTATAGATATAAACATATAAAAGCAAGAATGCAGATGTATAAATGTGTTGTAAAAATGTATAAATATGAATTAAAAATAAACATGAACGTTTAATTACAAACATGTTTCATTAGGCTGCTAATTTGTAACACTGGGCTTGAATTTATTTGTTTAAATATAGACATTTTTAACTATTCTAAAACCTGCTTCAATGATCTAGTTATACAACAGCTGAAATAGCTGACATATTTGAGCAGAGTTCTCAATTGCAGAACTGCTATCAAGATAATTTTATGAGAGCACTTTAAACTTTTGTTTTGAATACTTTCTCTCCACATTGTAACAGATAATAGTTTAAGGTTTTTCAGGAGGGTGTGTTTGGAGAGAGATATGAAATATTCTTTTCAGTTATTTTCAATGAACATGATATTCAGAGCAGTGGATTGATGACTCTACTCTTTAATTTTTGATTGCAATAAAAATAACAAAGAATAGAAAGCTATTCATTATTAGTTATAAACATCTCTAAACATGAGGTCTGCATTACTAATATTACCTTGTTATTATGGTAGACCACTTGTCTAACGAACATACAATAAATATGTATCTATAAAATCTTTTGGAAGTATACGCACAGTGCTGAGGTGAGATGGCTACTGCCATCCCTAATACCCCTTTGCCAGATCTGCCTAATCAACAGAAGCAATATATTCTTAACCAAACTGTTGAAACTTTAATTAATGTCCATGAAATATACCTGTCAGTTATTGGGCATGGAGATATGTTTAATTTATTTTTCTTTCACATCTAATTAAAGTCACAACTTAGTATATGCAACAGGGTATTTCCTGTTAGCGGAGTTAGTGTTAATACATGAAGGGGAGTAGTCAGTGACATAATCTGAGATGTAATTTATCTGCAAATCCTGAACACATTCTAAAGGTAACTGTTGTAAATGCTCATTTACAATAATCTGCCTTTGTCACCAATCTGTCCATGGTCTGTAGTGGTTTTGTTGGCATCTTTTACCTTCTGTGAGATAAGAATTAGGAGAAATGCAAAGCAGGCTCTAAACTTTAAAGAATATAAAGAAGTTTATTAACAGAACTAAAACTAAAAAGGAATAATACGGGTCAGAAAAAACCTTCAGAACACTTCTCCTCCCCCTACCCTCTTTCTTCTCCCACTGACAATGTAAAGACATAAAACTCGGGATTTTCCAGTCAGTTTACCACTTCTATTTTCTTCAGTTCACTTGTGGAGAGGAGTCTCTCTTGCTATGCCATGGGGACTTCTCCATAAGAAACAGTTTTCTCATGGCTTCAATGTCACAACAAACAGCCGCCTGGGAAATGGTCCTCTGCTTGATGTGAATGTCCCTTCCCTCAACTTACACCTTTTCCCACAACTGTTTTCCAGGGTTCAGTCTTAGCTAATGGGATACCATTTTAAGGATGAGCTGTTCAAAAACAAAGGTTCCCTTCATCTATCTCTGGGATCATCTTCATCTCTGGGAACAGAGGTCTTCTTCTTCCCTGTGGGCAAGGGTCTTCATTTCATCACTCATCTCTCTCGGTTCAGGCTTCTCACTGGATCACAGCTACTTCAGTATTTGCTTGTTTCAGCACAAATACTTTTGCTTGTGGCTGCAGTTTGAATGCTCTACCCCCC